>CM076583.1:991801219-992026013 GCA_034641835.2 Pinus albicaulis
GCAAGTATAAAATACACTTTATGTTACAAATTCCTTCACTAAGATCAGCTTGAAAGAGTTGATTTAGTGAGTGAGAATTAGGATTTAAACCCAACAACTTAGCCTCAAATGCTAGATAAAATAGATATGTGCACAAATGAGAGAAGAGATATATGAAATTTTTTTTCAGAGATGGAATAGAAGCAAAAGGCTCATGAAACCCCCTTTTAGATAAATCTCTTGATGTCTTATGAGATTGCTGGCTTGAACAACTTGTGAGACCTCTGATATCCTTGGAGCTAACTTATTCCAACCGAAGAAGTATTCACACTCCAATGGACTTGGCAACCTGTCCTTTGAACACACAAATTTCTCCTTAATTTATGCGTTCATTGGATCTTCTAATCTGTCCCACAAATCTGCGTGTTATGCCTTTGACAACTGCGTATCTAACTGGAGAAATTTTCCATCGTGGAGTGATGACTGTCTGCCCACATAAAACTGCCCACGAACTCCACGTAACACTGTTGCTGCATGGACGTTGTTGACTGCGTGTTGTTGAAATGCGGTTCCCTTTGTTCATATGGCAGCGTATTTATCTCCTCAAATATAATGTTGCTGTGTTATGTTAAAACTGGCCAACGTGTACACCTTTAACATGTGCACAATTCCTTTCGTTGGCTGTACGTAGAGCTTTTATTTTGGCATGTGCACTTCAATTTGTTTTAATCCATATACTATGGAAAGTGAGTGGGGTCCACTCCCTTTCACTAACTTTGCCTTTGCACCTTTATAACTTTCAATTAAATTAAACATTGAAACTTTGGCCATACTCAATACTTCATGACTTCATCGTGAAACAATTTGACTACCTTCAACTTGGCATTTGACTTTGACTTGAGTTGTACCTTATGTGGTGGGCCCCACATAGGTGCCACATCACCTTTTACCTCCCCACATAATTGCCATGTCAAAATTTGACTTATTTTGACTTTGGAAAATTTTCCAAATTTTTCCAATTATGAATTTTTTTGAATTTTTTCTCATTTTTTCCACTGGCACTAGGAAAATCGGCTTTTGAGCGATCATAAGTCATTTTTTGACCCCCAAAGTGGGTCCTAGGTTAATGTTGGGTCTCTGAGGATGATTTTCGAGTAGTCACACGCCCCAGACATTTCCTAAGGCCACTTATTTACATCATTACATAGAAAATAATTAAAAATCTCGTTTTGTGGGAAATTTTTAATTATTAAAAAATCTTACTTAGACTTAGTCAAATTCCGCGAAATTTCAGAGATGACCTAGCATGGTAATATACATCGACTCTAGACACTAAGATGCGTTAGGGGCTCAACCTTCAAGCTGTCACCCTGGCTTTGGGGTAATGCAATGAGTGAAAAAACCTAGAAAATTATTCGTCGCTAAAAAGAAGGAATAATTAACCAAGTAAAAAAAACACTCCAAGGTGTACTCACTTGCTGATCGAGTCCCGACATCCTAGGCCTGTTACATGGCTTTATTCATCATGCTAGTGACATTTATACAATATCCCCGAAGCGCTGTGGAATCTGAAGACTGAAGAAGAAAATGATGAGAGGAAGAAGTAGAGTTTAAAAACTCTGTTGAACATGATGATATCTGATGGCACAAGTGTCTTCTGGTTCATTCTTGGGCATGGAGTCTTCACATTATCATCAGGTGCCACTCCAGTGGTCAACAGTGCCAAATCAGCAACAACAGAAAATTTACAGCACCTTAGAACAACATTAAATGTTGTACGGCCACCTCGGGAAACGTGCCAGAACAGTCGTACTTTGTTGTACGGACTGTACAGATTTTGTACAGCAACCTCTCGAAATCCGTGCCAAAAAACAGAGATGTAGTTGTTGTCCTCTTCCTCGGTTTTTGTGCCGAAAATGACAGCCACCCTCTTCCTTGAAAAACTTGCCTGATTTTTGTGCCTTGGAATGCGTGCTTGTTGATGTACCCTCTTCCTCGATTTTTGTGCCTCCTCACTTGGAAACACTGCCTCTCCTTTGCTGTACGGATTTTCTGCCTAGGTATGTGTGCCAATAAATGCTGCTGTACCTTTGCTGAAATCTCTTCACTGCTACTCTCCTTCTTCTCACTGCTCAAAAAAACCTTCAGCTCTCCCTCTCCTTCTCCCAATCTGCTCATGAAATAATGAATGACCTTTTCCCTCCTTTTTCTCCTTTAACCTAACCCTAAGTGACTTTTGGGGAATCCTTAAATCCAATGGCTGAAATAGATTGAGATCTAGGGCTGAGATTAAATGCTCATTTAAATCTCACTTTCTATTTTTTAATTCACCCCACTTTAATAAAGACCCACTTAGTCATTTATTTCCAAAGTCACTTTTTCCTTTCTAATTTTACATTGACTTTATTAAAAGTCACTTAAAATTAGACTTTAGTAACTTTATCACTTAAAGTCACTTTTAAATTAGATTTGACTTTATAACTTTATAAAGTCACTTTAGTAACTTTATCACTTAAAGTCACTTTAAAATTAGATTTGACTTTATAAAAATTATAAAGCCACTTTAGGAGAAAAATTAAATTCTTTTGGACACTTTTCCCTAGGCCAAAGATCAAAGCCTTAGGGAACCACCTGTCCTCCGGTACCAAATTTCAACACTTCCTCTTACCGAGGAAGGTGTTCCTCACCACACCCATCTTGTCTCTGAAGTAGACATGCTTGCCCCGTGGTAAGGCTTTGGTAAGAATATCTGCAACCTGCTCATCAGTGGGAATATACTCACGCTTCACAGCTCCTTTCTGAACATAGTCTCTGATGAAGTGATATTTGATCCCGATATGCTTTGACCTGTCATGAAATACTGGATTCTCCGTGAGTTTAATGCAAATCTGATTATCACAGTAAATCACTGAAGGTCTCAACGGCTGACCAAATAAGCCAAACAACATCTTGCGAAGCCAGATGGCCTCACAACTAGCTAGACTGGCTGCCATATACTCTGCTTCCGCTGAACTCAATGCCACTGACTGCTGCTTTCGGCTGAACCATGACACCACTGCCGATCCCAACCCAAAACAACACCCTGAAGTGCTCTTCCTATCATAAGCACAACCTGCCCAATCAGAATTAGTGTAACCTGCCAATCTCACTCCATCCCCCCGCCTGTAGTCCAAACCATAATCCACTGTCCCCTGCAAGTATCGCAAAATGTGTTTTGCAGCCACCCAGTGAACCTTCCTAGGCTCACACATAAACTGACTCATCGTGTTGACTGCAAAACAAATATTTGGTCTAGTGTTGACCAAATACATCAAGGAACCAATCAGCTGTCTGTACAATGTGGGATCCACCAACTCGGAATCCGAAGCATGGAGCTTCTTCCAGTTGGTGATCATCGGTGTCGACATGGGTCTACAATCCTCCATGTGGAATCTGCCAAGGATGTCCACAATATACTTCCCCTGTCCCAGGAAGAAATGCCCCTCCTCCCGCCACACCTCCAAACCCAAAAAGTAATGCATCAAGCCGATGTCCTTCATCTCAAACTCCGCCGCAAGATCTCTCTTGCAGTGCTCTATGAGTCTCTCTGCACCCGTAATGACCAATTCATCCACATACAACACCAGAATGAGAGGCTCCTCACCTATCACAATATAGTAAAGGTTCGGATCTGCCTCACTCTTTGTGAAACCCATCCCCTGCAAGTATGTATCTATCCTGGAGTACCAAGCTCTGGGAGCTTGCTTTAGGCCATAAAGGGCCTTCTTCAGTCTGCACACATGGGACTCCTTCCCATGCACCTCAAAGCCCTGTGGCTGCTCAATGTACACCTCCTCCTGTATGAAGCCATTGAGAAATGCAGTCTTCACATCCATCCGGTGGATCTTCCAACCCATCTCTGCTGCTATCGATATAATGGAGCGGATCGAAGTATATCGAGCCACGGGAGCGAAGGTCTCCTCATAATCAACTCCCTCTACCTGGGAGAACCCTCTAGCCACAAACCTCGCTTTGAATTTCTCAATGCTGCCATCTGCAGCATGCTTTACCTTGCAAAGCCATCTGGAAGTAACCACGGATTTGCCCTCAGGCCTCGGCACCACCTCCCAAACATCATTCTTCATGATAGAAGAATACTCCTCCTGCATGGCCTCTCTCCAGACCTGCTGGCTAGCTGCCTCTTCATAGCTAGAAGGCTCAGAGTCAAGGATGCTGGTAGCCATTGCCATATAGCTACAAAACCTCTCAGGTGGTCTGCTCTCTCTGACTGGCCTCTTAGGCGTAGCAACAGATGTGGCCTCTCTCAAGGTGTCCTGAAGCCACTTGGGCTTCCTCTTCCCTGAGCACACTTCTCCCACCGGAGAATGAAACTCCTCCTCATCACAATCGAGCCCTCGAACTCCTCGACCGCTTCCGTCCGTTGTCCCCTCGCTCGCACCGAACCTCGTAGACGTCGAGGTACCGGTGAACCTATCGAGCATCGCGGGACTCTCATGAACCGCCCGTGGACCGCTCGCACGTCGCCCCGAAGCACCACCCCTCTGACTCTGTGAGCCACTGCTCACTGACGGACCTGACATCATCATAGATGTACCTCCGGATCCTCCTGATCCCTGCCCACTGGATCCTTGTGACTGACTCAACTGCTGCTGAGGGTCTGGCTGATCCAGATACTCTAACTCCCGTGACCTCCTAAAGGCCCTATCCTCCCCGAACTTCTCACATCCCGCCCGACAACAACTTCTCTCCTACAGAACAACCGAAAGGCCTTTGAGGTCTCAGCCAGCAGCTCACAAAGTATACCTTTCTCTCAAATAAGGCTCAGTTCTGCTCCCTTTTTCCTTGGCATGTAGGAGCATGTGATACACCCAAAGATACGAAGATGACCAATATCACGCTTCTTCCCGTAAAAAGCCTCCTCTGGGAAAAAGCCTCCTCCGAGTCATGTGCCCCAAGGCACGGCGCGACCTCGTTCGCGTAAATAAATGTACCGTGCTTGCGGTGCCCTCTGCCCACAAAAACAATGGCAACCCCCGATCATGTAACATGGCTTTGGCAGCCCCTCCGATGGATCTGTTCTTCCTCTCCGCAACCCCGTTCTGCTGGGGGTTGTAAGGAACAGTGAGCTCCCTCCTAATGCCTGCCTCCACACAATAGTCAACAAACTCTCCAAGGGTGTACTCTCCCCCATTGTCCGACCTCAGGGACTTGATCTTCCGACCCGTCTGTGTCTCCACAAGAGCTCTGAACTCCTGAAACCGCTTGAAGACCTCACTCTTGGTCTTCAAGAAATAAATCCAGGTCCTCCTGGAGTGATCATCAATGAATAAAACATAGTACTCATATCCACTCAAGGAAACATGAGACATCCGACTGCTCACATCGAAATGAATCAAATCAAGTATCCTAGTCGCTCTGCTGTCACTGCTAGGAAAAGGGGATTTGGCAAACTTGACCATCGCACATCCTCTGCAAGTATCAAAATGATCAGTATTGAAATCTGGCACACCTGTAGTGATCTCCCGCAAGGTCCTCAAGGCTCCATGATACATATGCCCCATCCTACGGTGCCAAATCTCACACAGCTCAGAACTGCTAGCTCTGCTGTCGGTACTATTGCTCAATGCCAAAAGGGGCTGAAATGCAAACTTGTACACCTTTGCATGGCGTACACCTATCACTCTAGCTGAATCAGCTGGAGCGCCCCTGGGATACATCAGCACCTATCCACCCCTGAACAGTATCTCATATCCTCTGTCCTCCAAAGCTGAGACGGATATGAGGTTCTTCCTCATCCCTAGCACATAAAGAACATCTGACACCTTCAAGGGAGGTTTGGGTTCCCTATGAAATGTCAGTGTTCCCACACCGACTTCTCTAACAACTCTGTCATCACCGAGTACTACCTCTATATCAGTGCCACTCTCTGAAAGCTTTGAGAAGTACTCACGGACTCCTGTCATATGACGTGAAGCCCCACTGTCCACATACCAGATACCCGAAGATGCTCTGCTAGTCGAGGGAAATGCATGCTCCCTCTGAACCTCTGTGGCAGGTAATCCTACACTAGAGGACTCACACGCAATGAACCCAAACTCCCGGTCAAAGCGATCTGCAAAGTCCTCAACCTCTGCTGATGCTGCCATGCTCTGGTTCTTCCCCTTCTTCTTCTTCTTCTCCGGACACACAACTGCATAGTGTCCCATCTTCTAACAATTCCAACACTTCACCTTGGAATAGTCCTTCTGTGTGTTACCCTGTTTACCTTTACCTTTGCCCTTGCCCCCACCATTGCTTGTGGAAGCCTGCTTCTTGCCTTTGCCTTTCTTGCCTCCTGCCAACAGTGCTACATCCTCATCCTGCTCAACTGGCTTGGCTACCCCAAGCTGACCTTTCCTGATCTCTGTCTGAATGCAATCATTCCAAAACCTCTCCCATGTGGGAAGGGTCTCACGTGCACAAACCCTATCAGCAAAGTTCATCCATGAACTGGGGAGGCCATTCACTGCTATCCGCACCAACTCAGTGGGTGGAATGACCTCTCCAATTGCTGCCAACTCATCTCTCACATTAGTAATCTTTGTGAGATATCCAGCTGCACTATCAGTCTTACCCATCTTAATGGTTTTCAGCTTCTCCTTCAGGACCATTTTCTGGTTCTCATTGGTACTTTGGTAGAGATTGGACAATGCTGTCCACATCTCATGAGCATTTCTCTTTCCTCTCACATGAGGAATGCAATGGTCTTTGATTCTGTCTAGGATCAGTCTCTTACCCTTGTTGTTCTTTCTATTATATGCTGCCAACTGAACAGCATCAGTAGGCACATTAACAGGCTGTTGTGTGGTATGAACCATGATATCCCAGACTTCTGCCTCTTCAAAGATACTCTGCATTCTCTCCTTCCAAATGCTGTAATTGGTATGCCCATCCAATCTATCCTCCACCCTCAATCCCAATGACATCCTGCTGTCCTAAAAATGAAAAATAGCACTGCTTTAGTAAAGATAAAAATTATGTTTGTGAAAAATCAGCTTGCTGGAATTTTCTGAGTGAAAAATCAGCAGACTGTATTTTTCTTCTTGCTATCCCAAACTGCAATTTCAGCACTCAAGCTCTGATACCATGTAGAAATTTCCAGTTTTCCACCTCGGTTTTCAGTTTCACCTTATTTCTCCAAATAGTTAAATGCCCTTTCCCATATCCTTACATTCAACAAACTGGAAAATAATTTTTTTTGCTGAAAACACAAATTCTGGAAAATTTACAGAATGCTGGAAAATGCAGAAATAAAAATCAGCAAGCTTAAAACAGTCATTCACACATTTTAACACAGATATTTTTGGTCAACATGACCCTGGAAAAACCCCCTACAACTATTGGGGAAAACCAGTTCGAAAGCTTCTCTTATTTTTCTGAATATTGATTTTTACAGTGAAACAGGAAAAACTCAGAAAAAATTCCAGCACCCAATTTACAGACTTATCTCGATTTCTGTGCTTGCACACCGCCTCGGAAATTGTGCCAAATCAGCAACAATAGAAAACAAAAAATTTACAACACCTTAAGACAGCATTAAATGTCGTACGGCCACCTCGGGAAGCGTGCCGGAACAGTTGTACTTTGTTGTACGGACTATACAAATTTTGTACAACAACCTCTCTCGAAATCCGTGCCAAAAAACAGAGTTGTAGTTGTTGTCCTCTTCCTCGGTTTTTGTGCCGAAAATGACAGCCACCCTCTTCCTTGAAAAACGTGCCTGATTTTTGTGCCTTGGAGTGCGTGCTTACTGTTGTACCCTCTTCCTCGATTTCTGTGCCTCCTCACTTGGAAACACTCCCTCTCCTTTGCTGTACGAATTTTCTGCCTCGATATGTGTGCCAAAAAATGCTACTGTACCTTTGCTGAAATCTCTTCACTGCTGCCCTCGTTCTTCTCACTGCTCAGAAAAATCTTCAGCTCTCCTTCTCCCAATCTGCTCATGAAAGAATGAATGACCTTTTCCCTCCTTTTCCTCCTTTAACCTAACCCTAAGTGACTTTTGGGAAATCCCTAAATCCAATGGCTGAAATAGATTGAGATCTAGGGTTGAGATTAAATGCTCATTTAAATCTCACTTTCTATTTTTTAATTCACCCCACTTTAATAAAGACCCACTTAGTCATTTATTTCCAAAGTCACTTTTCCTTTCTAATTTTACATTGACTTTATTAAAGTCACTTTAAAATTAGACTTTAGTAACTTCATCACTTAAAGTCACTTTTAAATTAGACTTTAGTAACTTTATCACTTAAAGTCACTTTTAAATTCGACTTTAGTAACTTTATCACTTAAAGTCACTTTTAAATTAGATTTGACTTTATAAAAATTATAAAGTCACTTTAGGAGAAAAATTAAATTCTTTTGGACACTTTTCCCTAGGCCAAAGATCAAAGCCTTAGGGAACCACCTGTCCTCCGGTAACCAAATTTCAACACTAAGAAATAGTAATATTTAATTCAAAAATATATTATGAGTCATTTATAGCAATATAACCTTATAACTAACTGCAATGCACACAAAATACGTCCATGACTTATGTTTTAAGACTGCACGCACAATATCTACTCAACTAATTTTCTGTTTCTTATCTTCAACTTACAGATGTTTCAAATGTTGATGTGGTATTTCTAACCTATGTCACACGGTTCGAGTTCGAATTCGAGTTCGGCAACGATTAAGCTTGATTCAAATTCGAATTTTTTGTTGAGGTTCGCATGAGGTTCGGCATTAAGTTCGACTATATATATATATATATATATATATATATATATAATAAATCAAAATTAATCAATAAAGTTATATGAATAGCAATGAGAACGCATGAGTCACAAATCACAACCACTATTCACTTCACGCTCCGAGAGGCAGGGACAAGCAGCGTCTAGAAATTGAACTCGGGAAATTGCAGAGAATATAACACTAAGAACAATACAGCGAGTACACTCGGGCTGAAGTTGGCTTGTGAAAATCTATCGATAACCATGGTAAATAAAGACAAACCAGTGGCGAGAAAACCATGTGTTGCCCATGGTTTTTCTCATAAAATTTAAAACAACGAACAAAAATTGCCCGAACTCTAACCTCAAACCCCATTTTTTTTTTTTTATTTTGTGAAAATCTATCGACAACCATGGTAAATAAAAACAAACCAGTGGCGAGAAAACTATGTGCTGCCCATGGTTTTTTTCATAAACTTACTGCCCAAACTCTAACCTCAAACCCCAATTTTTTTTTTTTTAAATTATAAAATTTGGCTTCAAGTTCGTCTTTAGGTTCGCCTTCAGGTTCGAATTTGTTCAAATTCGGCGAACCCTGTGACATAGCTTCTGACATGGCAATGAGTATACAAATGGTTTCTAACAGTTCCTTTATGTTTAATAGTAACTCATTCTGTGCTATGTCTACTCATTCCATTGGTAAACATATTTTGATAGAGTTATAGCTCCACACAAGTTAACATGCAAAAATAGCAAATTGCCATTTAGTGTTATCCATTATGCACGAGTGTGACTTTGCACATGCTATCACACATAACAGACGATATTGACATATCACTGATCAAATCTGTTACCCCTCATTTTGCATGAGACCTATGTTACCCACTAAAAAGTGGGTAACTCGTAGGAGAAAATTATTCTCCTCTTTGGACAGCCAGCCAGCCAGCAGCCCTATATGATTAGCGCATAACATAATCCAGGATTCTCCACTTCTTGCTCCGGTCAGATTTCTCTCCCATCAGGGATTCCTTCTTGAAGGAAGTTGGGTCATCCATTGGTGGGCACTTTAACCATTTTTGCAATCATGTGCTTTCACTAATGTTATGGGCCTACTAATATGGATCAAGGGGAACACTGAATAATTGACTGATCTCGACTGTATTCTTGTTCCCTCACATAACCTAGAAGGTTAATCATTAATTCTAGACTAGTGAAACCTCCTTTGATTGAAGTAACGTGTCCAAGGTAATTTGTACTTACCACTTTCCATCTTTCCCTTATTCATCCCCATTATTTGGGCGGGTGGTCATTTGTCATTGGGAATAGGAACCTTTATCCTCATCCTTGACTTTGGGGCTAGAAACTTAGCACTGGAGGTTGATGCAACTAAAAGAAAGACAAAAGCATAAGAAAGCCACAATGAAAGAAAAATGAAAAATACAAAAGATGGCTAGGACATTTATTTAGTGCATGGGAAAAATCCTAGCACGACCTCTACACCCCTCATAGCCATCATCGAATTCCTCAAGCATTTGATGCTTCATCTAAAAGGAAGGAACTCTTGTATTGCCCCAATCCTGATGAACAATAAACTGCGTCATCTTAAAGGGGTAAGGAAAATTTCAAAAGCAAGTTTGGGCTCCTAAGCTATGCACCCAAATAAGATAAATCATAAAAGTAAAAGGCACATTAGAGGGGTGGAAAAAGCAAGCCAAGGAAAAGAGTAACTCGTGCCTACACGATTGCTCAGTCCTTACATCTATAGACCCCCATTAGCTACTCACATGGCTATGGCAATGTGCCTTGAAGTCTCTTCCACTCTGTAGCAATCATTATCGCACACATTTATGGATTGATGGGCTAACCCGGTGTTATCACATTTTTTAGTCTATAATTTTTTAAAGCGCTAACAATGGGAGTGTCAGCACAAATTTGTAATAAGCAGGTTTAAAACGGTGATAACAGGAGTGTCAGCATGAATTTGTAATAAACAAGTTTAAAACACTAACAATGGGAGTGTTAGCGTTATTTTATTTTTGAAAATTTTAAAAAATGCACTGGCATTCAGGGTATCAGCGCCAAAAGGAAAAATTCAAATTTTGTATTTATGTCCAAAAAAATATGTTGATAAAGCACATGTCAGCAGATGAACAACCATCTATCAAACGAGCGGTGACAAAGCAGATGCCAACAAAAAACTTAGTTTTACTCTGTTTTTCCTGTAAAAAGCAGTAACTTCGAGCGCAGATTACGAACAGTTGGAAATGAAATTTTAAAAACCCAATGGTGTATTTTCTATATAGCCCAACCAAAATTTCATCCCACAAACTAAAATCTGGCCATAGAGCTTAAAGTGTAAACCTACTACTACAGTGACCTAGAGTAGTTGAGTTTAGGGAGAGATCTCTCTCCAAGTTGAAGGGCCAGCTTTCAACCTAAAAGAGGTTCGAGGTTACCTTAGAGTTTTTCCCTAACAGCCAGGGTTTCTCTAAGAGATAACATTTTGGCGTTGTTGCCGGGGATGCGAAATTTCATGTCAAATCATCCCTGGGAGAACAATAAAGATCAAATCTGCTCTCTGATGGTGAACAGAGGACAGACACAGAAAGTTTGTGCATCATTCACTTGGCGACTCAATTCTCAACTAATTCTATAGCTCAAAAATTTCATGACAACTCCACTGGCCGAAGACTCAGTGGTCTAAAGAACTGTTTGGCGTCTATGAATTGTGCTCATATTCCTGGTTTTCCAAATCGTATTCCTTGCATAGATTGGAAGATATATTTGCCAAGATTTAAAGATGAAGAAGGAATTGATGCTGCTTTGCATTTGATTAAATTTCATATACATACACGAAAGCTAGAGGCTGAGCTGCATGAGGATTGTTTAATGAAAATGTTCATGGCTACTTTAGAGGGAAATGCATGATCATGGTATGAAAATTTACCCCTGGTAGCTTGTGTTCCTTTAGAGATTTTCACACAATGTTTTATGAGCATCATTTTTTAAGAGCATTATCCTTCCTTACTACTAGTTAAAAATTGTTGTGCACATATTGAAAGCTTCATTAAACATCTAGAAAACATGTATGGTGATGAGGAGTTTATGGATGAAGAGATTCTTGAAGCTTTGTATGAAAACCGTTTTCAGCATCATGAACAAAAATTAGAGGCTAGTTGTCATTTTACAAAAACTTTTCAGCAAACAATAGCTTATGTTTTGACTGAAGATGAAATAGATTTGCATCTTAATGCTAACAATCATGTTCATTCTCCTGAGTTTTATGAAAACAATCAACAGTGTTTTCAGTTTTCAGATGATGATACCCAATCAGTTTGTTCTTCAAATCAGTTTTTTTCTAAGTCTTTGTCTCACAAAGGAACTGGTGAAAATCAGAATTTTGAGACTATGTGCATTAAAATTTTTCAAGTTGTTGTTCATGAGCCATTTATCCAAGAGAACAGTGAGTTGATTTCAAATGAAGAGTTAATGGATGGGGAAATCTATGAAGCCCTGTGTGAATATTCATGCCAACAACAAATGGCAGTTTCCTCCTCGGATGAAAGAGAATTAGATCGGGATCTTAGATCTGAAATTTATAATTAAATTGATGAAAATGTTCCGATTTTAAGTCACCAAGAAAGGGGTAATGATAATCAGTTAGTAATTTCTATAGATTATTTACCTCTTGTTTCAATAATGGAAAAAGAGTGAGTTCTTGTGGACTGTTTCCAAAATGGACAGATCATTTAGGATCTCATATCTCTTGAAGATACAAAATCAGAAAATTCAAAAAATCAAGATGTTTTTGTTGAAACATATGAACAACCATCCTCAGTCACTCTTGTTTTTCCAGAGATGGCTCTTCCATCTTTCTCTAACATACATGAATATAATCAAGAATCAGTGTTGCAGCCAATATTTTCTCGTCCAGAAAGTTTTTGTTTGCAGCATTATGACAGTCATCGGATGGAGGTATATGAGAAAGAAAATGCAGCAAGAGGAGTTCCATATTAGAGTGACAAAATTTGGCAAAACTGTAAAATCAGTTTTGATTCTTATGAGAATCCTTTCGCAACAGGTTTGGAGTCAGACAATAGGCCCAAATTTTCAAATTTTGTAAACATCAAATTTTTTTTTCAGATTTGCTTTTGAGTTATGTAATATTCCTAATTAGCACTGCTAATTGGAATATTTCATTTTTGTATAGTTTTGCCGCCTTTAGTTAAAATAATAAATAAAGTGAGAAATAAGGGGGTCAACTCACTTTATTAAAATAAAGTGCTTTCCTAGTTGATGAACGTTGTGACTTAAAGGGGTGGCCTTGGGGGTCCACACGCACATGAGGGGAGGCCTCACGCTGACCCTAAGGTAACTGCGCAGGTCAAGGAGGGTGAAGGACGCAGTTAGGGTTTTTGGAGGGAGTTAGCACTATAAAAGGTGGGGTTTTCACTCCATTTGGCATGGTTGATACGATATTGATATTGAGAGCTAGACTTCTGTCTACTTCAGCACGCCGGTTGTTTAGTCGGTCTGTAGCACTATTTAGTGCAAACTGAGTGTCTCCGGTCGGAGATCTCGCCCTTGGCTCCGAGGGACTTCGAGTGCCTGCTCGAGCAAGGTTTTTCCTTCAGTTCCAGTTGGTGATTTGCAGTGGATTTCTGGTGGACGTTTTGCAGAGGAGATGCCCTTTTGAGTGACTGCGCAGTCTAGGAGAGAGGACGCAGTTTCAGTTGAGGAGGACGCAGTCTTTGTTGAGCAGCATTGTTGTGTGGTTATTTGGCAGTGGTTTCAGCGTTTTCCCAGCCTTGAGGAGATTGCTATTTCATCCGGAGGTTTTGCAGGAGGATTCAGCCCCTTTTTCCCAGCGTTTTCTTGGGCCTCTACGCTGTTCCTGGGAGAGACAGCGTTTTCTCTGGAGGGGGTTTATTTGGTGGATTTTCGGAGGTGGAGCATTTGCTTCACGATTTCTGGGTTTTGTCCGGAGGGTTGAGTTCAGCTAGCCTTCCAGTTTTCAGCTCATTCCGGTACGGGGATCAGCCCCTAGTTCCAGTACATTGCAGCAGCAGTTTTCTACGGCAGTTTCTCCAGTCAGCTAGGACGCAGTCTCTGTTGCAGCCATTTCTGATTCTGAGAGGGTCTCCACTTGCCTAGAGCAAGGATAGGTGCACTCATTCTGATTATCTTTGTACCCATATACATATATTCTCAGATTAATAAAATGGCTTAGTGTTCTGGCATTTTATGTGTATTTGTTCCATATTCTAGTTCCGGCATTTTGTTCTATATAGCTACTTGTGGTTTTTCTGTGTATTACTGTTTATTTCCCATTGGGGATATTACAGTGGTATCAGAGCATAGTTCTGGCTCAGCCTGTGGTGCTAGCAGTCTATGACGCCCGAGGATAATCCCTACTTTGATCGGAGGAGACACAGAGACGTTGAGGGTAGGTGGAAGTTTCCCTTCGGGGGGGAGGGATTCTGATCAGGAGCCACCTGAGACAGATTCAGAGGAGGAGCAGCCTGTGAGGGACACAGAGCAGCGGAACCCCATGGCAGATGATGAGATGAGATTTAGAGAAACGCTCCTCCATCACATGCAGGAGATATCACAGAGGCTCACGGCCGTAGAGGTCGGACAGAGAGAACCCCCTAGGGTTTTCCAGGTCGGTGAGGGATCGGGTATGTCTCACCACGTACCAGTGCATGATGCTATCCCCATTGTGACGACTCAGGCACCCACGCGATCCACTATTCCCACATTCTTGCCAGAGGACACAGGGGCAGGAGTACAGGGAGGTGCACAGAGGGATATTCCAGCACCCACGCGATCTACCATGCCTACCTTCCTGGCAGAGGACGCAGGGATAGCAGCACAGCGAGAGATGGATCCGGCTCGGCTGGCTAGCATTTTTGCAGAGTATCAGGCTTTCGGACCGGCATTCATGGATTCTCTCACCTTCAGAGACTATCTCCAGGTCCAGTATGGCATTAGATCCCGTGATCATCACCAGGGGCACAGGCACCACCGTGATGACCACCGCGCAGCTAGCAGATTTCATTTGCCCACGTTTGATGGCTCATCAAACAGTTCGGCAAAGTCTTGGGTGGAGAAGCTGGACATCTATTTCCAGCTTAACCAGATGTCGCAGTCAGAGGCCATTAAGGTGGCTACATTGCATCTGGATGGGGAGGCCCAGGACTGGTGGTTCCATGGGATGACGACACTCGGGCATTCTGTAGTGACGACATATGTCGAGTTTACCCGGAGGGTGGTAGAGCGCTTTGACAGGAGGGATCCAGAGCAGCACTTTGTTGAGCTGACAAAGCTCAAACAGACTGGGAGTGCAGAGACATATATTTCAGACTTCTTGAGGGTTTCAGTGATGGTACCTGATTTATCCATAGCTCGGATGGTTTACATGTTTGTGGAGGGGTTGTCAGAGCCACTTCGTGGCCTAGTCCGGTCGAACAAACCGACTACCCTTCAGGATGCCATCAGCAGGACTCGGGACTTACAGGATGCCTTACCCAGGACTCGGCCACCTTATCCCCAGAGACAGGCTTTCCAGCCTAAGGGTAAGGACACGAGGGTTCTGCCTCCCAAGGCGAATCCTGGACGAGGGCAGTTTGATGATGAGACCAGGAGAGAGCTGAGGAGGAAGCGGTTGTGCTTCACTTGCCAGGAGCCATGGGCACCGGGACACAGGTGTGCGGCAGGGAAGGCACATTTCATTGAGGTCTTCTCCGAGAGCAGTGGAGAAGAGGATGATGGGGATGATGTGGAGGCAGGAGATTGTTATGCGGCGCAGGGTACCTTACCACCTCCACCACCCGCAGCAGGTGGGGCATCGTTTGCACCCACTGGGGGAGCTCTAGCCGCATTGCGGGGAGTTCCCAAGTACTTGACACTGCGCGTACGAGGGACAGTGCGCGGACAACGGGTTTCAGTCTTAGTTGATAGTGGGGCCACCCACAATTTTATTGATGCCCAGATGGTTGAGCGGAGAGGCATACAGACAGAGGGCTTTGATGGGTTTTCTGTCTTGGTCCCAGGAGATCGGACCATGGCATGTGCTCGATATGTTTCGGAGTTATCGGTGACGATGGGCACTTATGGCCACTGACATCACTTCTTTATGGTGGACATTCCGACACCAACGTGATATTGAAGGTTTGTGGCTTATTACTCTAGGAAGGTCACGACAAATTGATCGGAAGGCCCTAGAGATGGAGGACGGATCCCAAAGATCAGGAGGCATGAGAAGACAGGCGCACACATACCCACCTCGTACGCGTCGCGATTGGCCGCATGGAGGCCACCTTCCGGCAAGGGACACAGAGGGCGAGAGCGCGCTTCGCAGGCGTGCGTACACAGCATCCTGATCTGCAGTCTATTCTCGACAGGTATGCAGTGGTTTTCGGGGATATTCCACCAGGGCAGCCACCGGATCGAGGGTTTGAGCACACGATCGAGCTTGAGCAGGGGATACAGGCCGTGATTACCACACCGTATAGGCATCCCAAGGCCTATCGGGACGAGATAGAGCGGGCTATCCAGGAGTTGTTGGCCCTTGGTCACATTCGGCCCAGCACGAGTCCTTTCGCTTCTTCTGTAGTGCTGGTGAAGAAGAAGGACGGCACATTGCGCATGTGCATTGACTACAGGGCTCTAAATAAGAAGACCCTGAAGAACAGGTACCCCATCCCCAGGATCGATGAGCTGATGGATGAGTTGAGAGGAGCACGGTTCTTCTCAAAGATCGACTTGAGATCCGGGTACCATCAGATTCGCGTGAGGGAACAGGACATTCCCAAGACCGCTGTGTCAACATGGGTACTGAGTCGCTATTTATCATCAATGTACCCATTGCCTCCAGAACATGCATGAACCATATCAGTGGGTCATCTGGAGAACAGCTTGCTTTTTTTGACAGGCATTATATACAACAGGGACTTGGGAGGACACCTGTGATATTGAGACAAGCCTAGGACATCTTTGGAGGGAAAAGGAGCATGGCCTATGCCAAGCTTCAAGTGTGAGTTCTGCTGGACAGAGATGCTATATCCGGGCATATAGGAGGACCGTGGTGAGAGTCCACGAGAAAGGGATCAGGCCACCACTGGCCTGTAGCCGCTGAATGCACGGAGCTTCTGCATTTATTGGTCAATGCACACACCAAGGTGAGTTCGTCAAGGGCTTCTCTCAGCTTGCCGCACCCCTCACAGATTTGACGAGGAAGGGGGCATTCAGCTGGTCGGACACAGCACAGCGAGCTTTTGACAGGCTCAAGGAGGTGATGAGCAGTTGTCCTGTGTTGGCGTTGCCAGATTTTACACAGCCCTTTGTCCTAGAGTGTGATGCATCAGGAGAGGGGATTGGTGCAGTTTTGATGCAGGGCGGTCACCCGATTGCTTTTGAGAGCCGGAAGCTCCTTCGACACGAGAGGTCGAACCCATACACGTACAGCGAGATGGCCGGCCATCATGCATGCATTGGCTAACCCACAAAGACCGTGTGCGTGTACCTTGGTGGTGAGTGAGCCATCATGGCTGTCAGTACCGAGTACTTCTCGGAGCATAGCCATAAGAGAGACAGCAGGCGGACTCCACAAGATCCAGCTCGCGACTTTGACATATATGTCAAAGGCAAGAATAACGGCAACAACATGCCTTTCCAGACCGGCCACGTTTATCACTCATGAGGTTGGACGCTGATCGAGGCCTGACCGCCGGTTGAGGGACTCCACACAGTGCTCAGGTGAGGTTCGGGATAAAAGGTGTAGCAGATGACAGAAGGTGGTGGTCGATGAGATCATCTATTACAGGGACAGGATCTTCTTGACCGAGGGATCTCAGCTCAAGAAGAAGATACTCCAGGCTTCACACGATTCACCATTGGCGGGCCATCAGGGGTTCACCAAGACATACAGGGCTATTCGAGAGAGGTTCTCATGGAAGGGCCTCAAGGAGGACGTACTCCAGCATGTCAGGGAGTGCGATGTTTGCCAGCGAAACAAGGGAGAGATGAGCCATCCTGCAGGGTTGTTGCAGCCTCTTCTCATTCCGGAGGGGAATGAGAGTGGCCTGATCACCACGGGACACCAGCTGTGAAGGGGATGATCGTATGGCTGTCGGCGTTAACTCATCGGCCAAGCATGCCCATTTTTTTCGCCATATCCGCACACCGCCACGGGCCGGGCCACAGGTGGTCGAGTCAGTTTCTTAGGGAGATTTTTCGTAGCTACATGGTTCACCCAAGACCATCGTCGCGGATGTGATGTCGCTTCGAAGGGCCGGGCCTCCGGGCAGAGCCGCTCTTCCCGTTAGTGGGGACAGAATTGACACCGAGCACTAGTTATCATCCACAGACGGACGGGCAGACGGAGATAGTTAACAAGTGGTTGGAGGGCTACTTGCGTAACTACGTCAGTGGGCAGCAGAGAGCATGGCTGAAATGGCTACATTTGGGCGAGTACTGCTACAACACAACCCACCATATGTCCATCGGTATGACACCTTTCTATGCTTTGTATGGTTATCATTCCCTATCTTTTGTGGACATGATGTTTGGTGTTAGCAGGGCTCCGCGAGCCAAGTTATGGATCCAAGAGAGCCAAGACATCCTCCGGGCTCTCAAGGACAACATAGCCACAGCACAGAATCAGCAGAAGTTGTATGCTGATAAGGGTCGGGTGGAGAGACACTTTGAGGTAGGGGACTTGGTCTACCTACGGCTACAGCCATACCGACAGTCTTCGCTCAAGCAGAAGGGGGCGGAGAAGCTTAAGCCCCGCTTTTATGGGCCCGACAGGGTGATACGCAGGATCGGGCAGGTTGCGTATGAGTTGGAGCTGCCCCAAGGCAGCAAGATTCATAACATCTTTCATGTATCATGCCTGAAAAAGGCACTGGGCCAGCAGGTGACAGTCACAGAGGAGCTACCACCTACGGATGATGAGGGACATCTGGTGTTGCAGCCGAAGGCTATTATTGACACTAGGGAGAGGCAGCTGCGGAGCAGGAAGATCAGGGAGTTCTTGGTGAGATGGAAGAACTTGCCGGATGAGGATGCCACTTGGGAGGATGAGAAGATCTTGCAGCATCCATCACTTCAGTTGCTTGAGGACAAGCAACGTTCTGTCGGGGGAGACTGTAATATTCCTAATTAGCACTGCTAATTGGAATATTTCATTTTTGTATAGTTTTGCCGCCTTTAGTTAAAATAATAAATAAAGTGAGAAATAAGGGGGTCAACTCACTTTAATAAAATAAAGTGATTTCCTAGTTGATGAACGTTGTGACTTAAAGGGGTGGCCTTGGGGGTCCACACGCATATGAGGGGAGGCCTCACGCTGACCCTAAGGTAACTGCGCAGGTCAAGGAGGGTGAAGGACGCAGTTAGGGTTTTTGGGAGGGAGCTAGCACTATAAAAGGTGGGGTTTTCACTCCATTTGGCATTGTTGATATGATATTGATATTGAGAGCTAGACTTCTGTCTACTTCAGCACGCCGGTTGTTTAGTCGGTCTGCAGCACTGTTTAGTGCGAACTGAGTGTCTCCGGTCGGAGATCTCGCCCTTGGCTCCGGGGGACTTCGAGTGCCCGCTCGAGCAAGGTTTTTCCTTCCGGGCCGCTGGCACTTGCGTGGATCCCTGTGACGTTTTGGCAGAGTTGCCCCCGAGGACTCGCGTTAGCCTAGGAGAGAGTGACCGCTCGTATTAGGAGTGACGATCATTAAGTAGCAAAGATTGCTGGTGGTGTTGTCACTGATCTGCTGCTTCACCCTTCAGCCTTAAGGAGGTTGCTATTTCATCCCAGGTTTTGCGAGAGGATTCGTCTCCTTATCCCACCGCCATCACATTGCTCCAGAAAGGTTCTGAGGGTTTATTTGGTGGTTTTCGAGGAGCATTTGCTCACGATTTCCGGGTTTTGTCCCTCGGGATTGAGTTCTTACCTAGCCTTCCAATTTTCGCCCTCATTCCAATGAGGGGATCAAATTTCTGGTTCCGCACATTGCAGCAGTTAGCTCGCCGTTAGCTCACCAAACAGACGCCCATCATGGTAACCATTTCTTATTCTGAGAGGGTCTCCACTTGCCTAGAGCAAGGATAGGTGCACTCATTCTGATTATCTTTGTACCCATATACATATATTCTCAGATTAATAAAATGGCTTAGTGTTCTGGCATTTATGTGTATTTGTTCCATATTCTAGTTCCGGCATTTTGTTCTATATAGCTGCTTGTGGTTTTTCTGTGTATTACTGTTTATTTCCCGTTGGGGATATTACAAGTTATCATTAAATAGGTTTTTTAGTTTACTCCAAAATAAAGACATGCAAGGTTTTCAATCGATGGACAAGATGCTTGCATGGTTGCACTGGGTGATTGACTTCACCTAACAACAGCTCATGGTTTAGCTTAGAGTACGAAATGGAAAGCATTAATTTCAGTTTGGTTTTCAAAAGTGAATTGTGCAGCTTGTTTTCAGTTTGTAGTTTCAGTATGGACTTCAGTGTAGTACAATTTACGGCAGTGTTGATAATATCGGTATTGGCAAAATATCGGCGAGGGTCCAGAAAACATCTTATCGGCAATATCGGTGAAAATATCGGCAAGCATAAAAAATGCATAATATATTCAGTTTTTTCAGATTTTTAAACATATAAAGCACTAACAACATGAAATAAACACATTGAAACATTAATATAAAAAAAAGCATTGATATATATGATGTAGTGGATGTAAAATAAAAATGACTTATCAAAGTCGATACCAAATCCTGCTAATCCTTGATAATTGTCCAATCAAGGACTCAAACGTGGAGAACCAATACAAAATAACATCACATATATAACACTTAAAAGTATCTCATCATCATGACTTATATGTAGCAAAGCTGCAAAACAAATAAAACTAGCAACTACCTATTTGAGATCAGGATTCAGTTCCCTCTCCCTAGCAGCTATCTTTCTATCTTTTTCAGCAATTGCTTCAAGAGCTTTTTGTACAATTTCCGCACGAGAAACTATACAAGGTATAACATCATGTCCAGGGAGTCTAGCCAGATGGTATTTCAATCGTGTAACCCCTTCTGCCATCTTGGTCCCACACAATCTGCATGATAGACGTGTCTGATTTGTCCCACCATCAAGCTCCCCATACTCCCAAAATGGGTCCAAGGATTTTGGCATATTTGCAGTGAACTAATTCAAATTTCAAACCTAGGGCACCAAAAAAACAAATAATTGGCATTAAACACGCATACACAAAAAATGGCAATAAGAGGGTGCACAAGAAAGTAAAAAAAAAAAATGAAGCTTGTTGTCCAAATATGGAGAAAACCCTTGCATTGGCTCATGGGGATGAAAATCATAGCAAATGGAAAAAACAAACAAACAAAATCTTGGTAGGCAAAGAGGCAAGCAAGCATAACCCTAAATCTATGAAAAAAATCATTAACATAGAGGTTTTTAAGAACGTACCTATTAATGGAAGAAATGAAGTTTCTCTCACTGTTCTTCAATCTTTGATCAATAAAAAATTATGAGTTGATAGTGAATGGCTCTTTGATCCTCAATCCCTCCTTGACAACCACCACAAAGCTCTTCCCCTTCCTTCTCCAAGCCTCACAGACGAAAATGACAAAAAAAGGACAAATTTCCCTTTTCTAGTCGTGGCCCAGGAGTGGCTGGCGATATTTACCGTCGTTGCGAGATATTTTCCCAAAATATCGGAGATATTTCAAAAATATCGCGATATTTTCGGGAGAGAAAATATCGCGTTCTCAGCGATATTTCGTCTCGCCAAAAATATCGCGATATTTTCGAATATCGCCGACATTTCGACGATATTATCAACACTAATTTACAGGTTGCAGGATTACTGGTTGGGAGCCACCCAATGGATCAAGCTTCTAGTCTATGGGGTTCTTGTTGCCATCCATGATCGACAGCATTCCTGTGAAGCCAACTGTTATCACATTTTTTAGTCTATAATTTTTTAAAGTGCTAACAATGGGAGTATTGGCGCAAATTTGTAATAAGCAGGTTTAAAACGTTGATAACAGGAGTGTCAGCGTGAATTTGTAATAAACAAGTTTAAAACACTAACAACAGGAGTGTTAGCGTTATTTTATTTTTGAAAATTTTAAAAAATGCACTGACATTCAGGGTATCAATGCCAAAAGGAAAAATTCAAATTTTGTTTTATGTCCAAAAAAATGTGTTGATAAAGCACACGTCAACAGATGAACAATCATATCTATCAAACGAACGCTAACAAAGCATATGTCAACAAAAAACGCAGTTTTACTCTGTTTTTTCCTGTAAAAGGCAGTAACATCAAGCATGGATTACAAACAATTGGAAATGAAATTTTAAAAACCAAAGGAGGTTTTTGTTGGTAACAGGCTCATTTAAAAAAACCTCTTTCATTTTTTACACAGGCGTAATGGTTAGAGAAATTCGAAGGAATTTTTGAGACCTAGTTTTCAGGATTTTGCAATTAGTCTTTTCCTATTTTAGCCATTGTTTTAAAATATGTTTCCAGACAACTGAAGATGAATTTTTGAAAACCCAAATTTGTTTTTGTCGACAACAGACCCATTAACAAAAACCTCTCTCGATTTTCTAATAGCTATCACGGTTTTGGAGTTTCGAAGGGATCTCTAGACCTTATTTTTCAGGAATTCAAGAGGGAAAAGCTCATGGACAATTATTGACCTGGATGCCACCTCATCAAATTTGACTTGGTGATCCTCATCTCTAGCCATGACTCTAGCAACAGCACGATCGCTAGATGCAGATAGGATCGGAAAGTTTTATATGCATGTACTTGAGATGTACGTTGTGATTTTTAGACTATGTAATTAAAGCTTTGCTAGTAACTCGTTTTTATTTAGTTTGTATTTTCTATAAAGATAAGTTCTGTAAAATAAAACAGAGTTGTTGGTTTTGATTGAAAAACATAGCATTCTGGTGTATTTGAGCAAATCTTAAATATATTGCAATTTTTTATGAGCATTTGCAAAAATTTCCTGTGTTGTAGTTCCTTGTCTATTATTTCTCTGTTTATAAAATCTTCTTCATATCTAGAAACTTTAGTATTTGAGATTGGGATTCATTTATGCTCCTTTCTTGTCATTTCTCAGTCATTAGTAGTTGTTGTTCTGTCAACTATAATATTGTTTTCTTTTTAGTTCTCTTCTTCTAAATCTCTCAAATTGTCAAAGGAGCTATTACTACCTTGCTTTTTGTGTCCTACTCATTAGATTTGTAGCATCATCTAATAAGACTAGACTCCATGCCCAATAGTGTATTTTCCATAAAGCCCAACCAAAATTTCATCCTACAAACTAAAATCTGGCTGTAGAGCTTAAAGGGTAAACCTACTACTATAGTGACCTAGAGTAGTTGAGTTTAGGGAGAGATCCCTCTCCAAGTTGAAGGGCCAGCTTTCAACCTAAAAGAGATTCGAGGTTACCTTAGAGTTTTTCCCTAACAGCGAGGGTTTCTCTAAGAGATAACACCAGGGACATGTCACTCCCCTAGGGGTTGGAAACACCTAATAGGATTGTTGACCTAACTATCCCTAATATTAGTGACATGACTTCTTTACATGTCCTAATCTAGTTAGGCATTTGAAGGTGAAGCTCTATGTGAAGTATTATTGTGCCCCCAAACATTAGATATGGCCCACTATGACTCATTTATGGTTATTGTCCCTAATCATTGTTGATTCTAGTTGATCTTGAGAGGGTTTTCCAGATGGTTTTATCACAATAGCAGATTTGCCTTTTAAGAATTGCAAATTTTACAAGCATACTAAAGAGTTAGTTGCAAAAACCCTAGAGATGCTATTAAGAGGCCTTTTATGATATGAAGTTCATTTCATTTCTTGATCACAAATCCTAGTCTACAATAGCAATGAAAAACATTGTATCCTAACATATCAACAATTATTAATATATCTACACAAACCCCTTTGCTAGCACATCTTTATCTTTCAAGAGAGCATAGGATTGTTAGCTTAATCATTACCTAAAAGACTTAACAATATATGTACCATAGTTAGCATTGGTCATTAGTTGCAAAGATTATACGTACCTCTTTTAACATTACCAGTCCATCTTTGCAGAGATATGATCCTTTGACCTTCTCTTCAATTGACATGTGTCTTTTTCTTTCAACAGAGATACTTCAGATCTTGCAGACTTTAATGAATCAGATAGGTTGACCTTGTTGATATAATTATTCTTTCTTTTATGCATACTAAGGTAATCTTGGTAGCGTGATTGCTTCATGCATTGTTGTCCCAGAGATAAGCTTCAAAAGCCATGTTACAGTTCTTCATGCACAGTTGCCACAGAGAGTTTTGTAAACCACAGTGTCATAGAAGGTTCAGGTGCCACCACAGAATGTTTGATTCTCAGAGATACAAGCTTCGGTATTTTACACAGAATAGACTTCTATAGATTTTGTATCACTTATAGAGAATGTGCCTTGTCTTGGTCCAAAGATTTATCATGTACTTGTCCACTAGAACTTGCATCAGCATTGTGAGATATGGTACACACACAAACTTTCATCACTGTAGATAGATGTATCACAGAAACTCGAATCACTTCTTTTCTTATTTGAGTGAGCATATAAATTATACATATTCTTTCTTCTAAATCTTGGCCTTCATACTTTCCTTGTGTCTTTGAAGATTGCAATGATGAATCAATGAAATTGCAAACTCAGATCACAAAATTCGGATTACTGATGTCAAACAGATTTGAATTTAAATTACAGTGATAATTTGCTTTTAGTACCACAGTCATATATCGCCATAGGTTCGTATGGTTACTGTCTCGGGTTGCAACTTTCCACAATAAGTGCCACACGGATAATGCTCGATGTAGATTGTGTACAGACTTCAGATTTTGCCTTCTTTCTTCAATCTTCAGACTTCATACCTTTCAGATCATAGCCTTTCTATACTTCGGCCTTCTTCATTCTTTTATAGTAGTTTGGATCACTACCACAAAGTAGTAGTTACAGATTTTGGATCTTCTCTGTATATTAGATTTTTGCTCTGACTTCTTCCAGATTTAGCCTAACTTAGGGTGCTCTTGTCTTCACCATAGGACATCTCTGATACAATGTTGAAATTCTGACAAGTAATAGAATTTCTTATCATGGTAATTACTTGTGACTGATATGTATTATGTTCTTAGTTTTTACTTGTTTATTTATGTCATCTAGCAATTACACAATAGCAAGACCCAAGACCAAGACCAAAAACTACCACAAAGATCCTAGTCAGCCCTCCTCCAAGTCTCTTCCAATCAATCCGAAGTCAATGCTAGTCAACCTTCTGAAATTTGGTCAACTCCGGAAATTCCAGCCCCTGAAAATTTCGGGCCTGCAGTACCTCAGAAAAATTTGCATGTGTGAAAAAACTAGGGCAAAAAACTCATCTTCTCTCTCTCCTTTGACTTTAGTTGTCTTATTCTTCTTCTTTGGCACAGAAATCGATGTGATGATGTGAATAAATGAATGAGCTTCCAAGCGGTCAAACTGTCTTGTATTTAAAGTTGTCCCGTAGGGCTGACTTGTCCAAGGAAGGCCGACTTGGTCTTGTGGTTGACATTTTCACTTTTTGACTCAAAATAAAATATTTTTCTTTTCTTTTACAAAAAATCCAAATGCAACTTGACTCGAATACATTTCTTTTGACTCACAATAAATTCTCTTTTGACTCAATTGACCCTATAAGCATGAAGAATATGCTTTGACTAAGAATAAAATAATAATAATGAATATAATCAATGATAAAAATATTATATTTTATTGCATTATGAAGACAAACACTAGTTACATTTTCAACATTAGAAACTCTTGGGCCTTTACTTTGGTAACTAATATGTTTAAAATAAGTGTACCAAGTAGGTGTTTCCTAGTGTATTTATCATTTTGGCCTAGGAAGACACATTAATAACCCTTTTGGCTAGTGATATTATGTGTTTTATTAATGTCATGGAGCAAAGTACTTTTTATGAGATATGTACTACGTACTTTATACATTTCTTTTGACTCACAATAAATTCTCTTTTCACTCAACTGACCCTATAAGCATGAAGAATATGCTTTGACCAAGAATAAAATAATAATAATGAATATAATCAATGATAAAAATATTATATTTTATTACAATATGAAGACCGACACTAGTT
This sequence comes from Pinus albicaulis, assembly GCA_034641835.2. Lineage (NCBI taxonomy): Eukaryota > Viridiplantae > Streptophyta > Pinopsida > Pinales > Pinaceae > Pinus > Pinus albicaulis. The sequence goes on from CM076583.1 coordinate 991,827,178, forward strand.
ACATTTTCAACATTAGAAACTCTTCGGCCTTTACTTTGGTAACAAATCTGTTGAAAATAAGCATACCAAGTAGGTGTTTCCTAGTGCATTTATCATTTTGACCTAGGAAGACACATTAATAACCCTTTTGTCTAGTGATATTATATGTTTTATTAATGTAATGGAGCAAAGTACTTTTTATGAGATATGTACTATGTACTTTAATTTATTAAAATCACATGTGTTATAACAGTGACTTTATGAGAAAAGTACCTAGTACACCTAATATTATTAAAGTGACTTTTATGTTTTAAAAGTGACTTGATGAGAGAAAAAAGTGCACATGGTACAAAACATTAAAAAGTACTAGGAGGCTCATTAATTGAGGGGGACCACATGAGGGAGAGGGTAAAGACTCAAGAGAGAGAATGATCTCCACCCTTGATCTAATGAGCTGAGATTTAATCTCAGCCATTAGAACTAAGGCTTAGGGTTTTCCACACTTTAGGAAGACAAAAAAGGAAAAGGAAGACATTACTCTCATTATTCTCATGAGACTTGAGGAAAGGAGAGCAAGGAGAGCAAAGAAGACGAGTTTGCAGGTCTGAAAAAAGAGGAAATCGAACACCAAAGTCAAGCCTGAGTTTTCAGGAGCGCAAGAATCTTGAAAATTTCGTGCTAGCAGACTGAGCCAAGTTTAGTGGTATTTCTGCCTGAGTTTTAAGCTGGAAGACTGGGTGAACTTGTGGAGTAGCTAAGTGGGAGACTCAGCGCGTTTCTAGTGAGCAAGAGGAGTTGTTTGGAGCTCTTAATTTCTGCCATATATGCAGTCAACAGAGCCACAGAAATAGGAGACTGTCTCACTGTTATTCCAGACTAGGGAGCACGGGTTTTCAGGCATTCTGAACGTGATTCCAAGAGAGAAATTATATCAAACTTTGGCATTAATTTCTGAGTGATTTCTGCTATTCCTAGCACAGAAATCGAGGCACTGTGTGGTGGCTGCTAGTACAGAAAACAAGGAAAATCACATGCTAGGCTTATGACTGTGTGAGGCACAATTTTCTATGTATATTTGGCAGTGACTTCAGCAAGCATTAAAAGGGAGATTAGTTGACTTTTCTCTGTTGTGTATAAATTTCCTTAAGAGCAATTAAAATCCTCCTTGAAAAATGGTTTTCCCCTTGTGGGTTTTTCCAGGGTCATTAGACCAAAAATATTGTGTAAATTTTCTAAGTGTGTGTTTGCATTTATTTCTTATATCAGCTACGAAAACAAAAGAGTAGAGTAGTCCTTGTTTCATGTTAAATGAATGCTAACATACATCTCAGCCCATATGTTATGATGGGGTTTGGGCATTAAACCTATGCAAAAACTTGAAACTGGGAAGGGCTACAACAAACAAAAATTTTCTGCATGTTATTAGAACCTGAGGAACTTCAAGTCTAAAAATTTCATCAACTGATAAAAGGACCAGCAAGCAAACTTCTACAATATCAGTGAACAGCAGTCACAAAACTTCAGCCAAAAACTCAAAGAATTGTTGGTTGAGAGGGAGGAAATTGCCTAGTAACATATTTGCTCCTTTGTGTTGGCTGTGAGGGTCATGGCAACTGGCTTGAGGGTGGAGGAAAGATTGAGTGGGGCTGATAGCTTTGGCCCTTGGAAGGTGAGGATGATGCTATTACTTGAGGAAGTTGAAGTGTAGGAGATAGTGGAGAGTCTTGTGCAACCTCCTATTGATCCGGCTCGGTTGGTGGACTTCAGCAATAGGAATGTGAAGTCAAGGAGAATCACCCTTGATGCCATCAAAGACCACCACAGGAATGAAGTTTGCCTACAAGATGTGAGACTCACTTGTCACATTACACCAGAGTTATAATGAGAACAAAAATATGGTGTTGAGGCAAAAGCTAAGAAACACCAAGATGACCAAGACTAGCAGTGTGACCTCATACCTCACCAAGATCTCACAGGTGAAGGACGAGTTGGTTGTCAGGGGGAGAGGCTATCCCTGAGGACCACTTGGTCAGGATTGCACTAGATGGTTTCACCCAGAAATGGGATGGATTCATACATGGCATTGTGGTCAGAGAGCACTTTCCAAATTGGAGGAGGATGTGGGATGATTTCATCCAAGAGGAGTCCAGGGGGAGTGCCAAGGTTAGCAGTCAGCATGGTGGGGGAGATGAGGAGGAGAATGTTGATCATGCAGCAAAGGGCAAGAAGAAGGCCAAGAAATGGTATACTAGTGGAGCAAAGCAAGAGAAGGGGAAGCAGAAGGCAAAGGACAAGGACATGAGCAAAGTGAAATGCTTCGCTTGTGGGAAGATGGGTCACTATGTTGTTCAGTGTCCCAACAAGAAGGGCAAGAAGAAGAAGGGACTTGCAGCTTTGGCAAAGGTGGACAAGTTCACTTCCACATTTGACACAGAGTGTGCCTTATTGGCAGAGGTGGATGAGTTTGCCTTAGTGGTGAGTTTAGCCACTCATGTCACATCTTCCTGGGTGTGGTTTGTTGACAGTGGAGCATCCTGCAATATGACTAGAGTGAGAGAGCACTTCACGAGTCTCTTAGAGGATGATATTGACTTGGAGGTTGTGCTTGGAGATAACTCCAACATCAGAGCAACAGGAGTGGGGACAATACCATTTCAGAGGGAGTCATTACCTCCTCTGAAAGTGACAGATGTTCTTTATGTTCCAGGGTTGAAGAAGAACTCGATATCAATTTCTAGCTTGGAGAACAGGGAATATGAGGTGGTGTTCCGAGGAGGATAGGTGTTGATATATCCCAGAGGATCCAATATCGAGTCTACTCATGTGATTGGAGTCCGTAGTGGGGGGGCTATACAAGTTTATGTTTCAGCCTATTAGAGCTTTGGTGGCACAGACCAGCAACAATGAGTTGTGCAAGATTTGGAACAGGAGGATGGCCCACTTGCACCATGGAGCATTCAAGATGTTGAGGGAGATGGTTATTGGTTTACCTAAGTTCAACACAAAGCATCATGATGTGTGCAAGAGTGTGCTTTGGGAAAGTACCAAGAGAACTTTCCCGAGTAGTGACAACAGAGCTGCAAGTATCCTAAACTTGGTACACTCTAATGTTTGTGTCATGTGGTCCTATGTCTCATGTATCATTGAGTGGATGTGAGTACTTTGTGACCTTCATTGATGACCACTCCAGGAAGACTTGGATTTTATTTCTAAGAACCAAGGATGAGGTCTTCAAGAGGTTCCAAGAGGTTCCAAGAGTTTAAGGCTCTTGTGGAGAACCAGACAAGGAAGAAGATCAAGGTGTTGAGATCAAATAATGAGGATGAGTATACCTCTAAGGACATGAAGGAGTTATGTAAGAGTACGAGCATCAGAAGGGAGTACATAGTGCCTTATAACCCCCAGCAGAATGGGGTGGCAAAGAGGAAGAACAGGGCCATAGTGGGTGCAGCTAGAGCTATGTTGCATGATCAGAGATTATCTTTCTTCTTGTGGGCTGAGGCATGTAACACTGCAGTGTATTTGTAGAACAAGAAACCTCATAGAGTTTTGGGGAGTACGACTCCCGAGGAGGCTTTTTCTGAGAAGAAGCCTACGATTGGTCATATCACAATCTTTGGGTGCCTTACATATTCACACATCCCTAACGAGAAGGGGACGAAGTTGGAACCCACTGCAAAGAAAGGTATTCTTGTGGGTTACACTGAGACCAACAAGGCCTATTGTATATATTCTTGCACCGAGGAAAGTTGTCCTGAGGCAAGATGTGAGATTTGAGGAGGAGAGGGCTTTGAGGAGGTCTCGGGAGGTTGATCGGGTAGAGCAACAGGCTCCTTGGCAGGAAGGCACACCACAAGTATCAGGATCTTCAGGTGGTACACCAGGATCAGGAGGATCACCTACTTCAGTGGTGACAGGTTCACAAAGTCTGGTATCACCGAGTGTAGGATCATAAGTTGCAAGATCTCCTTATGCAGGATCTCAGAGTCTAGGATCACCACTAATCACAAGAGGGCCTTCCTAGTCAGCAGGAGAGGCTCCAGTGGAGGATTTTCCCATACCAGCAGAGGAGGCTACAACAGGGAAGAGGGAGCCAAGATGGCTTCATGAGACCCTAAAGGAAGCCTAGGAGGCAGTGGGGAAACCCCAAGTGATCAGTGAGGGAGAGCATACCACAAGAGAGGTTGGGTGGCTTTGTGGAAAATATCGTGGAGAAAATCCAGCTAGGTATGAGGAGGCCACTAGTCAGCAGATGTGGAGGGATGCCATGGTGGAGCAACATGCCTCCATCATGAAGAATGATGTGTGGGAGATAGTGCCGAGACCCGAGGGGAAGTCGGTGGTGACTTCCAGGTGGCTCTACAAGATCAAACATGTTGCGGAGGGCAACGTGGAGAAGTTCAAATCTCGTTTTGTGGGGTGGGGGTTCTCACAAGTAGAGGGAATTGACTGTGAGGAGACCTTCACAACAGTGGCTTGTTACACTTCCATTAGAGCAGTGATATCTATAGCAACTGAGATGGGTTGAAGGATTCACCAGATGGATGTGAAGACTGCCTTTCTCAATTGAGTTCTTTAGAAGGAGGTGTACATTGAGTAGACACAGGGCTTTGAGGTGCATTGGAAGGAGTCTCATGTGTGTAGGCTTAAGAAAGCCTTGTATGGAATGAAGCAAGCGTTAAGGGCATGGTACGAGAGGATGGGTTTCCAGAAGAGTGATGCAGATCCTAACCTATATTTCATTATGGTTGGTGATGATCCACTCATTTTGGTTCTGTATGTGGATGGCTTGTTTATTATAGGAGAGGACAGACTCATCCAGCACGGCAAGAGAGATCTTTCTTTAGAGTATGACATGACCGATATGGGACTGATGCATTACTTTTTGGGGTTGGAGATTTGGCAGGAGGACGGGCATATCTTCATTGGCCAGGTCAAAGTATATAGGTGATATTTTGAGGAGATTTTGTATGGAGGGTTGCAGGCCTATGGCTACTCCTATGATCACTAACTGGAAGAAGTTGCATGCTTCAGATTCTGAGTTGGTAAACCCCACCTTGTATCGTCGGTTGATTTGTTCTTTGATGTATCCGATCAACACTAATCTGGATATATGTTTCACAGTGAACACATTGAGTCAGTTTATGATGAAGCTCGGGAGAGTGCACTAGGTGGCTGCAAAACATGTATTGAGGTACCTACAGGGCACAATGGACTATGGTCTGAACTCTGTCAGGGGTGATGGAGTTAGATTGATCGGTTGCACGAACTAAGATTGGGATGGCAGTGCTAGTGACAGGAAGAGTACTTCTGGGTGTTGTTTCTTGTTGGGCTCAGCAATTGTGTCATGGTTCGGCATGAAACAGAAGTCAAAGGCATTGAGCAGCACAGAGGTAGAGTATATGGTGCTATTCAGGCTGGTTGCAAAGCACTTTGGCTTCATAAGATACTAGATGGGTTATTTAGTCAGAGGTTGAGACCAACTACGATATACTATGATAATCAGAGTTGTATCAAACTCTCTGAGAATCTAGTATCCCATGATTGGTCAAAGCATATTGAGATCAGGTACCACTTCATCAGAGACTGGGCTCAGAGGGGAGTTGTGAAGCTTGAATATATAGCCACTTATGAACAAGTAGCAGACATTCTCACCAAGTTATTGCCAAGGGGAAAGTATGTATTTTTCAGAAACAAGATGGGAGTGGTGAGAAAGACCTTCCTCAGTAAGAGGGAGTGTTGAATATAAGGGTACCAAGGAAGTGTTTCCTAGTGCATTTATCCTTTTGGCCTAGGAAGACACATAAATAACCCTTTTGTCTAGTGACATTATGTGTTTTATTAACATCATGGAGCAAAGTATTTTTTATGAGATATGTACTATGTACTTTAATTTATTAAAGTCACATGCATTATAAAAGTGACTTTATGAGAAAAAAACTAAGTACACCTTATATTATTAAAGTGACTTTTATGTTTTAAATGTGACTTTATGAGAGAAAAAGGTGCACATGGTACAAAACATTAAAAAGTACTAGGAAGATCATTAATTGAGGGGGACCACATAAGGGAGGGGGTCAAGAGAGGGAATGATCTCCACCCTTGATCTAATGAGCTGAGATTTAATCTCATCCATTAGATCTATGGTTAGGGTTCTACTTAAGGAAGGCAAAAAGGGAAAAGGAAGACATTACTCTCATTATTCTCATGAGATTTGAGGAGAGGAGAGAAAAGGAGAGCAAAGGAGAACAAGTTTGCAGGTCTGAAAAAAGAGGAAATCGAAAACCAAAGTCAAGCCAGAGTTCTCAGGAGCAGACTGGCACAAATCTCGAAAATTTCAGGCTAGCAGATTAGGCCGAGTTTAGTGGTATTTATGGCCACTTTTTAAGCTAGAAGACTGTATGAAATTTTGGAGTAGCTGATTGGGATACTCAGCATGCTTCTTGTGAGCAAGAGGAGCTGTTCGAACATCTTAGTTTCTGCCATATATTCAGTCAACAGGGCCGCATAAATAGGAGACTGTCTCACTGTTATTCCAGACTAGAGAGCACGAGTGTTGAGGCATTCTCAGCATCATTCCAGGAGAGAAATTATATCAGACTTTGGCATTAATTTCTGAGAGTGATTTCTGCTATTCCTGGCACAGAAATCAAGGCACTGTGTGTTGACTGATAGCATAAAAAACAAGGCAAAACACGGGCAGGGCTTATGTCTGCAAGGCACAATTTTCTATGTATATCTGCCATTGACTTCAGCAAGCATTAGAAGGGAGATGTGTTGACTTTTCTCCGCTGTGTATAAATTCCTTAGGAGCAATTAAAATCCTCCTTGAAGACTGGTTTTCGCCTTGTTGGTTTTTCCAGGGTCATTAGACCAAAAATATTGTGTAAATTTTCTAAGTGTGTGCTTGCATTTATTTCTTATATCAGCTGTGAAAACAAAAGAGTAGAGCAATCCTTTTTGTTTCATGTTAAATACATGCTAACATACATATCAGTTCACATGTTATGATGGGGATTGGGCATTAAACCTATGCAAATACTTGAAACTGGGAAGATCTACAGCAAATAAAAAATTTCTACAAAATCTACCATTTAGAGTGCTCTCTTCTTAGTTTTCTTTCATCATTTGAAGCTAATGTTGAAGAAAATTTCAACACTATGTACAAATTATTTTTATAACCCCTTTGGCAACTTGGTTGCATACCAAAGGAATTTTTGTGTGCTATTTCATGTGTCTATTTTGCAAATATATAGGAAAAGAAGTGCATGTAAGTCTAGGGACACCCCTCTGCAGCTGGCAAGCATCAGCCCCACTAGAGAGAAGGATTTGACTCTATTGGGCAGGTTATTCTAGATGTTACACTGAAATTTCCACTACCGGTTCATCAAGTTAATCAATTTTCTAGGGAGTGGATTTCTGTGCTAACAGTACACCTTGCCAGGATCACCATCTCCTACAGCATCCAATCTACCTTTATTGTACACCCGCACACCATGGCACCCTGGAGACATCATGCAATGGCCATGGAAGCTTAAACCCTTGCTGCCGTCACCTAAACCCTACTTCTGTCACTCACACTCTTTTGCTTGAAGTCATGCTTGCATAAGTTTGAATTCTTTTAGACTGAAACTATCTGCATCATCATACTTTATATCCTCCAATATATTTCCGGAGACCATGCATCTTCTAACGCTGAATTCATCATTCTAGAGATATATGAAACCGGCGACTCTCATTGCTCAGAAAAAGTATTTTTCATAACTTACAAGAAACTGTAAAAAATGGACCATTTAATAATTTCAGTGATTACTGATTTCAAACATCTGTTTTTGTTTCAATTACTTCCTGTACCTCTTTTGAAAAAAAATCCAGAGTCTGTTACACATCTGACTTTTAATAAGAAATTGGCAAGGATGACCCATTAGCCCAGAATGGAGCCCAGCACATCAAAAAATGAAAATATTAAATATAGTTACTAATTATGAACTAGAATACAACACCCATGGTAAGGTTAAATGATGAAGCAAGTATAAAACAGTGAAAAGCAGGATTTTATAATTGAAGTACACCGTTCTTAGGTCAGTAAAATTGAAAATATACCTCATATGGAGCTTTCCTTGTACTAACTGCATCATTTTCATTGAAAATCGGAACTACCCGGAGCTCCAGCAAAGAAGTTACAGTATGATTCAGTTGTCTTCTGAACTCTGGGTCTTTGAACTCATTGTCAGTTACAAGAAGTTGGGAAGAAGCAACATCCAGCTGCAATGGTTGCAAGAAATTGTTCAAGCAGTATGCAATAAATATGTGGCTAAAACTGCAGAAGTGAGCCATTCTGCATAGTTCTTACTAGAAAGATAGGTTTTTCTCAGCATCATAGATATGTCACTAACAAACTGGGAATATGTACAAATGTGAAGTAACAAATTCTGTTTCCCATAAATTCTATAGAATTTTACTGTATATAGCTAGAGAAATTAACTGAGACAGCATGGAGAGAAACTCCATATGTATAAACCTCTTGTATACCTGGCTAAATAGACTGTCGTACAGAGCCATCAGGCCACTCTGGCCAACAGCAGCACATGGCTTCCCATCAAGTTCAACTTGTGGTTTCTGGAGATCTACAAAACTGCATTTCATAGACAAGTTCATTGTATAATAGCATCTAACAACTGCATCATGGTAAACAACAGGAATGCAACTGAGGCAGATAGAATATGAAACTATGGATATGTGACCAGAAAGTTGAAACAATCAGTATGATGTCATGCACACACTTCATTATTTTCTTCGAACAACAGGAATGCAACTGATGCAGAGAGAATATAAAACCAGGAATGTGTAACAAGCAATCTGAAGCAACTTAAATGACACCATGCATTGCGCTTCATTCTTTTCTTAGCACAAACAAGTTCCATCCTAGAATGGAACAAAACAGTGGTAATCCTGAGGATGAGGACTTAAATAAAATTTCTACCTGCTATTAATCAGTCTTTGGTAGCGAAGCCTCTGCCGACCAATCCCTACAGCACCTGAGGTCACAAGTATAACCTCAAGGCCGGCTGACATCAGCTCTTTAACCTGTAATATAAGTTGGAGTAGGATTAAATTTCTAACAGATTTGCTGCTTACAAATAGAAGTATCCATTGAGAAATTAAAAAGAACAGGGCACATTGGCACATTTTTAAGCCCAAATGTTATCACACAGTCATCTTCTAGAACACATTTTATGGTTTTGCAGAAGGACGGACTTTATAGGTTACTGTGATTATTTTATTTTATTTTTATCATGGTGAATCAGTAACTCATTGGAGTAATATGGGCAAGGCCCAGGATCAAACATTTCGGCTGCCACTATAACATCAAGACTATATCAACAGCCCGCAAGCCAGACATACCAATAACTTATGACTTACCAAGAACTGAGACATCCCAACCCCACCTGACTGGAATCTATTCCAGGGGTTGCCTACTCTTCGAGCCTTATCACAACAGGCCAGACATGTCCCTTGGAATTGAACCCAGGTGGATGGGAGAACAAACCATGCTCTCAACCACTCAAGCTACTAACCCCGGACCAGAGTTACTGTGATTAATAATTAGTAAGACTGAATGGCAGTAAGGCAGTTAAATTTATAAGGTTTGCTTAGGTTTGAGTCCCTTCCGTGTTATGTCTACACAAGAATTGAAGATTTGCTATTTGTGATAAGGGAAGAACAGAAATGACCCTCTATATGCATAACTACATGCAACAGTTTCTTAGGGAGAAGGAGATATGGTGCACCCATGGGCTAACAGTCAAAATTGGTACAGAACACAGCTTTCATCTTGGCTCCCAGTACAGCAGAGCCCAGGAAGAGAAGTTTTATCAACCTTCAATCATACAATTAGCTCAAGGCCTCATAAACATGATCAGTGAATTATGGTCAACTAAAGTACTAGTTTGCAGTAAGGAAGCTGAAAGTTTCAGGTTCTCACTTTAATTTGAATCATTCTTGATATATGTCTAAACATAAGCTAAGGGAACTATATTCACAATAAGAAAAAATTTGAAATTCCCCTACAGAGGCATAGCTAATTGCAATAGCTCCTTAGGAAGAAGGTAATATAATGCACTCAAGAGGCCAAATCATCAAATTGGTACACTATACAACTTGCATTCTACAAGAGAGTTCTTAGGAAAGTGGTTCTAACTTCTAATCAAATTGGAGATCTAGAATTGGCTGAAATTCTAATTAATGTCCTTACTGAATTATGATCCATGAAAGTATTATTTTGTGAATTCAAACAGTTGGATACAAGCTTAGATATTGAGTGTCTGCACAGTGCATGTGCTTCTAGTTTGTTATATAATCTTATATAAGTCAATATTGGTGTGTCTATTCTGTTTATCCAAGTTGATCATGTGATCTATTTTTAATAGTCAGGAGGAAGGCCGCCCATTGTTCGAAGCAATGGCCATTAATTGCCTGCCTAACTAGGGTTTGCATGTTGTAAGAATTCCATCAGTTTCTGTTGTAAAAAGAAAGCATAGATGAACACATTTTACATTCTTGACATTGCATTTTGCAGAATAGATAACATTCAAAAATACATAAAGCCCATGGTTATCACTTACGTGAGATTGATAACTTGAACTGAAACATGAATGCATGTTTGGTAGATTTATGTGAAGAAACTGGGATGATTTTCTTTACTTTTTCAAGGCATGTAAATGATGTTGCATTTAGCTGCTGTGTTTTGCACTCATATAGCACAACTTGTCAATTGCACTCCAATATATAAAGAAATTCAAGTAAACTACTATTTTATGAAGCTCATATGTTTGCAATACCTGTTCACATAAGGAACCAAGGCGACCCAAGGCAAGCCCTCCATTAGCTCTAGTGACGACAGCAGTGCCAACCTGCAGAAATTTGAAGTCAGAAACATCAGACATTTCCATATACTATGTGAAATCTGGGGACATGATCACCTTATTTACATTAGTTCATATAAATAACAGGTGATGAAGCTGAAGCAAAAGCTATAACATGTAGATTCTAGGTAAGATTGTCTGAGTCTCAACTCTTAGACATGAGCTTGTGTTCTAGCGGCAAAGTAGAGAATTCATCAGATATAAATTTTAAAATTCCATACTCACTAGTGTTGGAAAACGTAACTAGGTTCAGCCTTCATAATTATTCTTATGTATTTGATGTAAAAAGCAAAAAGAAGAAAAAGAAATGCATATTTCATTAGATAAGCATGTTCTTCATGCTTCTAGGATCAGTTGAGTCAAAGTCCTATTTGGACTTCTTAAGGAAAAAGAAAAAGAATTTTTTTTAAATGTAATTTTGGTCAATTCACCTCAAGAAGCCAAGTCGGACCTCCTGGATGTTCAGTCAGCTCACTGAAAGGATGTGCCTTTTAAGTTTTCACATATGAGAACAACTAAATGCTGGCGTGCGTCCTCCAATTGGGTAAGCAATTTCGGTAATCTCTGTGATGTGTTCTGAGGCAAGAAAGATGTGAAGTTCAGATGACATATTCTTGTGAAGAAATGTGAGTTTCCTGAGGCCATATGTGTGCAAAAGAATGTGAATTTCCTGGACTAGATATCTGAGATAATGAATGCAAGCCTTTCTGTGAAAGATAATCTGAGATGATGTGAGTTTCTCTGTGGGAGATAATCTGTGATAATGTGAGCTCTCCGTGGGTGATGATTTGAAAGTAATATAAGTTTTGTGTGATATATGAACTGAGATTGATGTGGCTGAGATTGATGCTATCTCCTGTGACTGAAACAGATGGCTTCTACCATGATGATCTGAAAATTTTGGAGGGTTTGACTTGGCTTCTTGGAGGTTGGATTTGGGTCTCGGATTTCTCACTTTGATCTGATTCTATAAGGAGAGGATATTTTCTGGGTTCTCCCCCTTGTAAGGTTTTGGCCCTGGCTTGGACAACCTACATCTTGTGTTCTCTATTTTTGTGTGATCTTCATCTTTAAATTATGGTAATTGCCTGATGAAAGAAGAGAACATAATTATATTTAATAAAGATGCTAACAAATTCACGAGTAATTATCATGGCAGGGAAATCAACCCTAATTCATAAGCCTACTGATTCTGATTTCTCGACATGGTATCAGAGCTAAGGTAATGGAAAAAGCAGCTTGAAGATCCCCCTTGTTAGCTTATCTGAAAATACTCCCACAGCAGTTCATTTATCAAAGTGAATAAGGACAACAATATATCTTATTTCTGAAAAACAAGTTCTGTTCAACTCTGAGATGCGAAGTCCACTGTAAGATCTCTGTTATGCAAAATTCCTGAGATAATGCAAAGGGATTTAAGGCTAATGCAAGGATGATAATGCGATTGTTCTACATCTAATACGAATTTCTGTAATGTAATGTGAGTTGCTAAGTATATTTCTTCTTAGACAGTGATATACTCCTTGGACAACAATAAAAATTCAACACTTGGCATAACAAAATGAAGCAAGGCATTACAGTAAAAGATTGATGTAAGTTACAGTGTTAATACGAACTCTTCTTGAAAAATGACACAAGTCACTCATCCTTGAACTGATGTCTTTGCTTCTGAAACAATGATCCGAGACAGTAATACTTCTTATCTGTTGATGTGAGTTTCTACCAAGTATTGTGAAGTCCTGTAGAATCCAAGGTGTGTGATTTGTTGCATGGTGTGAGATGCCTCTCTGTGAAAATTTCAAATCTGAAATCCTATTGCAACAACTGAAATTTATTTTTTTAATTGTTAATCAATTTTAACAATTTATCTGCTACAGCAATATCAAATAAATCACACTGCAACCTTCACAAATAAAACTGCGGAAATAATAGCGCTGGAAACTGAAAAAATACTAGTATACACACACATAAAAATGACACCATTATTTGTGGACAAATGTCCTCGGAAAAACCCAACTTGGGAAAACCAGTGCAGCGACTAAGGGTTTTTATTATTAAGCAGCAGTGAAATCTAAGTACAATCTATGGATGCCCAACTGGCAATCCAATTGGCAAGTATCTGACAAAAATAAATAGAGAGAAAATTCTCTCACCCCACAAGCAATCCCGGCATTGGCTTCTACAGAAAAATTGGTCATCCAAACCCCAGCGTAGGCACCTATGTGCTGCCTCTGCGCTGCCTCTCACATGTGTGGCTCGAATATGCCTCTGAGCAAGCCGTCTAGCCTGCCTCTGCTGCTGGAAGTGACTCTCCAGCCCACTAGAAGACTTTCCCGGCCTCTGGAAACTTAATCAACCTCTTCCTCAACTAAATCAAACTGCTCTGCTTCAGCTACTGCGCAGTCCTTGCGCTACGTCTACGTGGATCTCTTTTGTCACTTCCTGCTGCCTCTCTAGATCTGGAACACCTCCTCTGAATCACTATCCCTGCCCCTCGCTGACTCTGCTTCGATCTTTGACTCTCCAGAAATTGCTACTGCTCTCTGGAAATCGATCTGCCAAAGAAATTGAACTTTTGGTGTATTGTCTCCAAGTGCCCATCGACTTCTTCTTATAATCCTCTGTTGGGACTCCAATGGCCAAGATTAAATCTTAATCAAAGGCTAGGATCATCTTGAAGTCGATCCATGTGAGTTTCTAGACAATTCTCACCTTGACGTAATTAATTCTGATTGATTAACCAGTTTTCCTAAGTTTAGAGTCTAGACTTAGGAAACATTAAAAAATAGGTTAATAATCTAATTAAGTCATCTCTAGGTGGAATTTCCAGAAACGATTTCTGGGTTTTAGAGATCTCATGTATTCTAGCCTCTCCACCAAATTTCGTGGCTAGAACACATCTGATGCTACAAAAATTAACACTCCCTCTTAGCGGGGATTGTGTTCTAGTGTTGCACACCCTGCCACAACAGTTTGTCTTTGTATCATCTCCTGTCACGTTGTTGATGTCTGGCCACTGTGGCTGCCTGCCACCACCCACCAACCACTGCGCAACTCTAATGTTGCATCTGTGTTGTTGCCAACCCTACTATATTGCTGCCAACACTGCATCTGCACTGCAACTCCCTCTCATATGTTGTTGTTGCAACTACAACATCTGCAACAGAGAAGCATTTGAAATACTGAATCAACTGTCTTCAGTATGATGCATCTGTCTCCCGAGTCTCTGACTGCTACTAGCCTCTGCATTGTCTCTTAATAATCTGCATTGTTGTTGACTTTGTATTGTGACACTTTGCACTGCTACAAACTCTGCATTGCGCTCCTCAGCACCTGACGGCCACTAGTCTGCAACTGTCACTCTGGAATCTGACTGCATCAATTGCCATTGATCCATCCTTCTACTGAATATTGTGGGCTCCCGTAGCCAGGTAATGATCCAAGAGGAGGACACCTTAATGGACCCTGCCCAAATTTGTAGCTCTCTGGGGCTACAACTCCAAGTCACCCAACCTCACTCCTGGAGGTATGGTTGCCAACATCGCGAAATCTTCCTCCAACCTCGAGGATAGCCTATCTATCTCAGCATGTGTTGCTTCCTGGTCCTGCTTCTCCTGCTTTTCCTTCTTCCTGAGAGGACACTGGGTACTGTAGTGGCCAAACTTGCCACACCTGAAGCACTTGACCTTAGATAGGTCCTTCTTCTTCTTTCTCTGCTCCCCCTGCCCCTGACTCAAACCCTTTGATGCGAGTGCCACATTCTCCTCCTCCTTCACCACCTTCAATTAGTTGCTATTGTTGTTGCCACCGATGGAGCTCTTTAGCAGATCTTGTCTCAACTCCTACCGATGCAAGTCAGACCACACCATGTCCCATTCTGGTAGCTTGTCTCTGCCCAATATGCTTTGGACGAAGACCTGCCAATCCTCCGAGACATTGTTTAGTGCCAACCGTACTATCTCTGAAGATTGAGGCGTTGCCCCAAAAGCTTCAAGCTAAACCTCCTGAATCCTGGAGAGGTAGGGATCTATGCCTTCCCCCTTTTGCATCCTAATGCATCTCAGCTTTTCTTCTAGGAACATCTTTCGTTGCTCGGAAGTACCCTGATATAGCGTGGAGAGAGCATCCCACATATTTTTGGTTGTTCCCTTGTTTGCCACATGCGAGACTATATGATCTCGGACTCCATCCAAGATCAACCGCTTTGCCTTCGACATTTCCTTCCTATATTCATTTAGCTGATCCGCATCCTGGGGAACTGCCACAACACTGTCTATGTAGAGTTTCATGCCATATTCATCCAACAGGAAGGATACCCTAACCTTCCAGATGACATAGTTGGAAGATCCATCCAACCTATCTTGATCTCTAAGTCCGACTGTGGCCATCTCAAAAACTGTCGAAAACTTCCTCTTTCCTTCTACTTGGTTGTTGCTCTGATACTCGCACTCCCTTATGGAATGCATGAATCTGCTAGCTGCTACTGCCAATCTACCTAGAAAAATCAAACTTTTAAGACTTGAAGTTCCTTGAGAGAAATTGCCCTTGTGTGTGTGTGTGTTTTTCTCTTCCACCCGACGTTGATTCTGCAACTGAAACTGCTGCAAAACCCTCTGCGTCCAACCATGGAATCTACTCAGTGAAAATCTGAGTTGCAATTGCTCCCTCTGACTGTTGCAATCACTAACTCGAGCAACTCGACTTTTTTGCAACCCTGCATCTGAAAGTCAAATTCCTGCCCCAACAATTCGGCCTGCCTGTATGAGCACCGCGCTGCCTTTAATAATTTCGGCCTACAGCTCCCTCTAAGCAACGAAATTCTTTCCTCTGCTTCTAAGCTTCCCGATTGATCACTTATGTTCTAATTGTTGAGAATTTGTAAGACTTGAGAGTAATACAAAAATTCTCTTCTTGATAATTACTTGTGAGCTTGCTTGTGTATCTTATGTATTCTCTTCGTTAATATTTCATCAAGTCAATTATCAAAATGCACAGGACACAAATGTTTAATCAAAAGTAACACTTTTATTGTAAGAACTGGAAGGTAAATCACAGATTTACCTTCCTTGCATTACACTTCAGATCTGCACTTCAGCACTTCACATTGACCTTCAGACCTTAGACCTTCAGACTTCGCTTTTACCTTCGGACCTTAGACCTTCAGACTTTGTTTTTACCTTCAGATCTGCATTGTTCTTTCAATTTGTACTCCTGTACCTTCTGCCATTTATACTCTTGAATCTGCACCAAATTCGTCCTTTAGATCCGCACTTTTCAACTACTATACAACCTTAGAGAAATTTGCATTTCCTGTTCCTTTTTCAACGTTGTCCAACCTCAGACTAATCGGCAAATTCTGCTCCTTTTTCAATGTTGTTCAATCTCATACTAATCCGCAATTCTTATCACTGATATCTTGACCAAAAATCTCAAACATGTCTCAATTCTGTTCACTATAATTTATGCGAAGTTTTTTGGCCTATTTATAGTTATTCGACCCTATAATTAGCTGACCTATTTAGTGAATTGTTGGGACATAATTTGAGCTGACCTTTCCAGCATTTTTCAAGTCAACATTACAAGGTTTATCTCCAGCATCTTGTCCACTGTTTATAGGATGTTTTGAGGAGATGTTCCAACGTTGATCTTGAGCACCATATTTGTTGAGAGCTTCTTTACAAGGTCTTGGAGCATATCCATCTGAACTGGATCCTTCATGATTTTGACACTTAATCCTATTTATACCTAGAAGACAAGAACCTAATAGACATCAAGAAGAAGTCTATCTACATAATAAAATCTTGCTCATGAAACCCATGAAGCAAGTACAACAAAATACATTTTATTATCTTTGTCTCCTTCTTTTCATATTTACATAGTCAACATGAAGACCGACCTAGTTACATTTTACAACACTAATACCATGTGAAATTCAAATCTGAAATCCTATTGCAGCAACTGAAATTTATTTTTCTAATTGTTAATTAATTTTAACAATTTATCTGCTATGGCAAATTTCAATTAAATCACACTGCAACCTTCACAAATAAAACCATGTAAATAATAGCGTTGGAAACTGTTAAACACACGCATGGTAAACAAGCAAGTAAACACACAAGGGAAAAGATAAGCGTGAGTTATTTTATTATTCACCATAGATGTACATTTATATTACATTGGTGTGACTCTTGGATTCCACATTCCAAGGTCACTTGGACTCCATTTGTCCATTCGCCTTCCACACCTACCCGTTGAGGATTAGGTGTCCAACATTCCCCCCTTAATCCGAAGGGGTATGTGTGAGTCCAAGAAGAGAGTTGTAATATAAATCTACAAAGTATGCATGGCAGCACTTAGGTTGAATCAACTCTCTGAAATGTTGGCATAAAGAGTTGGTTTAAGGATGACCACCAACACTGGAATGCTTAGTGCGGTTCCCGGAACTCTTCCAAATCTAGCAAGAAGCTGAGGGCTTCTCCTAGAGGAAGTGTCCCTCATATTTGAAGAGGGAGACCTTCAACCTAGAAGAAGGGAGGTCTACAACCTGTGATGGTTTAAGGATGACCACCAACACTGGAATGCTTAGTGCATTTCCTGGAACTCTACCAAAACTGGCAAGAAGCTGAAATCTTCTGCTAGAGGAAGTGTCCCGAATTCTTTGAAGAGGAAGAATATCAACCTCGCATGGATGGTTTAAGGATTTCCACCAACCAAAGGAATGCTCATGGGCATCCGTGTCTCTGGCTACAACTCTGAATCTAGAATGACAAGTTGTGGCTCAGGCTCACTTGAACTGTTGTGTCTCTGGCTACAACTCTGAATCTGGAATGAGAGATTGTGGCTCAGGCTCACTTGATGTGGCTTCGAAGCTTGTAGATGACCACCATTTCCCCCCTGTCAGGTACAAGGTGAGATGATGGCGAAAACTCAACTGCAAGTTTGCTCAATATTTTAGAACAAGTTCTGACATGTGACTTAAACATCTTCTTGGCTCTTGATGCACATTGCCAAGAAGCGATCCATCCAAGCTGAATCTTTGTTCTTGCAGAAGGCTTGTTTCTGAAGCATCTGTGTGAAGAATGGGTGTGTCGACCACAGTGCTTGCATGGGTGAAGATCGAAACACTGATCTTTCATATGGCCAACTCGATCACAGTGTCAGCATTTTTCAATTTGTTGTTGCTGCTTTGGAAGAGGAGAGGGATTTGGAACCGCTAAATGTGAACTGTCATGAAGAAATCTGGCACTCTGAAATTGAATGGGCTTGGAGTAGTTCGGAATATGAAAGGACAATTACTTGTCATATCCAAACTAGTTTTGTGCTTGTTGTGGCCTGGGAAGCGAAGTGTGAACATCTGCATCTGCATACAAATCTACTTCTGAACTAGGCACTAAATGTGAATGGACTGCAACATTATTTACTTGCTGCTTATAGGAGTCTGTTTCAATTTTCTGAACAGAAACAAGTTCAGAATCATAACTCCACTATTGTAATTCTGCTTACTGAAGCTGAGATTCAAGCTGCAAAAAATCTATCTTTTCTTGTGCATTACGAAGATAGCTTTGGATGTCAAAGAGAGTGTCTGTGTTGATGTTTTCCATCCCATTAATGGTGGAATGTATTAAAGCATTCAACATCATCAATCCTAACCATCTTTTCTTTTCTTTTTTTAATTACAAACTCTCCTCAAGGAAAATCTTCCCGCCATAGACTTAATATAGAAGCAAAGCAAGGAGATCTAAAATATTTCATCCAAGCAAGACAGAGGGATGTATAACAATGGAACAAGCCCTCTTAATGGACCAATGTCCTTCCAATGATATGTGATCTTCAAAAATTTATATATATCATGTTCAATGCAGCACTACGCACAGTCAAGGGAAATCAATGCATACCATATGAACATATCGCTGGATGTGCTTGTTCGACGATCGCTTTTCACCACAAAGAATAAGCTCTTCGCCAAGTTGCTCTGCTCCAAGGCCACAAGCCACTCCTTCCATGCATACACAGCGTTTAATCGAACACAGTCCTTCAGAGGCAGTCGTTTAGTGATAGGAGAGCGAGGAGGGATTGTGGGAGAGTCGACGCGGGAGGAGGGACAACAGAGGGACGAAGCAGAGGTGGACAGGGAGCCGGCGTTGCGTGGACGGGGAGTCGAAGGGACGGAGCAGAGGTGGACGGGGAGCCGAGGTTGCATGGATGGGGAGTCGAAGGGACGGAGCAGAGGTGGAGGGGCGAGGGTAGGGAGCCGCGAGGAGCGTGAGGGGAGAGCTCAGGTGACAAGGTTGGGCAGTGGACAGGCGAGCGGGGTTGGCTCTGTGTGGAAGGGACGAGGGAGGGGCGAGAGGGAGTGGAGTTAGGGAGTGGACAGGCGAGCGAGGTTGGGGAGTGGACGGGTGAGCGGGGTTGGCTCTGCGTGGACAGGCGAGCGGGGTTGTGGAGTGGACAGGCCAAGGGAGGTTGCGGAGGGAAGGGCAGGTGGAGGGGTGTGTTAGTGTACGAGGAGCGAGGGGCCGTGTAGAGGTGGCAGCGTGGGAGAGAGGGACGTTGCATGGGAGGCTGCGGTGGGCAATAGCAGGTGCAGGAGGGGGGAGGTGGCAGCGTGGGAGAACGAAGCGGTGAAGGGAGCGGGCAGAAGGGAGCACTGCTAGAGGTCGTAGCAGATGGAGGCTCAACGTGGAGGAGACAGTGTGCAATGGGGGGTCGGCAGCGTATGGAGGCTTGAGCAGTAACAGTTATCACAGAGACCGCATGAGGGGCGAGTGTTTTCTGGTTGCAGCAAATTGAAAGTATGTTAGTGGCAGGAGAAACACGAATCCTCATCCAAGATATCCATGAGACCCAAGAGCCACGACTATTGCAAGATATTTCTGCAAAATTTTAATGACTGTAAAATTCGCTGACAAATTCAGAGAATATTTGAATCTATAAGATTGAAAGGGATGGCAGGACTCTCCTCAGCGCTGTCAACGATGTATAAGGCAGAAACATTACTGACTCAATAAGTTTAAACGGCAGGAACTAGTCTCTCTTATTATGGTAACTGCACCCCACAACCAGCACCGACCAACTTTCATGAGCACAAGGGCTGACAAGCAGAAATTATAAGAGTTATTAAATGTCACTGGCGAGCAGAAAACCAGAGTGGATGGCAAAACTGAAATGCATAGAGAGGCCATCAAACTTGAGCAGGGCCAAATTTTGCCTACTCTGATACCATGTTAAACACACGCATGGTAAACAAGCAAGTAAACACACAAGGGTAAAGATAAGCGTGAGTTAATTTATTATTCACCATAGATGTACATTTATATTACATTGGTGTGACTCTTGGATTCCACATTCCAAGGTCACTTGGACTCCATTTGTCCATTTGCCTTCCACACCTACCCGTTGAAGATTGGGTGTCCAACAGAAACTAAAAAAATACTAACACACGCACACACAAAAATGACATCGTTATTTTTGGACAAATGTCCCCAGAAAAACCCAACTTGGGAAAACTGATGCAGCAGCTAAGGGTTTTTATTATTAAAGGAAAATTGATGCAGATACTTGGGAAAATTGATGCAGCAACGAAATCTAAGTACAATCTATGGATGCCCAACTAGCAATCAAATCAGCAAGTATCTGAGAGAAATAATTAGACAAAAAATTCTCTCACCCCACAAGCAATCTTGGCACTGGCTTCTACAAAAAAACTAATCGTCCAAACCTCGGTGTAGGCCCCTCTACGCTGCCTCTCACATGTGCGGCTCGAATCTGCCTCTAAGTAAGTCGTCTAGCCTGCCTCTACTACTGGAAGTTACTCTTCGGCCCTCTGTAAGACTTTCCCGGCCTCTGGAAACTAAATCGACCTCTTCCTCAGCTAAATCGAATTGCTCTGCTTCAGTTACTGCACAGTCCTTGCATTGCTTTTGCATGGATCACTTTTGTCACTTGTTGTTGCCTCTCTGAATCGGGAAAACTTCCTCTGGATCACTGTCCCTACCCCTCACTGACTCTGCTTCGATCTCTGGCTCTCCGGCAACTGCTGCTGCTCTCTGGAAATCGAACTTCTAGGGTATCTTCTCCAAGTGCCCATCGACTTCTTCTTATAATCCTCTGTTGAGACTGCAACTACCAAGATTAAATCTTAATCAAGGGCTAGGATCCTCTTGAAGTCGATCCGTGTGAGTTTCTAGACTATTCTCACCTTGAATTAATTAATTTTGATTAATTAACCAATTTTCCTAAGTTTAGACTTAGGAAACATTAAAAAATAGGTTAATAATCTAATTAATTCATCTCTAGGTGGAATTTCCATAAATGATTTCTCGGTTTTGGAGATCTCATGTATTCTAGCCTCTCCACCAAATTTTGTGGCTAGAACACATCCAATGCTACAAAAACTAACATTCTCCTTCGGGAACAGTGATCTGAGTCACTTACAATATGACTATAATGCTAATTCTCTATGATGGTAGGGGTTCGGTTTTTCTATAAGTTAACTTTCTTGACATAACAAGTGATATGCATGATACAAGTTACACTGATGATGTGCGGTATCTCCACTAAAGTCTGATAGTGATACAAGTTCCTTCTGAGATATGTTACGAGAGTATGATGAAGCAATGCAGAAAACTGCGAGTAGACAATCCTAGGGTATGACAGTGATACAAAGATTTGACGTTGATATACTAAGTTAACACAAGTCTGAACAATATCAGTTATATGGCAGACCATGATATATGGCTTGCCTCATTGACAGTGACGTGACAAATGTATATATATACCCTTGTACTTGGGTAGCATGACAACAAAGCATGGTTGACACCATAACAATAACTTGACAATATTACACCAGTGAAGAATGGCTTGAAAACAATTGATAAGTATGACTCATTTCCATGACAGTGATATAATGCATGATAGTAACCTTGATGACATACGACCTCTGTATGAAAGTATGAAAGCACAAAGAAAGACATCATTATGGGCAGCATCACAAGTTCTGAAGCAAGACCACTAATTCAAAACTATCCAAGGCAAGCAACAACACTCATACCAAGCAACGACACTTGCTATATACGACATTCAAGACAATTCACTAAACAATCCCAGAAGATCATCTTGTTCCAGGGACCAAAGCTGCAAGAGATCTAAAGTTCTTGGAGCACAATATGAAAAGCATTTATACATAAAAGAATCCACTGCATCAATAAGTTCAAACTATCTTTTGTAGCATCTCAAAAGAATTCTTGTAAGAAATTGAAGCATCTTTGGTACTTGACAAACTGAAGAATCTTTGCTAGAGTGAATAAGGTACGTACACTTTTATTTTTGCAATGCATCACGAATAAGGCTAATGTAGAGATCCTTAGCATACTCTTGAATACATTTGAAACTTTCATAAATAGAAGTGGTGTTTCTAGGGTTTTGTGACTAACCCTTTAGTATACAGAATTTGAAAAGAGTATACATGATTTCTAGGGTTTGCATTATGAATTTGCAAATGAAGAGCCTATGGTTTATAGACCCTAGCAAGGATTTGAATTAGAAGACCCTAGCTAATTGTTTTCTCTATAAAAAAATACTCGAATGACGAGATTGACATCATGCACTTAAGAGATAAGTACCTTCTAGATTCTATTCTCTTGTCTTTGTATATTCTGCTTGGTTGTACTTGCTGGTAAAAATTGCATGCACATAATGAAGACTGTCAAAGTTATAGAAGCAAGATGAGAAGGATGGAAGCACAAAGTGAAGAAAGACTCATGTTTGATGATGATTCCTTGATAAATGATGGGGATAAGGATGATATACAAGAAGACCAAAACCAAGAAAGAAGGGAGCAGTTTGAAGCTTGAATCAAAGAAGTTGACTAGAGGGCAAGAAGTTCACTTACCTCGGATGGAATGAGGGAGTTATAAAGACCCTAATGAATACGATATTGAAACTTGTTGACTGGCTTGTTCCAGGAACACATTGATTGATGATTGAAAGTTGTAGAGCATGAAGCAGAACTCTGTTGTAATCTGAAGATAGACCATGCAAAGGAATGTTGACCTCAGAAAGAGCAAGTAGCAAGATTTTGAAGAATCCCGCATCTTGACTAAAAGTTATTGTGATTTGGTAACTCTGATAATGTTGGGATATGGTTTGGCTTCTTGAAAGGACTTATTGCAGAAGTATGTGAAGAGGTTGGAAAGATAGCTTGGTTGATGATATTATATTGGTTGTTGTTTGATTCAATTTGGGTGCACATGGATTGAGTGGATGGCATTGATGATGGCTTGAAAGAGCATGAGGACTGAATATTGTTATGAAAGGATGGAAGGCATGTGCTAGCAGTTGTAAGGAAATTTGGCTACTTGAAGATGATAAATGAACCAATTAATGACAAAATTGCATGAAGATTGTCAAAGATCCAGGAAGCTCGAAGTTTGAAATGATGTTATTAAGGAGCTACGAAAACCCTATAATGAAGATGAGTGAGAATGAGTTTGGCTCCGTAAAATGTTTGACATCCAGAAAGGTTGAAGCTCAGGTATGATGTAATGCGAAAGGAACCCTGCAACTACAACTATATCTCCACAAAAGAACAAGTAATTGATGTATTGATGATGTATGAGACAAGTTGAGGAATGTGATGATGTCTCCCTCTTTGAGAGGAAGTAAGGGATCTCCTCCTTGTTTGAGAGGGAGTAAATACTACCTCACTAGGTGAGAGGAAGTGATGTGGGACACCATATTCTCCATCTATAATGCACTAGGCCAAGACTAACAGTCGTAAGTCTAGTGAAGGCACTAGTAGGTAGAATGGAGGATTGGATAAGCATATGGGATTGATACTCCTTGAGGATTTGGAATCCAAGATAGGAAGTAGTCCCATGGACCGATACTCTTTGAGGATAAGACAAGGTAGATAAGAGTAGTTGAAGAGGACTAATACTCTTTGAGGGTTGAAAATCCAAGATAGGAATAGTCATGTAAGGACATACCTAGTGAACATCCTGATGGGGTATGTGCCTTGAGAGATTGTGGTATTGGTGTCCAAATGTATGCCTCCCAGCATTGTGCTCTAATCTAGTGGAGCATTAGAGCTTGTTAGTCAAGGCCTTGCTATATTGCAATTTGACAATGTTGGTCATGATGTTGATGCTTGATGATGGCTTATCAATCTGACTCTTCTTATGAGAATATTTCTATTTGAGAGTATCCTTGTACCGGTTATGAAATTATGAATACCTCCCTAGTTAAGAGAGAGTGTTGGAAAATGTAACTAGGTTCAGTCTTCATAACTATTCGTGTATTTGATGTAAAAAGCAAAAAGAAGAAATGAGACCCTAAGTCTAATTTAGGAAATTAAAATAATTAATGAGTATTAATGTAAATTGTGGGTGAAACTTCTAGAAAAGGTAGATCAAGTCTAATATAATCTTAGCCATTGATTGGAGATCTAATCTCAGTCGTTGAAGTCTCAACGAGAAGACTATAAAGGAAGACTTGAGTGTCATTTTTAAGATACACCGAAAGGATCAAGTGATCATATTTTCTGATGGAGCAGTGCTCGGACGAAAACTTCGATCTAAGTGATTCTTCAGCACAGTTGAGGGGCAGAGACATTTTTGGCAGGAGGATCTTCTCCGGGCCAACGATCAGCAGCAGAGAGGCAGAGGAAGAAGAAGAGGAGGTTGTGCAGAGCCCAGAGTGAGTGACGCGGGACCACGCAGACCCCACGCAGAGGCAGCGCAATTCTTCAACAGAAAGTCTGATTTCAGCTGGGGAAATCCAGATATAAGCCAGGAGGGCTAGATCGATTTTCCGAAAGGGCTGAAAGATCACGCAAAAGGGGTGACGCAATTCTAGATCTGACCCCACGCAGGCCTACACATTTACTGTGCAAAGGCAACGCAGAGGGAGCTGTATTTCGCCAGTTCTGCTACTAGATCAGTCGGGACTTGTAGAGTGAGGTATACTCACTGATTTCTTTCTCTATTAGTATTCTCTGTAATTGATTTGTCCGGTGAGACAATCAGAGTTGTATCCAGTTTAACTACTGCTTAATAAATAAAACCCTTAGATCTGCTGCACCGGTTTTTTCGGGGACGATTGTCCAAAAACAACATGTCCTATGTGGGTGTTATTTTTCTTGCTCAGATTTTTGTTTTCACAAATATTTTAATGGGTGAAGGTTGCTTCAGTAACCACTTCGATATTTTAAGAAGTTATCTTTAAATAACTTGTTAAATCAGATTTTCAAGTAGGATAAGTAGTTCAGCTTGCTGCAATAGGGATTCCAGAACTAGATCTTGGAATTTTCACAATTGTAACTTGTAAAAAGAAATTTTTTTTGTATTTAAAAGTGTCAAAATACCCTCCAAGACCAACTCGCCCTGGCAGCTAAGAAGTCGGCCTCATCAGGGCATGGCGTCCTCCTTGGAAGCCTATATATAGGAGGGAACTCGACCTCCGATGGACATTCACTCATATTCTCATCATCTAAGCGAAGCAAAGGCAGAAGAAGGCTAGCGAAGAAGGAAGAAGGACAAAGGATGAAAGTCTCTCTCTCTATCTCTCTCCCACACACGTGTGAAGAAGTAAGGCTAGGGTTTCGATGTTGCAAGATCGAAGTTGAGGAAATCATAGAAAGAAGGTCCAAGGAAGGTCTATTAAGTCACCTACAAACCCTAGAAGGAGGAGAAACCCAAGAGAAGATCAAAGGAATCCTTGGAAGCCACGAAACTATTCACTCGTGTGGATGCAATAACTGTTGCAGGGGCCGAAAACTTTAGACTTGCAATGGAAGCCGAAATTTTGTAGCTGGGGGTCGAAGTTGTGCAGTTGGAAGAGATTTGACTAGGTTTGGCTTGGACAGAGGAAGCACATCATCAAGGAGGTCAAACTTGACCTTGGAAGGGTATTATTCTTGGTCTAGAGGTCTTGGAATTCATCATTTGAAGAATCTATAAGAAGAGAAAAGATTTGCAGTTTTTCCTCTCAAATGGAGAGGTTTTGGCCCTGGCTTGCAACCTATATCTTGTGTTCTTATGTATTGTTGATCTTCATGTTTTGGTAGTTGTTTGATGATAAGAACAACATAATAATATAAGAAGCTAATAAGCAAGAAAATTAAAAATACATCACAAGTAGTTATCAAGTTGAAGAGAAATCATCTTAGTTGCACCCCTTTAGATTTCTCAACAGGTCATATGTTCTACAAGCTTTACGCCACAGTCCTACACCAATGGATTTCTAAGGAGTTGGAGGGTTGTCATCTTAGGGCGAGAGGACAGGCAAGTTTCTGCTCCAAGTACTAGATAATTGATCACATATTCACACTCTAATCCATTATTGAGGAGGCTCATAATTACTCTTCGAAAGTTTACAATTGCTTTGTAGACTTTCTAAAAGAATTTAACACAGTATCGAGGGAGGAATTATCCCAAAGACTCCACAACATTGACATATTTGAGACTTTGTTGATAGTTATCATGAGACTACATGAGTTAGACTTAGGATGCCTCAACATGTCACACAACCTTTATGACTTCATCCAAAGTACCATCAAGGTAAAACACAGGTGCCCCTTCTCACTGACCCTATTTGGGATCTATATCAATGAGTTAGAGTCTTTCTTCCATAAGCATATCCAAGAGGGGGATGGTTGTCTTCTACATCAGGTGTTGATTTCCTTGCTCCTATTTGTCGGTGACTTGGTCTTGTTGGTCTTTACTCCCAAGGGCTTATAGAGACAGATCGACGCACTACCTAATTTTTGTGCACTATAATAACTGATAGTCAACCTACGTAAAACCAAGGTTTTGATCTTCAATGCGTTGAAGTGCTCTCTCACAAACCTATATTTCTATTATTGAGGGACAAAGATTGAGATCACCATAGCTTACACTTATCTAGGAGTATAGTTCACATGTCCTCGCTTTGGTTTGCAAGAGGCCCTCTAGCCTCAGCTGAGTAAAGAGTATGGTTCCCTAGACCTCATCAAGATATGGTGTTTCCAGGGGTAGTTTTGGGGCATCTCGATTAAACTCTATCTCATGGAGGCAATTATCAGACCCACAGTTCTTTATGGCTCCGAGATCTAGGGACCAAGCTTGTTATAGACATATTGGACAAGGATGGAGAAAATACAAACCTTGTTTCTCAAGCACATCGTCGAGATGTAAACAAACAATCTGGCATCCCGTCATCCAAGCGGAGTTTGGAATCCACCCTTTTTGACTCAAGGTCATTTTCCATTTGGTCTCTTTCCTTCATAGAGTCCAATCTCTCAAGGACTCTGCCACCAAGAGAGAGATAGGTATCCCTAACTTGCACTTTGCCCCTTGGAGGATCTCGTTTCAAATCCCCCCTCAAGCAGGGCACGAGGTTGGTTCTCAAAGGCATCTCGCCTTCTCCAGCCAATTACTATCTCCCAAATTGCCTTCCCCCATTCGAATTATCCCTTGATGCGTTGAGATATCTCTTGCCGACTAGCCAGGTATTAAGGCTATTAAAGAAGATATTATCATATTATACATTCAGGTCACCTAGACCTCACCTTCGATGAGCCTAGGCTCAAAGATGTCCTTCTACCTCGACCACTTTTTGAAGCCGCAAGACAACATCATCATCTACCCTCGTTATATGCACAAGCATTGGATGCACTCACTCAAGATCCTTTTAGGAAAATTTCAGTTCGGCTCTCATCAACTCTAGATAGAGATAGATCATCATATACCATGATATGATAAGATCTTCAAAGTGTGTCACCTTAAAGAACCACATATAGAGATACTATGAGATCAGACTATGATATTATTGCCTCTCTACTTTCTTCTTGTACTAGGACCAATGATGCTTAGCCCTCTTCATCGGGAAGATATTCTACCACAGATCTCAACTCTTGCACACCATGCCCCAGCCCAAGATGACCAAACCAATCAGTTCCTACTTCCCTTTTGGTCCATCAAATCAAAGCAACAAATGGCAAGCAGAGTTCCAAAGTGTGCACAAAGCATAATGGTGAGACCCCAAGTTTCTTCATTACCTCCCCCTCTAGGAGGCCCACCAATATTATCGAGACTAGTTCGGTAGTACTAATCCATGCATTAGGCCACACATTCTCATAGTATTAGAGATATCAACTCCAAACATATTCAAAGTATAGCACCTCTCACTTGTCAAACAACTTCCTAGAACCAGAGGAGCAACCAGGGACCAATTTGGAGTTTCCTTCTTTTGACTTCTAGTGCTCAGAGTATCCCTCATTCGTACATCTCCCTAGGATTATATAATTAGACCCCCTAATGGTTCCAGAGAACTTTGACAATGAGCCAATGCCCTGTTCACCCCTCTTGCCCTTAGCCATTAGAATCAAGGGTCCTTGACATCATCAGCCTCATCATCGGATCTCTCTCTTTCACTCTCTCTCTCTTGAAAAGCTCGAGTTGCCCAAACTCACTCAATGTTTTGTATCGTCGTACCTTTTCCACAATCTTATACATTTGTTATGATGTTGTACTTATGAAGGTTTCTTTCTTTAAATTATTTTCGGCATTTCTAGGAGTTGTGCTTACACTCCCACATTGTATTTATATTATTCATACTCCTTAGTCCCATTGACCTACTTTTGTGGTCATTCGTCAGACATTGATATAATTATCTTATCTTGTTTCTTTGAAAAAACGTGCAGGGAAACCTCCACAACCTGTCCAAAAAGCAGCAAGGCACAAATACCAAAAATACCCTGAACTGAGCTTGTATAGCTTGCTAAAAATATCAAAAACAGCAAAAAATGTTGTATGCCTAAGGGACAACTTATATGGCCTATACAAACATAGATGCACTTTTCTCTTCTATTTGTTGATCTCTTTCCATTCAAATTTGAAATTTCATCATCCACCATGGCGCCAAAAGCCAAAGATGTTGCATGGGTTCATTGTGATGTTGTTAATGGCAAAATGTTGGGCAATATTGCAAGCACCCAATGGCAGGAGGTGCATCTATAGGATGAAGCAACACTTGGCTGGTATAACAGGCCACGTAATCCCATGTGATGCACCAGATGAGATGATAGGGCCTATTAGGGCATAATACCTTGTAATGTTTGACAAGTTTGAGGAGGTGAAGGCTAGGGAAAAAGTTATACAAGCAGAAGTTAGATGAATGGTCAATTCATGTTGACTACTGATAAGAATTTTGTAGTAGGCCAGTGGCCCAGTAACTTGAGTTGTAGCATTGTTTTTGGACTCTAAAGGCCATTTAGAAGTTAGAATCTCATTGATTATGTATTTTGTTGATGATATGTATTGCACTTTGTGCCATTTTGATATATGCACCCTTACATGGTGTAATGTCTCGATTTATAAATTTTCCTAATTTTCTCGGGAAATTGCCTAAAAATTTCCACCATAACTTCTCCAAGCAATTGCAGAACAAGAACTATGAAATTGCGGCAAAATAAAATAACATTTCCAACTAAACCCAGAAATGCCACAATTGTAAATAACACAAGAAATGGAGAATTGAGCAGTTTATTTATTTACTGGAGCAATTACACACAAATCTCTTGATAGAAATAATTGCATTGATGGCCTCAGTAGATCTGCTCCAATAATAAACCAGGCCTCCAAAATAGAACTGGAAATCAATAAGTTGCACTTGTGAAACACTGCCAAGAAATTCTATTGTTGTTGTTGTTGGAGGTGAACTGTGATTTATGCCCTCAAATCTGCTCTAAAAATTCTACAAAATTAACTAGAGGCTTCTTGCACCCAAATCTACTAAACCCAAAAAAATAATGGTCTAATTCCAGTTGACTCAAAAAACCCCAAAAAGTGTGAATTACCTAGAAAATACTATTGTTGTTGCTAGAGAAGAACTAGAATTTCTACCCTCAAAATTGCTCCAAAAATTCTGAAATTTTAACCACAAACTCCTCTCACAAAACCCAGAAAAATCTTGGGCGGATTCTAGCTGATCCAGAAAAGCCCCAAAAAGTGCGAAACTCCCAGCTACACAGTTTTGCGCCCAACCAAAGAGAAACTATTGAGAAATGATAAAACTCTCCTGCAAATGACAGAGAAATTGTGCACAAATATCCTCCGACAAATAGCTATTTCTCCCAACTAAAAACTGTCAACAAATACCAGCACCAAACATCAATAAAAACTCTTTTTTCCAACCCCTGCACAGGATCTATAAGAGAAAATTCGGCCTAGCTAAAAGATACAGGAACAACTCTAAAAAATGGTACCAAACTCCTCTAGCCAATAGAAAATCTCCTGCAAATACCCGGAATCTGCAATAAAAAGATGATGCTCCAAATAACCTCTAAGGTTTGTCTTCTCTGCCCAAAAAGGGCAAATTTGTGTGTGAATTTTTTGCAATAAACTCCAATGGAAATCCTGAAATAAACTCCCCCAGAGCCTCACTAGGGAGACACTCGAAGTTCTCTGAAATGAGGGTGGAATTTCCGCTTGGAACTTCCTTGTGCTAAATAGCACTGGTTGACTTGGCTAAGCAACTCAAGCAAACTCTCCAATTATGAATTGAAATGTCAAATAGAATAATCAAAATGAGGCTCTATCCTTTCTTTTATTGTTGATTTCCCTTCCTCATACCATGGTTCAATTTCTTTCACTCTATGATTTGATACCATGGTTCGATTTCCATTCTTGATAATCTCCACAACTTATCTTCACTTTAATTTTTCTTCTTTTCCTAACTCCCAACCTTTGCCTTTTCTTCAAAAATTTACTTAACATCTCCACAATTTATTTCTCCTAAGTTTTATTTATCCAATATGATATTAATCACCAAAATTACAAAATTGAGAATTTCTTTGACAAAATTTCTAATTGGGGACATGATAGTCCTCCCTGCCAAAAATTGCTTATCCTCAAGCAATGCTCAAACAAGTGTTCTCTCTAACCACTGATCACCACCGTCACCAACAATAATACCAGGGTCCCAAATGTTCCACCTATCCATCCCCAATCTCAGCATTATCTTGTCATGAAGGAATCCCTTGATACCAAGATCCCAATCCATCTTGATTAATGTGAAGCACCCCTTGCTCCACTCGTTGTCCAGACAGGTATAGGTACCAAAATCCCTCTGCATACTATCAAAAAGTGGAGCATCATGATAATTTAAAACTTTGTCCAACTCCCCATGAAGTTGCCCTACTGAGTAGTCCACCTCATGCGCAACAAGAGTAAAATCCTAAAGATACAACCCAATCCCCGTGGAAATGAAGTCTCTCTAGCATGAGCTTCCCTTGATATCCTCCTGTTGACCAACTTGTCACTCTAATGGAGTCCCCATGCCATCAGCGAGTCACCGAAGCCCAATGGAAGATATGTATGATCTCCTCCTGTAGTAGCCAACTCATCCCTAAAGGTCATTGAGCTATCAAGTACTGTGATGCTCGGGTCCCATTCTATTCTCAGAAAAGTGCCACCATGTTGTCATTGTGCCACTCTGACTCTAACAGGTTGTGCATCGAGCGCACACTGTATCCTCCTCCGCTAAAACCTGGTGACAAAATATCGACAAAAGCCAAGCTCGTCCTGCCCAAGTATCTCTGTGATGTCAATATCTACCCAGCCATTACTAATCTTGATCCTGAGTTGTAGTCAAAAAATCCTTCCTCACCATACATGGAGGCCTTAACGATCCCCCATGTGTCAACCACCAAGGTGAGCTAGATCACCCTCTGTTATGGTCCTGCTCCTCACAAAGTGGAGTGGCCTTTCAACCAACTAAATCCCTAGATCCCATAACCAGATCTATTATGGCGTAGTCCTTATGACTACAAAAATCCACCTGCCCCATATCTTTGCTCCTTGCATGCAATCAATATATAAACTCCACTCATCACGAATCAATCTAGTGCATGCAACATTGCCCTGCACCTGCCATACCACACTATGGGATCTACTATCTTGTCTCCTAAAAGTGCACCCTGATACTGCCGGGCGACGAAACATCCACCCGTAAGTAAGTTGAACCACCTGTTGTATATGCTCCTCAGAGTGCCTCGCCCAAAATGCATCATGCATCCCTTTAAGTGAGAACTCAGGGGTGGAACATACACTACCTTCATAACAAACTACGCACTCCCCAAACATGTACATATCATCTCGTGCCCTGACCCAATGGCACCACTGAGAAGTCTCGCCCCTGGTGCGCTGAGTCCCATCCAAAAATCTCAGGTGAGCTCCCCGCGCCGTTTTGTTCGTGCCCAGAGTGTCAGGGGACAACAACCAAATCATCTATGCATGCAAGCGATGTAGAAGATGGACATGCATGTGAGTCCCCATGGATACCATCAAATGTCGCTCATTCGCATCCTCATCGATCCTGGGTGAACTGCACCCAAAGGTAGGCCTGGCATCCCCATCCATAAGTTTGCTTGGAGGCAACACTCCAAGACACTGCCATATAGCACCATACGCCCATGCATACCACCAAGAATCCATGTACTCCTCGGCATGCCACTGTACACTGTGGCCTATCCCTGAACAACACTGGATAACCCCTACTACTGTTGTACCATCTTGTACCGTCTAGTGTCCCGCCTGTGTCATTGTGCCAGATACTCCCCATACATAATCAATGTGATATGAGTCACTCCCACTCCATGCTGTAAATCCTTGCATCACGACACACCACCATGCACCGCCATGCTCACCTACAAACCACTGCTTGACGTTGCATACTCCTACACGCCACTGGAAGCCATGATCTAAAGCTGAGACAGTATGTGTCGGCCCGCATCCTACCAGTATCGCCACATCTACTATCACATCACCATACCCTCTTATGCATGGGCCTCGCCTCCAAAACCTCCCTGAGAGACACGAGAGGTGAATCCCCCTATGTAATGCGTTGCTCCTTTGTGACCACTATGCCCCACATAACTGGGGAGAACCCTCGGCCCCATACAAAACACTATCTGGTGGCCTGCCAATGCCACCTCCTCCAAAAAACTCCTACCAAAGTATGTTGATCATCATGTGACTCCATGCACAACCAGCATGCTCAAACAACTCCTAAAGTCTACCTGCACCCCTATCAACCCAACTTGTCACTAATGCTGATGGAGATCCAAAAGTGTATGGATGCTCAGTCACTGGATCCATCACACCGCCAATGCCCTCACCTACCACATCCATGATGTGGTGGGGAATCCCACCTGGATCCCAACAATTGTCATCCTACATCTCAAGTATATCATAGGAAGCCCTTCCTAGATCCCAATGCCAACGTGGGCCTCCAGTATCCCCAAAGTGTGGAAGCTCTTGTTGATCTTTACTCTCGACTGCCACTGTCTCCATAAATCTAGCCCACTCCACTGGGTACCAACTCAGAATCTCACGCCATCCAACCCCAAGGGCAAGGTCAAATGCATGTGTGCTCATACGCGCAACAACTCCAACATGTGAACGTTGTGCCCTGTGCAACTCATGTTGCTTCATCTCACAATATTGGTGAACACATGAGATATTTTTAGGTAGCCCTGCCTCTCTCTCCGCAATGTGTAGAGGTAACCTAACAGTGTTATCATCCCTACCTATGTATGCCTAAAGAGGGTTGCTCCGACACTCCAATTTGTACTCCTCTAACTGTACCATTAGGGAATCCAACCGTTCCCCAACGCGAGTCAGCTTGGTCGTTGTCTCGGCATAAACCGTTCTCATGCCATCCAGCTTCTTGTTCTGCTACAGAATGATCTCTCGGACTATCATGGCCTTCTTTTTCCATGCTAGAAGGTCGACTTGGAGGTGATGAAACTGCTATGGGCGGTTAAAATCTATAAATTTGGTCACAGGTATGGGTACCTTTGTGTCTCCTGGAACCTCATTAACTAGGGATATGTCTCCTAGCACCTCATCAATGGTGGGTAACTCTTTGTCCCCTAGCACCTCATCAATGGATGTATGCTCAACTGTCTCCATCAATGTGTCAACTGGAACTATCAAAGGAATCTCCAACAAGGGTGACTCTTGCTTCACTTTGGGTATATCTACGTGTTCCTCCTGCGTGCCATCAACCTCATGCTCAACCTCTTCCTCAGGCTCGTTGTCAGTGTACTTGCGCCCTAGGCCCCATGATAGGAAGTAAGATCTCCTCCTGGTCCCATCATCTAAATGCTCTCGTCCTATCCACTCCTCTTAAGGAGGTAGGGTGCCCTGATTTTGCTGACTTTCCCCACATGGTGTAAGTGGCTTCATTCCCGTGGCATGCGCACCTCTAGTGCCTCTGTATAAGGATGAGGACAGCTCGGTTTTATTCCCTTACTGATACACAATTGGGCTAACATCTCTATCATCTCTTCATTGTTTCTAAGGATCTCTTCCATGATTTCCTATGTACTCCTCCCCTTTTGTGCCATTGTAATACCCACAAATTTCACCAATCACTGTGCATGCATGCCTACACCTCCATGATCTTGCTAGCTTCGCCACAGCTGGCAAAGATCATGCTTTGATACCACTGTAATGTCTCGGTTTATAAATTTTATTGATTTTCTCGAGAGATTGCTTAAAATTTCTACCATAAACTTCTACAAGCAATTGCAAAACAAGAACTATGAAATTGCAGCAAAATAAAATAACATTTCCAAATAAACCCATAAATACCACAATTGCAAATAACACAAGAAATGGAGAATTGAATAGTTTATTTATTTACTGGAGCAATTACATACAAAGCTCTCGATAGAAATAACTGCAGTGATGGCCACAAAAGATCTGCTCCAATAATAAATCAGGTGTCCAAAATAGAACTAGAAATCAATAAGTTACACTTGTGAATTACTGCCTAGAAATTTTATTGTTGTTGCCGCTGGAAGTGAACTGTGATTTACGCCCTCAAATTTGCTCAAAAAAATCTACAAAATTAACTAGAGGCTTCTCACACCCAAATCTACTAAACCCAAAAAAAATATTAGGCTAATTCAAGCTTACTCGGAAAGCCCCAAAAAGTGTGAATTACCCAGAAAATACTATTGTTGCTGCTGGAGAAGAACTGGAATTTTTGCCCTCGAAATTGCTCCAAATATTCTAAAATTTTAACCACGAACTCCTCTCACAAAACCCAGAAAAATCTTGGGTGGATTTGAGTCGATCCAGAAAAGCCCCAAATAGTGCGAAACTCCCAGCTACACAGTTTTGCACCCAACCAAAGAGAAATTGCTTAGAAATGATAAAACCTCCTACAAATGGCTGAGAAATTATGCACAAATATCCTCCGACAAATACCTATCACTCCCAACTAAAAACCATTGACAAATACCAGCACCAAACACCAATAAAAACTTTCTTCTCCAACCCCTTCATAGGCTATATAAGAGAAAATTTAGCATAGATAAAAGATACAGGAACTACTCTGAAAAATGGTGTCAAACTCCTCCTCTAACCAATAGAAAGATGATGCTCCAAATAACCTCTGGGGTTTGTCTTCTCTGCCCAGAAATAGAAAATTTCTGGGTGAATTTTCTGCAATAAACTCGAATGGAAGTAGTCCTGAAATAGACTCCCCAAAAGCCTCACTAGGGAAACACTCTAAGTTCTCCAAAATGAGGGTGGAATTTCCGCTTGGAAATTCCTTGTGCTAAACAGCACTGGTTGACTTGGATAAGCAACTCATGCAAACTCTCCAATTCTGAAATGAAATGTCAAATATAATAATCAAAATGAGGCTCTAGCCTTTCTATTATCGTTGCTTTCCCTTCCTCATACCATGGTTCGATTTCTTTCACACTATGATTTGATACCATGGTTTGATTTTTCCCATGGTTCGATTTCTATTCTTGGTAATCTCCACAACTTATCTTCACTTTAATTTTTATTATTTTCCTAACTACCAACCTTTGCCTTTTCTCCAAAAATTTACTTAACATCTCCACAACTTATTTCTCCTAAGTTTTATTTATCCAATACTATATTAATCGCCAAAATTACAAAATTGAGAATTTCCTTGACAAAATTTCTAATTGGGGACATGACACATGGTATACAAATGAGCATACTTTGCATATTTTGTCTCTAATGGTTTGGAATCATGGTTTGGATTCTCAAAAATATTTTTTTTCATTAAAAAATAATTATTTTATGTATTTTTTCAATTTTGATTTATTAAATCTGGTTCGATCCAATTTTGGTTCGAATCCCAGATAGATAGGTGATCAGTTCGAGAGTTGGTTCCGGTTTTTAAAACTATGACTAGAACCCAATTTATGGATCCAGTGGATAATTTGTGGGACCAAACGGATGGGAAACCTAAGCAAACAACATGGTTAAACAAATCAACAATATGATGAGTCAATGGGTGTATACTATGTTTGAAAAGTTCTGCCCCACTAGAGTTCATCTCCTAAATTGTCTCCCTGATATGTCTATAGTGGAACATGTGGCAAAAGGATGAGGGAAAGCTAACTGAGATAGAAGGTTGACCATGTTGCCTCCCTGATATGTGTATAGTGCAACAATGTGGCAAGAGGATGGAGAGGAAGGGTGATTGAGATAGAGGGTTGACCATATATGTCACAATTGGCAATAGTATGAGTGAACATGATATGAGGATTGATAACATTAGGTATGCGAGAATGATAGGGGAAGAAAGTGCACCAAAAAGATTTGGTGGAGAGGCAAAAAAACTCTCAATTCCCATCTCTTTTGTGACATGGAGAGTATTTCTTGTGGTGAAGGAAGGACTACTAGGATTTAGGTACTAATTTGTAGATGTTGGGTTTTTGGGAGAAAGTGTAATAAAGGTGCTTTTGAAAGTTTTTGCACTCCTCATCATACTACTTGTTCGTGGGAATGGATTTTGACTTCAAAGAGTATTTGGGAAGGGTTGGTGGTTTGAGGGCAAGAGTTAAGGGTTACTTTAGGCCAAGTCACCCAAAAGAGATATGGATGAAGTACAAAATAGAAAAGTACATAATACATGCAAACTCAATCAAGTCTCATCGATTCTTACCCACTAAGAGGAAATCATCCTCGATTTTTTTTTTTTGTAGGCAAAGTACAACCTTTTCCACAAAGGATAATTAATCCTTAGGTCTAGTGTAGTTGGGATCTTTAGATAGATCCATGTCCTCAATACAAAAGAGAGTACTTGAACTTGTGGAAGACTACTTTGTCAAAGAGAAGTGGTTCATGAAAGAATGTTGGTGGAGGTCCTATTGAAAGGAAAACTTGAAGAAGAATATTGAAAACCAAGAAGGATAAACATTGATGTAGGAAGAACAAAAGGAACTACACAAGTAGCATAATGCACAGAATGACCAAATGCATTTTGCTTCATCACCACTATGTATGGGAACAAAGAGTGAACTCGGTCTTTAAATAAAGCAAGATGAAGACATGAAGAACTCAGGATACCATTAGTCCTCTCTATTGAGGTTGGAAGATCCGATGAGTTCACTGGAACACTACGAAGCGTGTAGAACACCACAAGAACAACTTCAAATGGGCAACAAGAAGTAGGTCCATCAATGGCATGAAGACTAGAGAGGATGTTGCAAAGATGAATTTAAATGTGTCTCTAACACCATTGTATTGCCATGTAGTGGATTTGTAGAAATCTACGGCGCATGGTTGTGTTGGCAACATGAAGATTTGGCAATCAATTGTGTGCATAGGAAAGAGAATACAGATGAACAAACATCAATTTTAGTTGTTGTCGCTAATGCAAAGCATCAGGCATGTTACCATATGCAAGATGATAATCGAATGAAAGGGAAGATGTTGTTGCGAGATGATGATCATGAACAAAGATAAGAGGTGTGGACATTGTAGAAAAATGTCATAGGAGCAAAGACCTCTTCATTGGAGACTAATGTTGGTTGGAAAACCTACTACACGGTCTTCAATAAGGCCATCATGTTTTTCTAATTGTGAATATGAAAATGCTGTTGTTGAGCAATAGGTTGCACAAAAATTCAATTTTGTCACTAAAGATAGGTTTTCCATGAAGCAAAGGTAGTAGATCTAGGGTTTGTAAAAAAAAAGAGAAGCTTACGTTGAATGGATCTCCCTTTTTCACGAGGGTTGTGAGCAGTGTTGCACGAAACGCCCCCCCCTCCTGGGTCAAAGGCTCGAAACACGTCTCGTATGAAAACTCAGGTGATCT
This sequence comes from Pinus albicaulis, assembly GCA_034641835.2. Taxonomy (NCBI): domain Eukaryota; kingdom Viridiplantae; phylum Streptophyta; class Pinopsida; order Pinales; family Pinaceae; genus Pinus; species Pinus albicaulis. The sequence goes on from CM076583.1 coordinate 991,865,217, forward strand.
ACCCTCTGAAACGCGTCCCATATGGAAACTCAAGTGATCTGCCCTCTGAAACGCATCCCGGAAAAACCAAAACGCAAATTGGGTCAGGTCAGACGATTCCTAGCCTATGGGAACCATACGACCCAATCCACGTTTCCATACGTCAGGGACGTGTTTTGGAGGGAGAATCGGGGCGGACTCCGGGCGGATCCTGACCGGTTCAGTGGACCCATCGTGCAGCCCACTTAAAACAGTTTTTTTTTAATTTTTTTTTCTCAAGTCAAGTTGGGGGGTGGGTTAATGTTGGGTGGGGTGGAATGAAAAGGATAACAATCCCTTTCACCTCTCATTTGCTCACTCTTATGTTTTTGGAGTACTTGGAGAAGAGAGAAGAAGAGAGCTTGGAGGAGTGAAGAAGGAGTAGCTAGGAGCAGTGAAGGAGGAGGAGCTTGGAGGAGTAAAGAAGGGCTTCCATCTACAAGAGCTAAAGAGGTAAGTGCAAATTGCTAACCCCAAACTCCCTCAATTTTTTGTCATTGTTTTTTGTATTTTTTCTCCTCCCTCTCCTACTCTTTCCCATTCTTTCTTCTTGCTCATTTAACTACAGGTTGTCCACCACCTATATTCATATTCCAAGATGGTGTTCTTTTGGCTTATATGTATCATACCACTTTTCGTTTTCATGATGGCATGGGGGAGTAGGAATAGAAGGGAAGAAGAAGAAGAGGATAGTGGTCCCCATATGAGTGACCCAATGTATGATGAGGAGGAAGGGGATGAACCTGAAGAGAACATTGAAACACTAGAGGGGAAAGTTGCATTGACACCCTTGTGGAACTATGTGACCAAACTTGAAGGGGGAAAAGGTGGTGGAAGCTACAAGTTTTTGTGCCCTCATAGTTTTCATGGAGGAAAACCATATAGTGGTTCATATACCCGTGTAAGGAGGCATTTTTGTGGGGCGTTCGAAGAAGAAAATACATCCAAATAGAGGAGGCAAGCAAGAAACAAAAAACTCATTATGAATCAAGTGCAACCTCTAGATTTGGTAGCTCATCTCCTCATGGTACTTCTGCAAGCTCTAGAGGTAAAAGAACAATAGGGGATTTCCTTGATGTTGTTGAGAGGGATGAGGTGGATGGAAAGAGAGTTTGATTTCTTTATGCTTGCGGTGTACCATTCAATGTGCTTCATTCTCCCTATTGGCATGATATGGTAAAGGCCATCAATGAAGCCCTAAAAGGATACAAGGCCCCCAACTATGAGAAAGTTAGAATAGTGTTATTAGAAAGAGAAAAAGCAAAGGTTCAAAGAGCTTTGACACGTTTTACAAATGAGTGAGTGGATTGTGTGGTATCCATTGTATCAGATGGTTGCAATATTTATTACATGTCATGACTCCTCCTCCGTCAGTGCAACTTCCCAAAACATTGCAGATCTCCTATTGCAATCAATCAAAGATGTTGGTCCTAATAATGTGGTTCAAGTGATCATAGATACTGCAGCAAATTGTAAGGCAGCAAGAAAAGTTATGAGGGTACGCATCCACACATCTTTTGGTTTGGGTGCTTGGTGCACATACTAAACGGTTTGATGCATGATATTGTGAAGCATAAAGAATGTGGGTGGATTAATGAGCTTTACAAGAGAGGGAAGCAAATCATCAAATTTATCACAGGGCATACAAGGGTAAACTACTTTTATTGCACTTACTCCAAGTTGCAGGTGCTTAAACTTGAAAAAACAAGATTTGCAAGTTATTACCTCACCTTTAGGCAGCTAGTGAAGGTCAGACAAGCTTTAACTAGTATGGTGACCTCTAAATCATGGGAGGAAATTAACTCTAATAGAGATGGCGCTAATGCAACCAAGGACACTATTCTTGACATGTTATTTTGGTCACAAATTAAATATGTTTTGCAATTCACCAAACCAATTTATTACATGATCAGGTTTGCAGATTCAGATCGGCCAATAATTGGGGAGGTGTATGAGCAAATGGATAGCATATTGGGGTAGATTAAAGACATTGTTGAGCCTAGAGATATCACCTTGTACAATTATATTCATGCAGAGGTGGAAAAACAATGGGATATCCTAAATGTTCCATTGCATGCATTAGCATATGTTGAGACACCTAAATATTATCATCCATCGTGGCTTTCAACACTAGCACCTTGGGGGGGAGCAGGAGAAAACCGCACCTAGATCCAGAGGTTCTAGAAGATTATATGAAAGCATTGGATAAATTAGTCCCTGATGAGGAGGTTGCCATGGTACGGAAACAGTTGAGCAACTATACACTTAGCACTGGTCCATTTGGGAGCATGCATGCAATTAGAGATCGAGAGAAATTTTCTTCTCTTGAGTGGTGGAACATGCATGGAGGTGTTACTCCACTTCTACAAACTTTGGCATTGCAGGTGCTATCACAGGTGGTAAACACTTCTTCTGCAAATAGGTGTTGGAGCACTTATTCTTTTATCCACGGTGTTAAAAGGAACAGGTTGAGTTTAGACCGGGCAAAGAACTTGGTTTATGTTCATTACAACTTGCGATTGTTGTCCCATTACTGTGATGATGCAAAGACTAATAAAGACCTTAAGGTTTGGGACAGGAATCCAGAGGAGCCCAATTTGTGTTGAGAATTTAATAGGGCAATGATTAATTCAATTCTCTTACTTGATAATTACTTGTGTTATTCTTTAGCTTCTTTGTCTTTGTTTCTGATTATTACGATGAGCAATACATCAAATAGTTACCAAGACAATAAGAACAGTGACACAATATGTAGGCTGTAAGCGAGGGCCAAAACCCCTCCTCTTGAGGGGAAAACCCACAAATATCTTCTTATACATGCTTCAATTGACAAATACCAAGACCCTTGACAAGACACTAGACACAAGTATTACTCCAAGACACTTGTCACTATCTCTGGCTCTTCTCAGTTTCCTTGATTTTCTCCTCCTTTCTCGCATTGTCCTGCACTGTCACCTAGAGAAGCTCGATCTCTACTACGCAACCCTTGACAAGATGCCTCCTCCCTTCAGCCTCCTAGAGTCCTCTTCTTCGGCCTCCTTCCAACACCCTTCTACCCTTTTCGATGGCTCAAGACCGAACTGTATATGTACTGAAGTAGCCCTCAGTCTTCACTGAGATGGCAGAGGTATAGGTGCAGACCTAGTAACGAAACAAAGAAAGACCCTTAGACAGACTTGTCCTTACCTTTGCACACCTTGTATCCTTCCTTCTTCGTTGTATTACCCTTACTCTTCACGCACTGCAATCCGCACATCTTACTGCAGACAGATCCGAAGTTGATGGTGCTACAATGAGGTCGAGTCACCCTTATATAGTGATTGTTCTTCTCCATTTGGGCCGACATGATCTATTGGAGGTAGGCCGACAAGATCCAACATCTTTTCAAGGAGTATTTCATCAATCTTTAAGTCGACTTTAAGAGGCATAGTGACAATGCCTTGGAGTGCAACTTTTACATAGACAATGTGTCTTTTACACATGCAACATGACTTCATTTACATGACTCTAATTATCTTTATGACAAGACGACAAATTCCTAAAGACATCACGAAGAAGTCTTTGACCTATAATAAAAACTTCTTGCTCATGAAACCCATGAAGCAAGCAACAAAATACATTTTATTTTCCTTTGTCTTCTTCATTACATAAAATCATAATTACAAGTCATTATGAAGACCAAACCTAGTTACACTTTTCAACAATTTGGAGGATGGAGTGTCGCGATTGGAGTAATTAGAGGATGTTCTTATCCAGGATGATCATGATCGAGTTGAGATGCCACCCCCATCTGGTCCCTTGGTTCCCAGGTTCCATGCTTCAACACCAACAGCAGGGGCTTCATCTTCATCAGTGCCACAACTTCCACAGCCACCATCTTCTTCATTGCCACCACGTGGAGGCCCACCGCCACGAATTGTTCATGGTGGAAGGAGGAAAGATTAGTAGATATATTCACAATTTACTACTTTTGTCATGGATTAGACTTGTACGCTTGTTGTGAATTTGAACTTTTTTGTCTTGGTGGTGGCCAAGTGGCCTATTTTGTAAACATTATTATTTGAATTTTGGACATGACTAATGTTGAAAATTGCTCACTTGCTAGATAATATGCTTTATGTTCTATGTTTTATAATATGCTTGAAAATTTGATGTATGTTTGTAATTGCTAGAATATAGATGGTTGATGCTCGAATAATTAATCATTGATGTACAATGGAATCATGGATTACATATCTATCTTGATTTATGTAAAAATATGCATGTTTTCATGTCTTCAACTAATTTGGTATTTGGGATGTTTGTTTTGAATATAAATGCAAAAAAATATTTAAAAAAAAATATATCTATATATATATATATATATAGTAGACGCTTCCAAGACGCTTCACATCCTAGATTTTTGGAAAATGACACTTCCGCGTCCCCGCTTCATGCAACATTGGTTGTGAGGATGAACAAAACCACAACTAAAAATCATTGTAAATTTCTCCACACTATTCAAAATCAATTCTATACCCCAAATTTAGAAATAACATCAGAACTCTGCTTCTAATGGTAATGGTGTGATTTCAATCTGGTTCCTACTCAAAGAGGAAATCACTTCACAAGATAAGGTTCTACAAGATACAAAAGCTCAACTCCTTGAGGGCATAATTGCCATTTCAATACACAAGATCACTATTATGACCTCAATTCAGAAAGGAAGACAAAATTATGCTTCAAACGACACTAATTTGACTGTAATTGACCACACCAATCAGAAGATATTCTAGTCCATTTTTTGAACCCAAGAGAGAAAAAATAGCATCAAATCTGCAAAAACATAAAGTCCACAAATCTGAAGCTTGTTGAAGGGAGTAGATCTAGCAGAGGGTAAGATGTAGAAACCCTCCAGGAGACTAGATATAGGCACTCGATTGTACAAAGCCTAAAGGTTTCAAATCTAGTAGGGTGAGAGACGGAAACCCTTTATGTGACCAGATATAAAGGTGACAACCAGTAGTCTCTAATACCAACTGATATGAGCACAAAACCAACAATGTGAATGCTCACACACAAAATAACATAAGAGAGCAAGTATGCCAGTATGAGAGAAGATTTTTAGAGCTGAACACATATTTGCACACGTACTTGTATTAAGAATAAATATAGAATACAACACTATGAAAGTGTGATCAAGTATGACCATGTCTCCAATAAAATACAATAAAGTAGTTGGGTGATCGATATAGACTAAGTTACCCAAAAGAGATAAGGATAAAATACAAATATCATACATCTTCACTAAACTAGGTCTCATCACTCAGACTTGAAAGTTAACCGCTAGTCAAAGAGAGTCGGACTTGGTCACCTGTCTTTAAAAGCAAAAAGCACTCAAATTGTTTTTCTGACCCAATTTCACGGCAGACAATCAGCAGACTTGCCAATTGTCTAAAATCCATGGATTATGGAGAATTCAAATGGTGCCTACTGGATACTGTTGTAATCTCACCTATGGTGATCTAGCAATAAATAAATGCGAGCTCTGCAACGAGATTGCGTGGACTCTTCAAATAAATATGGTCTAAACCCACAAACAATATTCCAGATCAGGACAATTAAGCTCTAGCGATGAGCAAATTAACCACTGCAAATGAATCAAATTCAAGAAACCTTATTAGATTCTCGTCGAATCTATTTCGTACCGGCGCTGCTTAAATTTAGTGCATGGGGACTTGGTAGATGGTAAGCGGAGGTGTTTGATACCCTGGCTAAAGTTCAAATCCCCTGGAAACACATTTTGCCCTCGTAGGCTGTCTTCACAGTCGAGAGCATCTTGTAAAATAAAAACAAAGTAATTTTAGAGCGTGGCAAGAACAGGGACACAGGCAACTGTAATTTCGCAAATCATATAGCAGTCGATAGGAAGTGAGCTCTACCCCAAACTAGCCTGGAACTATAATAAAAAAATATATTGAACTCATTCATATCACATCTGAACCAATGGCTACCAACACCAATCCATCAGCAAAGAGAACAGCATTACATATATTGAAATAACACCAGGTATCTCTTCATAGGGAAAAGCTCCAAAGGCCCTAACAGTTCCCTGATTGATCTAGACCATTGAATGCTACAAAATATATATACACACACTTGTCTGCTGCGTTGAATATTATGGTCGGGAGAACAGCTTACCTTGATTATAACTCGTTTGGCATTCTTGACAAAAGCACGAGAAGGATCCATGGCTGCCTGCGCCTCCGGCGGCTGCGAGTACCATAGGCCAGAAACAAGAAAAAGATAGATGAGAATGTGGGTCACTTCATTTTTAATTTGGCCGACTGCGTCACGTTCTATTTATAAGAGCCCGCTGCATTTTCTCTATTCACGAGAGAGTTTTGCTCGTTATCACAGATCATATTTGAAATCCAAGCCGTGTTCGGCGTATGATAGATAATCTTGCAATTCTGTTTAATTAAGCTTTGATCCACGTATGTAGATGATCTGGCAATTAGATTTAATAATCTTTAAACATACATCTTAGGTTGTCATATTCTTGCCCTCTAGGTCGTGGACATTAATATGTGTAGTCCACTCTAATTATTGTTTGATTGTTTCTTTAATAACTATAACTATCATATTCATGACTTAATTACATTTGAGTCCATAAAAATAAAAATAAAATCTAAAATAAAAACTGAAAATTTATGAAATGATATTTTAATGTTTATGAGACTAAAAATAGTTTATAGGATTATGAGTGAAAAATCTATCTTTTAACAAGTAAGCAAATTAGCAAGTTTTGTGCCTTCCAAAAGGCTAGTTAGTTTATGGACTTACAATCACTACAAAGTAGTCCTGATTACTCCATTTTTAATTTCGTTTATGGACTTACAAACCTTTCAAAGTGTCCTTGTTACTCCATTTTAATTAAAAATGACCCAAAAAAGACACATTGAAAATGACATTCAAAATTTCAAAAATTATATATATGTCGATGTTTATTAATTTAATTTATAAGTTGATAATAAAAAATATATAAAAAAAACATATATTTTAAATGTTACTGAGGTATTAAAAATAATAATAATCTATAATTATCCCCGATCGGGGTGCGATAGGGAAAGTTGGCTCGCAAGAGAACCACGTGGATGACAAGACACCAGAAGGAATGTGGAGGGGGGCCGGCTGGCAAATCAAAGTTACCACATGCAACAGTTTATGATGAGGGCGACAGGTAAGGTGCGGGCCAGTTGGCACACCGCAGGGTCTAGGTCTGACAAGTGGTATGTAAGGCTTGGCATGCACTGCATGCAACATAGCATGCGTAGAAGGAAAAGTTGGAGGTGGAAGGAGAAGAGGGCGTACAAGCTGTCGCACCTGCGGGACTGTCTACGCTCATGGCCACCGGCGAAACGTTGGCTCTGGTATGTCATTCAGACCCACATTTTGTTTGTAATCAAGAAGAAACAATAAGTTAAATTGGTTTTTGTTCAATGGGGGCAACAGAATGGGTTTATTTTCAATTCTCCTCGTCTTACTACCTTGTGAATTCTTGCATTTCTCACATGGAGGTTATGAACCTCCTGGCATGTCTATAAAGCCTTCTTTCGCAACTCTGAATGTTGCCATTTGTTGCTTTAGAGGGGCAAGGGTAGGAGAGACTGTAGAGGTTGTGGGGGGAGGAATTGGGTGGTGAGGGCCACTCGATGTGTCAATTGGAGACGGTAGGACTCGATGATAGTGTCAGCAACTCAGGGAATCTTTTTGGTAAGTCAGGGGACCTGAGGGAGAGGTGGGAGACCGTTGCGTCAGGTAGGGAGGGAGTTAAGGGGAAGAAAAGCCACAGTCGGTCTTCAAAAGATGTTGACATGACAGGGTTTCTGAGCTCTTCCTATATGCATGGGAGGGATAGTAGCAAGTTCCAGGTAGAGGGTCAGATAGGGTCTTCATATCAGTGTAGGGGGGACAACAAAGTCAGGAGTCGAGTTGCGGGTCTGGAGGGTTGCCTATGGGGTGGCCTTCTAGCAGAGGCATCGATCGCTGACCTCCTAGTACCGGCAGAGCTTCTAGGGAAGCTCATTCTTGCCTCTAGTCGAGCTTGTGCATCCGAGCCCTGAATGGTAGATTTGGAAATTAAAAGGAGGAGACTTGGCATGAACATGAATATTTCCCCTAACTGTCTCACTGGAAATGAATGTTTCACATGTCTGAGTAATTGGCAATTGCCTTCGACCCCAGCTTCGCAGAAGAGTTTTCCGGCATGGGCGTTGAAAGTGGTGCAGCAGGTGTCAAAGGCGACAAGAATTAAAATGAAGAAAGAGGAAGCGGAGGGCCATAAAGATCGAGGCGCCCATAGTGAATCTGGTAAGGGGAAAAGGAAGGTGACAGCTTCCACAAGTCGACCGCCGAGAAAGAGAGGAAGGAAAATGTAACAGCGGAATTCGTAATTTTGAATACTGTAGCAGAAGACTTGCAGATTTGTAGATTTAATAGCAAAAGGCTTTAATTATAAAAATACACGGGGTATTTATAATAATAATATTTTATTGATAAGATATGACATGAATGAATGATTACAATGAGGTCCCGCTTTTATACCTATGCAGGTACCTTTTCATGAACAGGCATGTCTTTTAGACATGCCTTTTCAGCTAACTTAATCACTAATTACATAATTACTATTTGATTAACTAGTAATTACATTTATTTCTATTTATTCTATTAATAACTATATTTATAAATTTAGTTATGAATTAGATTCATAACATTGCCTCCTTCTTCGGAAAGCTTTGTCCTCAAAGCTTAACTTCTCGACAACTTTCCTCTCTTCGACTTATCTGCGAGGCATATATATCTTCCTTGTAGAATTCTTTCTATACATCCTCTTTGAACTCCATGTTTTTTTTTTTTTTATAATCATATAGAACTACTCTTTTTCTCCTTAAGACAAGAGCTTTGAATATATATATATATATATATATATATATATATATATATATATATATATATATATATATATATATATATATATATATATATATATATATTTAACTCTTTATATATATTTTTCTTTTCTTTTTTTTCCATTAATTTAATTAATTAAATAGTGATTTTAAGTAATTAAATTAATAATAGTTATAACAAATATATATTTACATACATATAATATTTTTTTATAATATATATATTTATTTTAATATATATATTTTATAAATTATATGTATATAAGTCATAACTATATATATATATATATATATATATATATATATATATAATTATTAATTCGTAATATATATATTCTCTACCAACGGTTTTGACGTTATAATTACCAGCGTTACAAAAACCCGTCCGTTTTTTTTTAAACCCGTTATACGATACACCGTTTGTCGAACTAAACGACGTGTCTGTAGGCGGACACATGGTGGTTTCATAGCAAACGTGATGCCCATTGCAGATGACGTGGCTCGTGGCTCTATTGTCGTTTGCATTTTTGACATACGCAACAGAATTCGAAACTAATGGGTCTCGATACCTCTCGTTGAACGTATCAATATTTATAGATGAATCCCTGCCCGGAACCACGCTCTCGAGCAGACCAGTAAATATTGAGAAGAAATCTTCAAAAGTGAACCCTGCGTATTCCAGGTCCCGGAGGGCTTTCGTGCACTGCTTACCATCAGTTAGCACTGATATTATTCCAGTACTCGCCATTTCGTTTTCAATAAGAGTTGCATGTCGAATCAACAAACTCATCACACAAACACGCTGAACACGCAAAGCAGAAACCTTTGATATCCTCAGCATATTAACAAGCGTCGGCATTACTGGACCGTTGGTTAAAATATTGGCTGCATCAACGTTGCTGCTTAGGGTTTGGAATACATTGACAGAACGAAACAGGCCTGTATTGGCATCACTGTACTGGAAATTGAGCCGAAGTAGATTTATACTCTTCCACAGGACTTTCAAATCCTTGGGAATATGAATTTCGACAGAAGTCCAGCGAGTGAGTTCATTCCAGTAACTTCTCATATGGTCTTTGCTGGGTATTTGAAATGGGTAATCTGGTATAAGGGGCCATTGCAGTGGGTTGTTTTTATTTGGGTGGTATTTTTCTAATTACTCGAGTAGAGACCCTCGAAGCCACCTTCGAAGTTCTGTCTGGGGTTCAATATCGTTTATGTGGAAGGGGCTGCCAATCTCTGGGTTTTTTTCAGATCTTAATCTGGCACCATGGACCTGCGCGATTGAAGCTGAAGCAATTGGCAACCGATCAATATTTTCCAATGGCTGCTTGAGCTCTTGTCGCAGAATAGCTTCAATTTCACGAAATGGTACTGCAGGGGTCTTGTCAAAACAGTTTTGGAATTCCTCTACATACTCTGCTGGGAAAAGAGTTGGTGTTGACGCTATAAACTGGCCCAATTTAATATAGGTTGCGCCCATACGTTCAAACAATCGTCGTAAATAGGTAAGACTGAGCAATCCAAACTGTAGTATAGATAAAGTATCCCCAGAGGCATTTGCACTCTTTGATATTTCAGATAGCCATTCGCTACCAACAACCACTGTTGCTAAACGTAGACAAATTGTCAACAGTTTCCTCTTGCAGTTAGGTAGATCCAAGCCGAGGGTTTCGCTGCGATTTCCGACAACTTTTGCACCGCTTTGACTTGTTGTTGTTGAATCTAGTCTATGAAGTGTCAATTTTGCCTCATCATCAACGTATATCTCCATAGGATCTTGCATAAATCTTTTGCAGACAGGCCGAATTTCCTTGCTCAATGTTGCTGAGAACATCATTACTTGCTTGTCATGAGGGGTCATCTTGAAAATATCCTGGACATCTTTCCGCATGTCAAGAGATTCTAGCATTATGTCACATTCATCGAGAATAAGATGCCGGACATTTTTTAGATTCAGATCTTTCTCTTTCGCTAATTGCAGTATCCTTCCAGGGGTTCCAACGACAATATGGGGGCATTCATTTCTTAGTAACGATTTATGTGTTTTGATATTTACACCCCCATAGAATACAACGACTTTCAAGTCTGTCAAGTACGTAATAAACCTCTCGAATTCATGGCATATCTGATATGCTAATTCTCGAGTATGACACAGGACAAGAGCAGCAACTTGTCCTGCAACAGGTTCAATCTGCTGCAGTGTTGAAAGAACAAAAACAACAGTCTTCCCCATTCCAGACTTTGCTTGGCAAATTACATCCATCCCAAGGATTGCCTGGGAAATGCACTCATGTTGTACTTCTGACGGATGTTCAAATCCAGAGTCGACAATTGCACGAAGTAACTCTGGTTTCAGAAGAAAATCCCTGAAGCCTGAACTATGAATGCCAACATAACCTTTTTTCACAGTTTCACCAGCTCCCCTTGCTAAAACTGATTCCTGTGCAACATCTTCTTCTTCATAGTCGAGGAGTACTGCCTTATTATCCTTTTGGTCCTTTTGGTTAGCTACATTTTTTTCTCGCGTTTTGCCTTCAATCTGATTTCTTATATCCCCATCTGTTGTATTAAAATCTCCACGACACTGAACATGCTGTGACAGTATATGACCATGATAATCTATATTGTAATTTTTCTCTTGATTCTCAACATAGCCTTTTTCCAATTTATCTTCGTCTGCATCAGCATCATCTTTTTGTGTTTTCTCACCGTTGCTGTCAATGATATTTCTTGTATAAAAGACACATTTATGTCCTGCAAAATATTTGTCTCCACATTTCCAACATTTCCCTTCTTCTTTACTTTTATTACGCATTTGTGGAGGGATATATTTAGTTGACTTTTCCATAGATTTTTTACTTGATTTCCCTTTAGAAAAACTAACTGTTTTATTATTATTACTGCATTTTTCATCTTTCTGTTTCTTATGTTTTTCTTTTCTATTACGAGAAATCTTTTTAAAATCTGCATAAATTTTTTTAAGATCTGCAGAAGTTTTTTTTAAATCGTTTGTGACTTCTGCCCAAGACTTCTCTACTTTCTGAAGCTTTTCTAGAACTTTTCTAATTATTTCGGGCTTTTCACGTAATGGCACATTATATGGTAAATAATGTGCTCGAGCTTGTAAACTACGTTCGTAGGCTTGTAGAACGACGTTGTGTGCCATTCCTTCAACCTGTCCTCGATATGGCTTTGATACCACTGTAGCAACGAAAGCTGTAGTTTTGAATACTGTAGCAGAAGACTTGCAGATTTGTAGATTTAATAGCAAAAGGCTTTAATTATAAAAATACACAAGAGGTATTTATAATAATAATATTTTATTGATAAGATATATGACATGATTGAATGATTACAATGAGGTCCCGCTTTTATACCTATGCAGGTACCTTTTCATGAACAGGCATGTCTTTTAGACATGCCTTTTCAGCTAACTTAATCACTAATTACATAATTACTATTTGATTAACTAGTAATTACATTTATTTCTATTTATTCTATTAATAACTATATTTATAAATTTAGTTATGAATTAGATTCATAACAGAAAACAGGAGCGGAGAAAATGCAGAATTTGTTGCGTGCTTACAATGAAAGTTCACCAGCAATGGTGAAGGCTGAGATTTCTAAATGGGAAACGGAGTTGAAGGAGAAGGAAGTAAGGGACAGATACATGCAGAAGAATGGGAACCATTGGTAGTAGACCCGGGTAACACAAGAGGAAGGTTGATCTTGTTCAGATAGGTCATCCAAACTTACTAGATAATGAAGAGTCTCTTGGCGAAAGCCATGATTGAAAACCATCAGTCGAGAGAAGTGCCTAATGTGCCAGGGCAGCCTCAAGACCAAGAAGAGGAACCAAGCCTTGCAGTGATCCAAAAGGAAATCCAGTAGGTTTAAGTGCAGTTGTTTCACCAAAATGTCAAGCTTGGACTAATGGAGAAGTAGCTTTAGAGCATGCAAAAACAAGAGACACCGGGATTGCGCGCGAAGGATCCGGCCTCGGTAGACTCTTCAAATGATTAACTGTCAGCAGGTCTAGATGACCATGCAATTTATGTCTTTTTGTTTTACTGATGTCAGATAACATTTACTTTGTCAATTGTCAATATAGTATAATAGGAGATAAATAGCCCTGAAAATGTGGCTGGACATTCTCAAAACATTTCAGTTTTGGATGGCATATGATGCTTACCGGTGGCTAACAGACCTGGTTTCCTACAGGTAGGTTGATGTCACCGAAAACATATTTTTGTAACCTGCTTCATAGATGATTAACAGAAGAGTATTGCCAAGTTAAAATATATATATATATATATATATATATATATATATATATATATATATATATATATATATATATATATATATATATATATATATATATATATATATATATATATGTAATTCAACAACTCATTGATATATATTTTAATGCTAGTTAATTTAAAAATTTGAAAAGTCATATTTAAATGTTTTGAGAGAGTAAAAATGATAACAATTCATGATTTAACAAGATTAATAGATGTATTGTAGCATAGTCTCTACCTCTACCGCTAAAATTGATTCTCACTACATAGAGCTTTCCACACAGTGAAAGCTCTCCGCATAAACATTTATTCTTTGCACATGCTTCCTCCACACAGCTACCTTCGCACACACTTCCTCCGCACAACTACCTCTACACTCAAAACGTCTTTCAGCTAGTCATTGACATTTGAAGTTGTTATTAATTTACGTGGGTCCGAGATGTCGTCGGTAGGAAGCATTCTTTGTGAAATACATTCCTAAATAATAATTTAAAAAAAAATGTATATTTATTATTTTAATTAAAAAAAAATTCTATATATAACATTCATTAGATTTACCCCGGATGCGGGTGATCAAAGTTGACATAGGGATGCGCGGAGGCTTGGTTGATGCGTGGCAAGGCCACAAGGCAGCCGGCCGACTGCATTCACTTCGCCCTGGACGCATTAACTCTATGGCGCATCACACAATTCGGCATTCAAGCCGGTGGGGAGGACGAGGCCATTGCCATAACTTGACGCCGTCCTCCATTTGCATCTGCACTCCCGCCTTCTCGATGCTTCTTCGTCGCGCTCTGTATATCATCTGGATTGTCAACATGTCTCAGCTCATTGTTCCTCTCGGCTCTGTGTGCCCTCCGGAAGCCAAGATCGCCAGCTCCCGAACGGCTCTTGGTCGGAGGTGCACCCTTTACTGTTGTGTGGAATTCGACCCCGGCTCTCACCACTGTCAAAGCTCATTGCGCCCCTGGCTTCTTGCTGATCTGCCCCAGAATTTCTCATCTGGTTCGTCGCTTCCTTCTCCGCCGGCTTCGCTCCTTCTCTTCCCACCCCGCCTGCACCCTCCTTGCAAGATTATGCCTCGGCTTCGGCACAGGCTCAGATGCCGCAGAGGCAGCACCCGAGCCAGGCCTGCCTCCAGGCGTCGCTCCTCCTCCAGCCCTTCGAGCTCTCCGAATTCTGATTTCCAGCGTCGCCCTTCCACTCGAGCCTCGCATAGGCGCAGAGCTCCGCCGGTCCACCACCCTCCCTCTTCTCCGCGCGGCGCCTCTTTCCCTCCGCCTCCTTCTGCACCTCGCAATCCCGAGTCAGCTCTTTTGGCCAACCCGTCTACAGCTCTGTTCCACTTTCCATGTGTCACTGACCAGCCCATGGTAGTGGCGACCATTTCTGTTCAATTCAAGGAGCTCCCTCAATTCAGTTCGGGGCCCCCTCCTCCTGTGCCTCCAGGGACTCATCTCCACGCGCCCGGGTCTGTTCAGGACCTCCACTCAGTTCGGCTGAACTGCTCACGCAACATGGAGGGAGGTGCGCACGGAGGTGGCGGCACCATTTTCACCGGCACGCCCCTGAAGCAGAACGACGCAAGCGAGGCAGCAATTCCCATGCAGAATGATGAAGATTACGGCTATGGATGCCGAATCGTGGAAGAACCCCCCTCCGATGATTATGGTCTTTAAATTTTCCAGTTTTACTGCATCTTTCAGGTCAGAGTTCTTGTCTGGTTGGAGTCTTCAGAATTTTTGGCCTGCGGGCTTGAACAATCTCTGTTACAGTTTTAGGCCTAAGTCTTATGATAGTTCATACTGCTACAGTTTTAAGATTTTCTATGTAATGTTGGTTTCCTCCCTTGAGGCAGCAACTATTCTCTCCTCGCGCTGGTTTCCCTCTATGGGCAGCGCTTTTTCTGTCATTTTGCTGAAACTAGTCCTACTGCTGAAAATGCACCTCTGTATGTACCATATTTTATTACAGTAATAGAATTTAGTCTTATTTAGAAAAAAAAAAAACATTCATTAGATTTAAGCCCTGAGGGTTAGCTCAATTAGTCGAGTTCCTGTTGCTAAAAGCACCTTTCTAATGGGAGGTCATGGGGTCAATTCTCCTTGACATCCTCGGGGTTGGGCTCTGCTAATAAGCCGACAAGAAGTGATCCCTTTGGGTGGATCTGCATGGATATTTCCTTTGGGGGGGGCGTCATTAATTCCTGGTATTAAAACATTGTTGTTACAATTAGGTCGGAGGTGGGTTGTCTTGCTTCGAAATGACAAAATAACGCTTTCAAATATGTTCGGAAGGATGGTGTGTGGAGCAAGGAACATAAACCTTTGCACTTCGATGAGGCATGATCGCTCAGCAGCTTTCAAACATTAATTAGCAATAGTCATACTTTGTATTCATATAACTGTTTTAAGGGTAAATTTTATAATGTTTAACGTAAATAAGTCGTGTGAAGTAGGAATTTGGATCTACTAGCAGAGTCAACAAAGTAATAATTAAAAAAAATAAAAATTAAAATTAAAAAAATAATAATAATAATAATAATATTGTATATTTAATATTTTAATAAAAAATATGATATATATAACAGTCATTAGATTTAACATTATTAAAGAATCGTTGTTACAATTGGTTCAAAGGTGGATTTTTTTTACTTCAAAAGGACAACATAATGCTTTCAAATATGTGTAAAAGGATGGTGTGCATAGCAAGGAACATAAACCTCCTCACTCCCACGCCTTTGCACTTCAATGAAGCACGATTGCCTAGCGTCTTTCAAACATTAAACTATGTATTGAAGGATGGTGTGCACAACATCTCGAATCATCTGAGGCTCTAATTCGAAAGTAGAAGTTGGATATTCATACACCTTCGTTACTAGTGGCCACTGAAAATACTGTCAACAGCATAGCGGAACAACAATTGACACCTATACTATAAAGGATCGATTTAATCCAACAATTGCATTGGAGCAACAATTCTAAGTGAGTATGTCAATCTTGTAAATAAAAATTTGTTGAAAAGCACCTCTGACCAAGTCATGTAAGACACAAGAGTATTAGAAATTATGAGAGCAGACAAGAATAACACACAATAATTATTTTCTATATTACACACCTACACAAGAGATACATACGCAGATATATAGTTGGATTGAGATCCAACTAATTCCAATCTTAGAAAGAGAGGTTGAGAGAATATCTCAACAACCTCAACAAACCCAACCCAATCTACTAACAATTTACTAAAGTAAGCTTATTCTAATACCCTCCCTTAATGCTTACTTTACAAATTACAATACAAGTCAAGGTTACAACACAATGAACTTTCGTCTCTTTGTCTGATCTGGTCTTCATCAGCAACTCTACCCACTCTGCGGTCTTCTGGATTTCGCTCTTTCTTTCTTCACATCTTCGAGCTTACCTTTCAACCCATTTAAAGTACACCTGCTTCTGACCATCAATGCTGAATTTGTAAGATTAAAGATTCTTGACACCCCCGAAGAAGAGTCTCGACACTGAACTACCCTATGGAAATATTTCCATCTATGAAATAACCCCAAAGAATAAATTTCAACAGTCTATAGGAAAATATTCTAGGTACAGAATATGATCAACGATCAATCCTACAAAATGACCTTTACACACTTACAAACTCACAAGGTAAAGGTAACCTGTAATTGTCGATCTTGGAGCATCGAAGTACAACAAGAGTCTACAACATATAACAAATTCTCACAATCAAATTAGCGATACTTCCTCTCAGCACCGAAGAACGTCGAGAAACACTATTTTAAATTGTGTAAATCTATTCAATAATTGGCTATTCTTTACGACTTAAACAATATAAAAACAACAAAGTTGACATAAAACTCTAACAAATGCAACCAAGAAAGCAAATTTATGAAACAAATGTGATCTTCAACTCCTGTGCAATTCCGATATAAATGAGATTCTGATTTTATTTTTCCCATCTCCTCCCAAAGAGAAGGGATCTCTGCAATCTTTATGAATTCCCATGCTGGCGAGCTCGACAGAGTCACCGGGTGGCCTAATTCCCCACTATAACCGTCCACTTTGCTCTTTTTGGCAGCCCACAGCCTGTACTGCATTGGCCAGTTCTCATGCAACAGCACAAAGCACGGAGAAAACAAACTTTACTCACTTGAGTCTGCGTGGACTTCTTTATGGGTATGATGAATGCTTGCGCCCTACTCAAAGGTCGGATTTCTGTTGTTCAAGTATTTTATTGCAGCGCAAAACATTGATAACTAGAGAGCTCGATCTGCTGGGATACACAATTCATTCACTGACAGGAAACTAATTCACAGCAGACCGTCACTAGAGGGCCCGAGTGATTCATTCTTCACATTTACTGGATCTTGACCGTTTAAAATTGGCAAAGACTAAATCCGAAAAGCTCGATACAGTCATCCACAGCGGACTGGCTACTTTGGTCCGTGATTGGTTGCCGACTCATCTCAGAGCCGAAAGATGCAAAGAGATTTTTGAGCGCTTGCAGGGTCACCTTCACAACAATAGTGGCGAGCTCATTGGAGTTTGTAGCTTTTCTGAATTTCGGATGTGCTACGAGAGTCGAAACGCAGACGTTTGGATACAACATGATGCTGCACACTGATTCAATAATTCCAGTGGCCTCCAATTCATTGCGATTCATTGCCACCCCATTTTGGGGCTCAATGGTCAAGCGCTCAGATCGTGCCACTCGCGGCTTTTGGGTCGAAGCCAGAGGTCTCTGCTTCTCTCTAAGAAAACCCGTGGAAGAACATCAGACTGCCCCTGGACAGAAATCTCGCTGATACGTTAGTATTCACTGTCGCAGTATCCCCTGATGAGAGTAAAAAAGGACCGATGGATAGTACTTTTCCAGGAAATGGCAGAACTGCGACTGAAAGATTTGCCCAGCTTCCTCACAGTCACAGAATCATCGCAATTCTTGTTTCATTACGTCAAAAAATAAAACGACGAACAGAACACGCTATATATATATTTAAAATAACAATCCATATAACAACTTTTTCTGTAATCTAATACTAACATTGGAATCAAGCAACAAATATATAAAACACATAAAACACTTCACTCTCACGCTTATGTACAGAGAATCAATTGTCTAAAAACTCACATCTTCCTGGCCATCCCGCGAGGGAATCAAGCCAGAACCTGCTCTGATACCATATTAGAAATTATGAAAGCAGACAGGAATAACACACAATAATTATTTTCTATATTACACACCTACACAAGAGATACATACATAGATATATAGTTGGATTGATATCCAACTAATTCCAATCTTAGAAAGAGAGGTTGAGAGAATATCTCAACAACCTCAACAAACCCAACCCAATCTACTAACAATTTACTAAAGTAAGCTTATTCTAATAAAGAGTGAGTATGAGTTATGACTAAAGTGACAAGTCACGAGTTAGATAGTTGTGGTGCATGACTCACTTAGTAAAAGGATAAGTGCAACCAACATAGAACCATCTTAACCACGGATCTAACATGAGTCGAGAGGGATCAAGTTTCTTTAGGTGCAAACTTATTTTAGAGTGTAAAAAGTAATGTGTAAATTTTTTATTGTTTAAATTGTATTTTTGAATGTTATAGATATTACATAACATGTGTATTGAGTCATTTTATCTTATCAACGCACATTAAATTGGATTTTTCATTGTTATAGATTTTTTATTATTAATGTATTTTTAAATATATGTCAATATTAATTCATATTAAAATATTTTACTCATAATTCACATGGGATATCTATTCTATATGACATTAAAATGATTTCTTAAGAAAGAAAAGTTAATGTTTTCTTAAATTGGATTGTTTCGCTAGGAATTGCAATGCTATCGCGTTCACTTGGTTCCCTCTGAATTGCAAACACACAAATTGTCACAGTCAAAATTGTTGTGTGATCACCGCCTTCACTCAAAATTGCCAACACCTTGAGACTTTGATTTTGTTTTAGAGTCTTTTCCTCGACGTGCACCTCTCATAGCTTTTCATTCATAAAATCGATACACCTTGTTTAGTTTTTTCTTAATACCAATTCCATAATCTTGGCCAATGATGCAGATTGATTTCAATCGGGTTTTTGTTGACCGCATTAAACATAATAGGTTTCTTATGAGTTATTCATTTAATGGTGATTTGGGTGTTGGACTAGTTAGCTTTTAATTGTTGCATAACATAAATTCATGATGATGTTGTAATTAGCACTAGAAGGGTAGGTCAAGTCACTAGCACCATCATCATTGGTATAGCCGATATAGGCCTATGGGCACTACTGCTTGAAAAATTTGGTGTACTTGTGTTGCACTGCAATTGTTTGCATAGTCTCCCATGCAACGGTATTGAGGGGTATTGAACTTGGCACAAGCACTCTTGCATCCATCAGTACTTTCAATTATGTAGGATAGACAACATTTATGTCGTTTGTGCAACATATTACTTTGCATGCAAGGTTTAACGAAGTTATGGAAAGAGGCAGATTGAAGCCATCGAAAAGAGAGATATCATAGAAGTATTGATTCAGGTACTGATTCAGATAATATTCAAAAAGTGTTACGCGAACACTAAGTTTTTGAGCGAGCTAACATCCAAATCATGACTTGACCCTCAAGGTGAGATTGAAATTACGATATAGATTGTCCTCCTTGCCAGGTTCTTGTCTCAAAAATCATCCCTGGATGTGGCCACAACATAATTCTTCCTTGCTCCAATGTTATGGAGGATGCCATTTGCAATGAACCATGTCCTACTCAACTTGATTATGGCCATCTATGTAAACTAAAATGTGGAAGACCTTGTGGCTCATGTAAAGTAAAAAAATTCAAAGATTTTCCATGCGGACATCGGGTCAGGTTGTGTTATTGTGAAGAGGCGACTAGCTTTCTATGCGATAAACCCTATGGTATACTCCTGAGCACAGTATGTGGGCAAATCTACAGAGGAACATGCAGATCATGCAAGCAAGGTGCTGCACACATTCTGTGTAAGGAACAATTTTCCAAGGAGCTCCCATGTGGCCACAAATGCATATTTGGTTGCTCCAATATTTGTCCTCCTTGCAAGCATCGTTGAAATAAACATTGTCTACACAGTCGTTGTGTTCTTATGTATGGAACCTTATGCGTTCCTTGCATTGAGAAATGTAAATGGAAGTGTGAGCATCACACTTGGGATCTCCTCTGCCATGAAACATATACCAAGACTTGGTGTGATGAACTGTGCCAAGAAACTCTAAGGTGTGGGCATCCTTGTACAAGTCTCTGTGGGGAATTGTAACAACCCTGGTGAAAATTCCATGTAATAAAGTTGAAATAATAACCATGGTTGATGGGACACTTAATCCAAGTTGAATGTTGGGCAAAACATCCTAGTGGGTGTTCATTTGGTTTATTATGGCCAAGGAAATTGGCAAAGGCAAAGGAAAAGGCTTTGGAAAGGCAAAATGGCATATTTGGCACATGTATTTATGAAAATAATGGAAATTAGGAGAAAAGGAAGTTGAAAGGTCATAGGTTGCATGTGAGGAGGGAAATAATGGAAAATGGAGAAAATAGAGGACTCTTCTATAAAAAGGCTTCTAAGGATTAGTTGGTACGTTTAGTCAGTTCAGTTTTGGAGCTATCTCATTATTCTCTCTCTCTCTCTCTCTCTCTCTCTCTCTCTGACACTTAGAGTTTTCTTGGAGCACTTTAGCATTGGAGCAATAAAGGGAAGAAATCAAGAAGAAGGAGGAAGCATGCAAGGAGGAGCAGGAATCAAGCTGCTACAACAAGATTCTTGGCAGGTATCGATTTGCGTGTGTGTTTTCCTTGCTATATCTGGCATGCATGGTATTGCATGTGGTTATTTTATGCCATGGAATGGATTTTTCCAGGTGTGACAGTGTTTTTCATCCTAGCCTTGCCATTTTCGTATAGCTTTGATGAGATTGGATTCTCGTACTTCGGTTGAGTTGGATTGCTCGATGGATTCGAAACTAAGTGGGGTGAATCTCCAAAATGAAAAACGCATGGCCTAATGGTCCCCAAAACAGACTGTGGATCATGGTAAAGCCACTGGCCTAGTAAGCCATGAACCATACTATAGGTTGCAGTAAAGCTAGATTGTCTTCCTCGGTGGGCCTAGGAATCCTTGTTGGTGAATGGCGGGATATATGGTAAAGCCAAGAGGTGGATTGATCTTCGTTGGGCATAGTAGTCCTGGGATGAAATGTATGGTAAATCCTGGAGAGTGGGTCTTGGTGTATGAAACCCTTATGCTCATATCTGTGTTTACACCTATAGTTTCATTGTTTGTGACATGTTTGAAAAAATGGTTTTCTGGGCTAAGAGGGGTCCATATGAGTTCTTATTTATGTGATTGTTTTCATATCATTGTCCTATTATTATTTATCATCTCTGAACTTTTCATGAAGTTCTGGGTAGAGCACTGGGTTATGGGCCTGAAAAGGTGGCTCAAATCCTGGGGACGCTAGCATAGAACTGAGCAATTGGAGCCGTGGACGTTGGCATGTAGTGTTATGCCTACGACTATAGCCTCCTGGATGTTGGCTTGCAAGCCTATGCCTGCGTATATGGCTCAAATAGGTCAAAAGGTCAGTGTGACCCAAGGGTAAGAGGCATGAATGGTTGGGTTAGCTCTTGGGGGTGTCATTGATGATGTATAAGGTTTGTATGTTGTGTTTCCGTCAGTTCCACTTCCTTAAGGTCACCTAGGGGTTTGAATCTCATTGTAGTAGCCTCTCGTCACATGTTTACCCTAGTTGGGCGGTTACTTGGGTAGATGTGGGGAGAGGGTGTTATAGAGTGGTATCAAAGCATGGTTCAACCCTTGGATTGGATGGGCAATGTGTTGGTCATGTTTTTCTGTTGGTTGCATATGTGTTTCTAATAACTATGGTGTATGTGTTTGTTGCATCTGTGTTGTGCTGGCTATGGTGGCAGTGGTGTCGCCATGGAAGGGTTGATGGTGTTGTTGTCATGAGTGTATGACTAGTTATGTGTTGTTCTTGCTTATGTATTGTTCGTGCAAGATTTCTTACATGTTGCTACATTTTGTATATGCATTTCTTGATTATGCTAGGTTTACATATTGGTCATGTGAGTGTGTTTTCCATGTATGCTTGCTTGTGTGATGTTATATGTTGAACATGCATTGGTCATTCATGCTTGGTTACATGTTTCTTATGCCTGTGCATGGTTCGTGCTTGTGATTGTGTGTGGTCAAGTTTACATAGGTTTGGTTGAGGTTGTCATGCATTAGGTCATGTTGCGTATTTGGTATGGTCATGCATTGATGAATGGAATCCAACTAGAATGATGTTTATGCGTTAGTATACCATGTGTTGCAAGTTTATATGTTGTTATGATTTTGTATCTACATGTATTACACTGATTGGTTGATCTTGCAGGATGTATCCTCCCCAAATTACACTAAGGTATGCTGGTTTATTATGATTTGGTTTAGCTGACATATTATTCTTGGCAGGAAAAGAGATCAGAGATGGATAGAAAGATGGTAGACTATAAATATTCTCCCTATGATTCATATGAGTAGCATGGTGGGAACTCTTATGATTTGGCAGACAATTTGAGAAGCCTAAAGGAAGAAATAAGGAGTTGTAAGGCAGATAATGATAGAATCACACATGCACAAGATAAACGAGCAGAGGTGAATGCAATACTTCTTCAGAGCTTCTCAGAATTGCAGTGACAAGGGACACTTCGGATCAGCCATGGACAAAGGGACAAAACTAATGGGGCATATGGAAGTAGGTCTCCTGGTAGACACATGTTAGATAGAGCTGAAACAATTAGAGATGGCAGGTTGTTGGACACTTCGAATAGGAGGAGTGATGAGTACAGGTACCATTCTAGTTCTAGTTTGGATAGACATCATGATCGTCATCGATATCATCCTTACAGAAGGAGTGACAAGGGATACTTTCTTGATGAATTCAAGAATGAAAAACCACCTACTTTTGATAGAGACTTGGATAAACCATAAGATGTAGAGTCTTGGATACTTAGAATGAACAAATTCTTTGAGTTGCGTGAGTACACAGATAACATGAAGGCGAAAATTGTTATCTTTAGTTTGAAATGCAAATCATACATGTGGTTGGAAGATGTTAAGTGGGTTAGAGACATCGAGACAAAGGACTTGAGTTGGCATGAGTTTAAGAGGCTTTTCAGGAAGAAGTACTTGTTGGAGAGGCACTATGACCGTAAAGCCAAATAATTTTATGAGTTGAATATGGGATCAATGAAAGATGAAGAGTACACAACCAGGTTCCTGGAGCTACTGAAGTATGTGTCATATCTTAAAGATGAGAAGGCTAAAGTGTAGTGATTTTTCAATGGATTTCCATTAGCATTTAGAGATCGGATTGAGTATGATGAGCCTCAGTCACTTGAGGAAGTTATTGGGAAATTGAAGCAATTATATGAACATTCGAAACGTAAGAATGAATCTCAGCAAGGATGGAAAGGGAAAGACAAACGTAAAGGTAAAGGAAATTCTAAGAGATCAAGGCCTCATAATACAAATGAAAAAGAGAATGTGGCACCTCATAAGAATTTTAATGTAGCCAGACAGGGACATGGATCACAACAACAACTTAGATCACAACAACAACATGGAGGTAGTGGTACGGGACACTTGGAGTGTTGGACATGCGGTGAGGAGCACCTTGGGAGAGATTGCATGTAGAACCAGGGTGGTAGGCCTAAGATATACATTGCATAGGAGGCACATACTGTTGGGGATGTTGGGCATATCATTCCACATATTTATGCAGCTGTGGACAACAGGCAGGCAGAGCACCAGGAATCTATCATTGAGATGGACGATAAGCTTTGTGATCAAGTTATTTCTATTTTGATTGATCGTGAATCTAATTATAGCTATGTTAGTCCTGACTTGGTGAATAAGTGTGGCTGGAGTAAATAAATGCATGCAGAACTTGGTTTTTTCAGTTGGCTACAGGTACGAAGAAAAGAGTTCACTGTTGGGTAAGAGCATCTGCATTTGAGTTAAATGGCATGCCTACAACAACATACTTGAACATATTACCATTGGGTTCTTACAATATGCTATTGGGTATGGATTGGTTATATCTTCACAGGACCAAGGTAGATTGCTATGGAAAAGTTATTAAGTGCTTGGATGACAATGGGGAACTAAGAGTCTTATAGGGAAAGAAGAAAGCCACATTAGTTAGGATGGTGACAGCAATGCAGGCCAATCGCAGTCGCACGAAAGTGTGTGTGCTATTTTCAATTCATATCTCTTGTGACAAAGGTAAGGAATTTGAGGATGCAGAAGTATTTAGCAGGTATCTAGTTTTGCAGAAATTCAAGATGTGTTTCCAGCCAAGATTTTTGAGTTGCCACCTCACAGGGAAGTAGACTTTTCTATTGAGTTGGTACCAAGGGCATCTTCAGCATCAAAATCACCTTACAGGATGAGCACACCTTAGTTGATGGAGTTAAAGTTGCAGCTGAAAGATATGCTTGACAAAGGGTACATTAGGCCAATTGTATCACCATGGGGTGCACCAGTGTTTTTCGTGAAGAAGAAGGATGGCACTCTCAGATTATGCATTGATTACAGGCAGCTGAACAAAGTGACCATCAAGAATAGGTACCCATTACCGAGGATTTATGATTTGTTTGATGAGATGAAGGGAGCAACAATGTTCTCTAAGATCGACTTAGATCAGGATGTCATCAGGTACACATCAAATAAGAGGACATCTACTAGACCACATTCAGGACCAAGTACAGGCATTATGAGTTTGTTGTAGTTCCATTCGGTTTGACTAATGCCCCAACTACATTTATGTGTTTGATGAACAGTGTGTTGCGTACTTTTAGACAAGTTTGTGAATATGTTTATTGATGACATATTAGTGTATTCCAAAAATGAGGAAGAGCATGCTGAGCATTTGGAAGCAATGTTGAGTTTGTTGAGAGAGCATTAGTTGTATGCTAAGCTCATCAAATGCAGTTTCTTCCAGACTAAGGTACACTACTTGGGACATGTTGTCTCCAAGGAGGGAATTGCAGTATATCCAGAGAAGATAAGGGTCATCATGGAGTGGGTAGCTCATAAGAATGTAGATGAGCTGAGATCATTCATGGGATTTACAGGTTACTATAGGAGGTTCATCCGGAACTTCTCACATATGCTTATCCTATTACATCATTGCGGAGGAAAGGTAAGAAGTTTGATTGGACAGAGGAGTGTGAGGCTAGTTTTGAGCAGCTTAAGCAGTTGTTGACACATGCTCTAGTGTTAAATATTGCGGATTCAGACAAGGAGTTTGTAGTGTGTACAAATTATTGCAAGAGAGGACTTGGTGGTGTCCTTATGCAGGATGGATAGGTGGTATGCTATGAGTCATGAAAACTAAATGAGAACAAGCAGAACTACTTGACACATGATCTTGAGCTAGCAACGATCATTTATGCACTGAAGATGTGGAGTCACTACCTTCTTGGGAGGAGGTTTTTATTGATGAGTGTCCACATTGGGTTTAGGTACTTGTTTGACGAACCAAATCTGAATGCCAGGCATGCTAGATGGCTGGCCACGATCAGTGAGTTTAACTTTGAGATCGGGTACATCAAGGGAAAGGAGAACAAGGTCACAGATGCTCTTAGCAGGCGGGTACAGGTAAATCACATATCAATTGTGAGCTCCTACGAGATAGACTCACAGGATAGGATATTGCAGGCAAGACAACAGGATCACAGGTACACAGAGATTGTGCATAGGTTTCAATGGGGTTCAGGTACAGGTGGTAGCATAGGTACAGGGTCATGTACAGGTGTACAGGATCTAGATGATTCTAAAGAGGTTCTACTATTGGATGAATCTAAAGAGGGATGTGGCAGAGTTTGTAGCCAAATGGTTAAGGTAGAGTGTAAGCATCCAGGTGGACTGCTACAACCGATTGCAATCCCAGAGTGGAAATGTGAGGTCATTTCCATGGACTTCATCACAGGTTTGCCTAATACAACTAGACAACATGATTCCATCATGGTTGTTGTGGATAGGCTGATAAAGGTTGCACACTTCATTCTGGTGAAGACTACACACTCAGTTAGCGATGTAGCACAAGTGTTCATTAGGGACATAGTCAGATTGTATGGTGTTTCAAAGAATATTGTGTCAAAAAGGGATGCAAAGTTCACTTCCAAGTTTTGGAAGGAGTTGTTTGCAGGTTTGGGCACCAAGTTGGCCTTCAACATAGCTTATCATCCGCAGATAGATGGACAGACTCAGAGGGTCAACATGACATTGGAGGATATGTTGAGGATTTATGTGATGCATCAACATCACAAATGGGAAGAGTATCTTCCACTGGTAGAGTTCGCCTACAAGAACGGGTACCAGGAGTCGTTGAAGATGAGTGCATTTGAGGCTATGTATGGGTAGAGTTGCAACACTCCTATCAGTTGGAGTGATATGGTTAACATGGTATTGATTGGACCAGAGATATTGACAGAAATGGAACAGGAAATGCAAGTGATCAAGAAGAACTTGAAGGCAACACAGGATAGGCAGAAGAGTTATGCAGATGGGAACAAGTTTTTCAAGCAGTTTAAGGTTAGGGATAAGGTGTACTTGCATATAAATCCTAAGAAGAGCTCCTTGTGGATTAGATCATGTGCCAAGCTGGCACCAAGGTTTTATGAACACTTCGGGATCATTGAGAGGATCAAACTAGTGGCATATCGACGTGCACTGCCTTCCACAATGAAATTACATGATGTTTTTCATATATCATTGCTTAAGACAGATGTTAAATATGTTGAGCATGTGATTGACTGGTCTGTATTGCAGGTGGAACCAGATGGAGAATTCTAGTCGAGGCCTCATTTTATATTGCAAAAAAAAATTCTCATGCTCCAGAATCGAGGAATAGAGCAAGTTAAAGTGAAATGGAAGCACTTTAGGCCTGAAGAAGCTACATGGGAGATGGTGGATCAGATGCGGGCCATGTATCCTTTCTTGTTTGTCGATTGAGGCAAAGCATACTTGGTGTGATGTTGTGATATGAATGGGAAAATTAGTGTTTGTTGTGTAAATTCCAATTCAGAATATAAACAAAGTGCTTGAGGATTACGAGGTAAATTGCAAGTTAACAATGGGTTTTTATGTGAATTTCTTGAGTAAATTAACATAAAAAATACATTGAACAACAGCATCTAATAGACACGAGCATCACCTTAAATAGTAACACAATAGCACGTGATGAAGGAGTTCACCCCGCCTAGGCTACATCTCCTTGTTCTAGCCTCCACTAGCTTGGCCCTATTCTATTATGCTCAAAAATATGATTACATATGTTTAAAATGATAAAAGAACTCTGAACCCTGTTCCATCAACTCCAAAATGCCCAAAAATGCCTGTGTAGCCTCCTTCTGCATCGAATTTGGTAAAAAACTCACTTAGTTATGACTTTCCCAAGTTTCTGCACTAATCGCTCCACGATTTCCTCCAAATCCGGCACCATCCTACAATTTCACATGAATTCCACTAACTAAGTGCCAAATTTCCCAAAAAACGAGAAAAATTGTTAGCGTGTTAATTTTCCCAATAAGGCATAAAATCCATATTTCAAACCATATCAGATATGGTTAATAATATATATATATATAAACTCGCACGGTTTGAAGACTGCATTCTTCGCGCCTTGGTGTGGACACATGGCATCGATTTAAGGTTACGGTTAACGATGGTGGTGACCTGATGGTGGTTAACTCCGTGGATTCCGCAAGCGGTCTTGTCATAGTCACATGCTTGTGACTATTTGGTGTTAACGGTCATGGACTGTTGGGGGGGCGTGGGGCTAGCCTCCCGCCCATAGTCCTACCCCCGTCGATGACTAGGTTTGGGGCTAGAACTTGGCCCCCTCCTCCATGACGGAACCCATATCACAATAAAACTATGCAAAATGCAATATATATCAAGGAACATGGTGATGACACAGTGGTAAA
Source organism: Pinus albicaulis (assembly GCA_034641835.2). Lineage (NCBI taxonomy): Eukaryota > Viridiplantae > Streptophyta > Pinopsida > Pinales > Pinaceae > Pinus > Pinus albicaulis. The sequence goes on from CM076583.1 coordinate 991,893,548, forward strand.
TAATATTTCTCGTTGACTTGGAGGTCGCGGATTCGACTCCTGCCTACTCTGCTCGATCCTTGACCCAATTTTGGTGGCCCTCGAGTTGCCACGTGGCATCCTTTGATTGACCTCCACAACACCCAACTAAAATGCACCAAATCAAACAAACTAGATAGTACAATTTAATTCGCCGAAGAATTTCTATTGACTAAGTCAACCTGCCATATGTGCATGCCCAGTTAGTTGTACAGACTGCTGACTGGGCTATCCTACATTTTTTTTTTAAATTTGCCTGTTTAAGAAAGTGGACAGAGCACTTTTTTGGGAGCATACGGTGTCGGTTTTCTACGAAATGAGTTGCGTCGGATTTAGAACGACGAGATCTACGCGGTCATTTAGGTTCCACACCATTCCGACAACTTTCATTTTTTAGCATAATTTTGAGCACTTGATCACTCCTCCCCACTGGAAGATTTTGGACCCCAAAATATCTTTCATTACCGAATAGGTGGATGAGGGTACAACCCCCTCACCCTTCCAGTCTCAATCCATTGAAATTTCCCTGAATTCAACAATTTGAGATTTTCATGAAAACTGTTCTTTTTCCTTGATTATGGAGACCCTGTCATGCTATTGTAGATACCATCTTGCTGCAATTTCCCAAAATTTGCAAGAAAAAAACTATCCTTGAAGAAACAAACATGTTCCCTCCTTGGTCATCAATCAAAGGCCACTTGAATAACTTGAAAACTTTCTCACCTCGAACACTTTCGACATGGCGATTTTTAGCTTGCCTTGCCTTGTACTTACGTCGAATTTTCACTAAGTGTTTTCGCCATTGACATGTACCATTTTGAAACCCAAAAGTAGTACTTGTGGAACCTATACCTTCTTTATCATCTTTCTTTGGCACTTTTTCTTTGATTTTTGCACCATTCAACACCGACATCTTGTTCCCATCAATGTTCAACAATGATGTGGATTGTTGCAAATCTTTCCCATATTGTTTACCTCATTTTAAAGGCAACATATGAGAACCTCGAAACATCTTGTTACAACCATTAGCAACTTCAATGAATCATATTTTTCATTTGATGCAACTTCTTGAAAAGTCTCATTCAAAAAACCACAATGCTTGAACATTAACAAAGCAAAATTTTGACTTGCATTCACTATTCTCTTCATTTTTCGTGCATGCATAAGAGACAAATTCATGTTCTTCTTGTGCGCTCTAACTATATACTCAATTCCATTCTTGAACAAGTGGTACTTATTCTCATGGCGATGAAATAATGCCCTCCTATCATAAATATAAGGAATTCCCAAAACAATACGTGAAATCTCAAGTGAAACTACATCAAGTTCAACTTCGTCAAGAAAGTTTGAATTGATTGCAAACCTTAAGATGCACTTCCTTGTTACTTGCAAGTTTGCATTCTTGCATATCCAGCCTAAAGGATAAGGCCTTGGATGTGCAACAGTTTTTAGATTTAACCTCTTAACTAAGTCTTCAGAAATGAAATTGTCTTGAGAACCACTATCAAATAGTGTGTCTATTTTGGTATGCTTTGAAACAAATCTAATATGAAAGAGTTCATTTCTTGTATCTGTAGAAAATTTGAATAACAAAGATATTATTCACTGAGATTCTCCTGATCACACACTATTTTAGCTTCATGCATAATACAGAATCTCTTCTACCATTGATCATCACATGCGGAAATAAAATCAATTGCATGCATACATTAAAACCAAAAACAATCACACATATGAACACAATATTTAATGGGAAAGCTTAAAGATGAAAATCCCAACTATCTGTATATTATATGTCATGGAGATCATGTAACAATCATAGTACAAAAGGCTCCTCACAAGCTCTCATGCACACCCTCAATTGCTACACACTATCAAGCTAGATCTAGCAAAGCTCATGCTCCAACCCTTAGCCACTTGATAGCCAGCCTCTATTGCGTTTTCAAAGCTATGGGATGGCTTCATTAAATAGATAAACCACCTGGCCTGAACTGCAAAATCCTCATGGGCTTACTCCACCTATCTGTGTGTTACAAATAGCAACAATATAGTCACAAATGATAGTTAACCTGCTCTTTCACCTATTCCTGCACTGGTCTCCACTGAAACTGTCCATGCACTGAAGTTAACTGATGTATTCTTTAGTTGATTAATGAGTATATAATTCATGAATTAATTAATAATTAATTCACACCACTCTCACTAATTGTAACAATCAGTTAAACTGAATACAAATAGCTCAACTATGTTTAGATTAGTTAAACTGAATACAACTCCACTAACTTCCTCAATCAACTCCACCAAACTCTGTCACATGAGTTCTAACTGAAGTCTTCATGCAATAGCTCCACTAAACCCTAGGAATTGCGTAATTCATTCTGTCAGCTGCATGTGCCACTTCTAGGCATCAAACTGAAGTGCTCCAAGAGAATAATTTTGAACACTTTGTCTTGTTAGTTGTCTTAAATTACGCCAGTCCATAATAGTTTTTTGTATATAAGCTAGAGGGCAAATTTTTTTTTAATTGCAGCAGTAAAATCATACCAAGAGATTGAAACCTTGCCATGCTTTTTCATCTCTTCTCGTGTCTTGGATTCCCACCATACTAGTGTTGCACCCTCTAGTCTCAAGGAAGCTAACTGAATCTTTGTGTCATGATCTTGAACATTTTGAATCCTATAGTAAACCTCCAACTGACGAATCCAATTTTCAAGCTTCTCTGCATTCACTTCACCATTATACATAGGCGGCTCAAATTTAATATCAAGTTTTAACAAGGGTGTTTTACCAATTCCTTTTGAGGTATGTTGATGAGTATGAGTAAGGATTTTAGTAGTGGAAGATGATGAAGATGAAGGTGAAGATGGTGGTGAGGATGATGGTGGTGTAGATGGTGGCTTATCACCATTTCCATTATTTCATCCTCTTGGAGAACCATCTCCTCTTGGAGGCATGGAGCTTTCACCCTACAACCTTGTATTCCTCTCTTCATAAAGGACTTTCACCATCTCTGTCATGTCAAAGAAAGCCTTCTACAAAGCCTTCTCATCCTCTGTCATGTTATCATTTCCTCCTTCAAGAGACATTCTTACTGAAGCTTCTACTGCAACTGGAGGTGAATCTTGTGGCAGAAACTGTGGCAACTGTACGCTCCTTCTTCGTGCTCCAACTTGAGAACCTGCACCAACAAGCTTGCCTTCTCCTCTCTTGAGCTTCAACCTTATAAGCATTTAAACACTTGCAAAACAATTAAATCCTCCTTGCACATGTAAACCAAGTGCTCTGATACCAACTTTATCTGAATGGGAAAATTAGTGTTTGCTGTGTTAAATTCCAATTCAAAATATAAAGAAAGTGCTTGAGGATTATGAGGTAAATTGCAAGTTAACAATGAGTTTTTATGTGTTTTTATGTGAATTTCTTGAGAAAATTAACATAAATAAAACATTGAACAACAACATCTAAAGACATGAACATCACCATAAACAGTAACACAACAACACATGATGAAGGAGTTCACCCTGCCTGGGCTACGTCTCCTTGGTCCAACTTTCAATGGCTTGGCCCTTTCCTATTATGCTCAAAAGTGTGATTACATATGTTTACAATGCTCAAACAGCTCTGAACCCTATTCCATCAGCTCCAGAATGCCCAAAAATTCCTGTGTAGCCTCCTTCTGCATCAAATTTGGTCAAAAACTGACTTAGCTATGATCTTCCCAAGTTTCTGCACTAGCCGCTCCACAATTTCCTCCAAATCCGGCACCATCCTACAAATCCGCTCAAAATTCCGCTAACTAAGCACCAAATTGCCCAAAAACTGGGCAAATTTGTCGGTGCGTTAATTTTCCCAATAAGGCATAAAATTCAAATGTTAAACCATATTGGATATGGTTAATAAAAGTTTTTATTTATTTATTTATTATTATTATTATTATTTTTAATAATAAAATCCTACGTGGTTTGAAGACCGCCTTCTTCGTGGGTTGGGGTGGACACATGGCACCGGTTTAAGGTTAAGTTTAACGCTGGCGGTGACCTCATGGCGGTTAACTCCGCGAACTCCACAAGCGCTCTCGGCATAGTCATATGTTTGTGACAGTTTGGTGTTAATGGTTATGGATCGTTTGGGGGGGGGGGGGGGGGGGCTAACCTCCCGCCCCCGAAAGTGATTAGGAATGGGGCTAGACCCCAACCCCCTCCCCCATGGTGGAACCCATATCACAATAAAACTATGTAGAAAACAATATATATCAAGGAACATGGTGATGGCGTAGTGGTAAAAACTCTTACTCGTTGGCTTGGAGGTCGCGAGTTCGACCTCCACCCGCTCCGCTCTGCCCTTGATGCAATTTTGGGGGTCCTTCGGCTGCCATGTGGTTGCCCCTGGCTAGGCCACATGGAAGCTTGTGATTAGCCTCCATAACACACAACCAAAACACGCCAAATCAAACAAACCAAACAGTGCCACGTGGAACAATTTCATTTGCCGAGCACAATCAGTTAACCAAGTCAACCTGCCACATGGGCATGCCCAGTTAGCTATAAGGACTGCAGACAAGGCTCTCCCGCATTTTTTTTTTTAAATTTACTTGTTTGAAAAAGTGGAAAAAATGTGTTTATGGGAGAATATGTTGTCAATTTTACGCGAAACGAGTTGCCCCGAATTCAGAACGACGAGATTTACTCGGTCATTCAGATTCCACACCATTCCAAAAACTTTTATTTTTTAGAATAATTTTGAGCACCTTATCATATTGGTATATGTTTGGCTTATGTTTTGGTGATGTTTTGATATATGTTTTGATGTGATGTTCATGTGTATATACATATGCATATGGATGTAAATACCGCCATGAGCTATGTTATAAATCTCCAATAAGTGGTATGGGTGTCATGTCATTATAGTTGTCATGTTGATTTTCCTTTCAACAGGGTGATCATTGTAAATACTACATCGAGCAATGTTATAAATATCCATGGGTAGTATGTTTAATTTTCAATGGTTTTGCTAAGGTATATGTGTGATTGAACACCGAGGACGGTGTCCCCTAAGGGGGAGGGTTCTAAAACAACCTTGGTGAAAATTGCATGTAATAAAGTAAAATAATAACCACGGTTGATGGGACACTTATTCCAAGTTGAATGTGGGGAAAAAAATCCTACTGGGTGTTCATTTGCTTTATTATGGCTAAAGAAATTGGCAAAGGCAAAGGCTTTGAAAAGGAAAAATGAAATATTTGGAACATTTATTTATGAAAATAATGGAAATTAGGAGAAAAGGGAGATGAAAGGTCATTGGTTGCATGTGAGGAGGAAAATGAAGGAAAATAATAGAAATTGGAGAAAATAGAGGCCTCTTCTATCAAAAGGATTATGAGGATCTATTGGTACCTTTTGTGAGTTAAGATTTGGATCTCTCTCATTATTCTCTCTCTCTCTTGGACACTTAGAGTTTTCTTGGAGCACTTTGGCATTGGAACAAGAAAGGTAAGAAAGCAAGAAGAATGAGGAAGAAAACAAGGAGGAGTAGGAATCAAGTAGCTACAGCAGGATCCTTGGCAGTTATCAATTTTCATGTGTGTTTTCCTTGATAATTATGTCATGCATGGTATTTCATGTCATGGCATGGGTTTTTCTAGGTGTGACAGTGTTTTTCAGCCTAACCTTGCCATTTCTGTATAACTTTGATGAGATGGGTTTCTCATACTTCAGTTGAGCTACATTTACAGATGGATTCGAAGCTGAGTGGGTTGGATCTCTGAAATGACAAACACATGGCTTAGTTGTTCGTGAACCAGACTATGGATCACGGTAAAGCCACTGGCCTAATAACCCCTGAACTAGACTATTGGTTGCAGTAAAGCCGTATTGTGTGCCTTGGAGAGCAATCCGCCTCTTGGCTTTACCAAATATTCTGCCATTAGTAGTCTCGAGATGGGATGTACTGTAAATATTGGAGAGTGGGTCTCGATGTAGGGCCTAGTGATCCCTGGATCGAACTTTGGATTACCATAAAGCTTGAGAGACTAGGAGGCACTCAAATTCCTCACAGTGTAGGCGGAAAAATCTAGTAACATTCATGCTTGTTTGGTTCTTTTTGGTTGGTTATGAGTCCCACATTCATGCTTGGAATATGGCACGAGGGTAATTAGCTGAAGAGAGATTTGGATCAACCACTCTATGGTTGGGTGGATTTTGGAAGTCCCATCTCCGGTTGGTTTCTACATTCATTAATGAATAGCTCATTCCTCTGGTATTTCATGCATAAATGTATTGGTTATTATGTGGATTATATTGTTGTTGTATCCATGGCATTTCAATTGTTGTTATGTTGGTTATAAGCATGTATTTTATCAGTAATAATGTATGGCTCTATCCATGTTTTTAATTGTAAATGATTTCACATTGTATTTATGGTCAAATAAATTGTATTGTTGCTAATGACGTAAGGGAGCAATGCTTCTTAGCGATTCTCAGATAAGCATGAGACCCCTATGCCTAGATATGTTGTTTACACCTGTAGTTTCAATGTTTGTGACATGTTTGACAAAATTCCTGTCATGGCTAGGAGGGGTCCAGATGAGTTTTTATTGATGTGATTGTTTCTGTATCATTGTCCTATTGTTATTTATCATATTTAAACTTTTCATGAAGTTTCGAGCAGAGCACTGGGTTCTGGGCCTGACAAGGTGGCTCAAATCCCGGGGATGATGACACAGAATTGAGTTATTGGGGCCCTGAATGCTTGCATGCAATGTTATGCCTCCAGCTATAGCCTCCTTGACGCTGGCTTGCAAGCCTATGCCTGCGTCTATGGCTCAAAGAGGTCAAAAGGTCAGTGTGACCCAAGGGTAAGAGGTTTGAATGGTTGGGTTAGATGTTAGGGGTGCCATTGATGATGTACAAGGTATGTATGTTGCGTTTTCATTGGTTTCATTTCCTTAAGGTCACCTAGGAGGTTGAATCTCACTATAGTATCCTCTCGTCACATGTTTACCCCGGTTGGGCAGTTACTTTGGTAGATGTTGGAAGAGGGTGTTACATAGTGGTATCAGAGCATGGTTCAACCCTTGGACTGGATGGTGGTGTGTTGGTCATGTTTTCCTGTTGGTTGCATATGTGTTTCTCATAACTATGGTGTATGTGTTTGTTGCATCCATGTTGTGCTGGCCATGGTTGCAGTGGTGTCGCCATAGAAGGGTTGATGGTGTTGTTGTCAACATGTTGTCATGAGTGTCTGACTGGTCATGTGTTGTTCTTGCTTATGTATTATTCATGCACGCTTGCTTACATGTTGCTACAGGTTGTATATGCATTGCTTGCTTATGCTAGGGTTACATATTGGTCATGCTGGTGTGTTTTCCATGTATGCTTGCTTGTGTGATGTTATATGTTGAACATGCATTGGTCATTCATGCTTGGTTACATGTTGCTTATGCCTATGTATGGTATGTGTTTGTGATTGTGTGTGGTTAAGTTTACATTGGTATGGTTGAGGTTGTCATGCATTATTTCATGTTGCGTATTTGGTATGGTCATGCGTTGATGACTGGAATCCATCTAAAATGATGTTTATGCACTAATATACCATGTGTTACGAGTTTATATGTTGTTATGATTTTTTATATACATGTATTACGTTGATTGGTTGAACTTGTAGGATGTATCCTCCCCAAATTACACTAAGGTACACTGGTTTAGCTGACATATTATGCTTGGCAAGAAAAGAGATCAAAGATGGATAGAAAAATGGTAGACTACAAAGACTCTCCCCATGAGTCATATGAGTAGCATGGTGGTAACTCTTTTAATTTGACACACACATTGAGAATCCTAAAGGAAGAAATAAGGAGTTGTAAGGCAGACGATGACAAAATCATACAGGCGCAAGAGAAACAAGCAGAGGTGAATGCAATACTAATTTAGAACTTGTCAGAATTGCACGAACAAGGGACACTTCATATCAACAATGGATAGGAGGACAAAACTAATGGGGCATATGGAAGTAGGTCTCCTGGTAGACACATGTCAGATAGAGCTGATACAGTGAGAGATGGCATGTTTTTGGACACTCCAGATAGGAGGAGTGATGAGTATAGGTACCATTTTAGTTCTGGTTCGAATAGACATCATGATCGTCATCGATATCATTCTTGTAGGAGGAGTGATAAGGGACACTTTCCTAATGAATTCAAGAAATAAAATCCACCTTCTTTGGATGGAGACTTGAAGAAGTTAGAAGATGTAGAGGATTGGATATTTGGAATGAAAATATTCTTTGAGTTTCATGAGTACACAAATAACATAAGGGCCATAATTTCTATCTTCAGTTTGAAAGCTAAATGAAACACATGGTGGGAAGATGTGAAATTGGTAAGATACATTAGGACAAAGGTCTTGAGTTGGTGTGAGTTCAAGAGGATTTTCAGGAAGATGTACTTGTGAGAGAGGTACTATGACAGTAAGGCCAAAGAATTTTATGAGTTGAAGATGGGGTCAATGATATATGAAGAGTACACAACCAGGTTCTTGGAGCTACTGAGGTATGTGACATATCTTAAAGATGAGAAGGCTAAATTTCAGTGATTTGTCAATGGTTTTCCATTAGCATTTAGAGATCGGATTGAGTATGATGAACCTTGGTCACTTGAGGAAGTTATTGGGAAATTGAATCATTTCTATGAACAACCCAGATGTAAGAATGAATCTCAGCAAGGATGGAAAGGGAAAGACAAAGGTAAAGGTAAATGGCAGCCTAAGAGAGCAAGGTCTCAAAATACAAATGAGAAAGATAATGGGGAACCTCATAATAAGTTTAATGTAGCCAGATAGGGACATGGATCACAACAAAAACATAGATCACAACAACAACATGGATTTAGTGGTATAGGACGATTAGAGTGTTGGACATGCGGTGAGAAACACCTTAGGAGAGATTGCCCGCAAATGAAGGTGGTAGGCCTAAGATATATAGTGCACAAGAGGTGCAAACTGTTGGGGATGTTGGGCAGAGAATTCCTCATATTAATGCAGTTATGGACAATAGGCAGGCAGAGCACCAAGAATCTTTCATTGATATGGATGGTAAGCTTTGTGATCAAGTTATTTCTATTTTGATTGGTCCTAGATCTAATTATAACAATGTTAGTCTTTACTTTGTGAATAAGTGTGGCCTCAATAAAGAAATGCTTTCAAAATATTGGTTAGTGCAGTTGGATATAGGTATGAAGAAAATACTTTACCATTAGGTAAGAGCATGTGCATTTGACTTAAATGGCATGCCTACAACAATGCACTTGAACATATTGCCACTGGGTTCCTATAATATGCTATTGGGTATGGATTGGTTATACCTGCACAAGACAAAAGGTAGATTACTATGAAAAAGATATTGATTTCTTGGATGAAAATGGGGAACCGAGAGTCTTATAGGGAAAGAATAAAGCCACATCAGTTAGGATGGTGAAAACCATGCAATCCAAGTGCAATTGCATGAAAGGGTGTGTGTTATTCACAAATCATATCTCTATTAACAAAGGTAAGGAAGTTGAGGATGCAAAAGTCTTGAGAAGGTATCCAGTTTTGCAGTGGTTTCATGATCTATTTCCAACTGAGATTTATGAGTTTCCGTCTCACAGGGAAGTAGACTTTTCTATTAAGTTGGTATTAGGGGAAAATCCATCATCAAAATCACCTTACAAGATGAGCACACTTGAGTTGGTGGAGTTAAAGTTGCAACTGAAATATATCCTTTACAAAGGGTACATTAGACTAAGTGTATCGCCATCAGGTGCACCAATATTGTTCATGAAGAAGAAGGATGGAACTCTCAGATTGTGAATCTATTACAGGTAGCTGAACAAAGTGACCGTCAAGAACAGGTGCCCATTACCGAGGATTGATGATTGTTTTTATGAGCTGAATGGAGAAACAATGCTCTTTAATATCAAATTGAGATCGAGATATCATCAGGTACGCATCAAAGAAGAGGACATCTACAAGACCAAATTCAGGACCAGGTACTAGCATTATGAGTTTGTTGTAGTTCATTAATTTTGACTAATGCCCTAGCTACATTTATGTGTTTGATGAAAAATGTGTTGCATCCTTATTTGGACAAGTTCGTGATTGTTTTTATTGATGAAATGCTGGTTTATTCTAAAGGAAGTGCATGTCGATCATTTGGTGGAAGTGTAGAGGTTGTTGAGAGAGCATCAGTTGTATGCTAAGCTGATCAATTACAGTTTCTTCGAGACTGAGTTACACTACTTGGGACATGTTTTCTCTAAGGAGGGAATTGCAGTAGATCCAGAGAAGATAAGGGCCATCATAGAGTGGGTAGCTCCTAAGAATGTAGACGAGGGTAAGCTCATCAAGAACTTCTCACATATTGCTTACCCTATTACATCATTGTAGAGGAAAGGTAAGAAGTTTCATTGGACAGAGGAGTGTGAGGCTATTTTTGAGGAGCTTAAGCAATTTTTAACACATGTTATAGTGTTAAAGATTACAGATCTATACAAGGAGTTTGTAGTGTTTACACATGCTTGCAAGAGAGGACTTGATGGGGTCATTATGCAGGATGGACATGTGGTATGCTATGAGTCACGAAAACTGAATGAGCACGATTACAACTACCCGACACATTATCTTGAGCTAGCAACGATCATTCATGCACTCAATATGTGGAGGTACTACCTTCTTGGCAGGAGGTTTTTGTTGAGATTCAACAAGATGATGAGCTTAGCGAAAAGAGTCGCCTTCACTAAGTGGGCCCGCAGGCTATTTTTGGCACAAAGTCTATTTTTAGAATATGTCTATTTTTAGACATGTCGATCATATTCTATGAGTTGCAGGATGCTATTTGTGGATGGTTGGTCAAGTTGGAAAAATAGATGGACTTCTATTTTTAGACATATTGGGCGGAATCTATTTTTAGATTGCCCGTCTAAAAATAGATATGTCGAATATTATTAGCTCTTAATAATATTTGGACTCTAAACATTATCTTATTCTCTTGGAGCACTTCAGTTAAGTGCACAGATGTGGCACAGCAGCTGACAGAAGGAATTACGCTATTCCTGAGGGTTTGCTGGAGCTAATGCATGAGGACTTCAGTTAGAACTCATGTGACAGAGTTTGGTGGAGTTATAGAAGTAGTTGGTGGAGTTGTATTTAGTTTAACTCAGTTAGACTCAGTTGAGCTAGTTGTATCTAGTCTAACTGATTGATACACTAGTGAGAGTGGAGTGAATTAATTATTTAATTAATTCACTAAATAATAACTCATTAATCAACTGAAGAATACATCAGTTAACTACAGTGCATGGCAGTTTCAGTGGAGACCAGTGGAGAGGTAGGTGAAAGAGCAAGTGTGACTATCAGTTGTGTCTATAGTGATGCATTGCTTGCAGCCAACACTCAGTGGAGATTCCAATGAGGATTGCGTGAGCAAGGCTAAATTAATTCGAGTTCATTCAGAGCCATTCTTCAGCAGGGATTGTGCAGTAGAGGCAGGCTAGCAGGTGGCAAAGATTGGTGCATGGATTTGCAAGATCAGGCCTGATTAGTGTGTAGCGAATGTACTGGACTTAGAGCTTGATATGATCAGCTTTGTATGAGGATTGTTACATGATCTCTATGACATATATTGTATACAGATAGTTGGGGTTTTCAGCTTCAGGCTTTCCCGTTAAATCACTGTGTTAATGTGTGTGAATTTTTATGGTTTCATGTGTGCATTGCAATTGATTTAATTTCTGCAAATGATCAATGGTGGAATAGATTTTGTATTGTGCATGAAGTTAAAATAGTGTGTGATCAGGAGAATCTTGGACATATAACACATAAGTTATATAATTTCTACAATTTTTATTGATGAGTGACCACATTGGGTTGAGGTACTTATTTGACCAATTGAATCTAAACATGAGGCATGCTAGATGGTTGGCCCCAATAAGTGAGTTTGACTTAGAGATCAGGTACATCAAGGGAAAGGAGAATAGGGTCACAAATTCTCTTTGTAAGCAGGTACTGGTAAATCACATAACAACTGTGAAATCCTATGAGACAAACTTACAAGATAGAATCTTTCAGGCAAGAGAACATGGTCACAAGTATATGGATATTGTGCACAGGTTGCAGTAGGGTTCAGGTACAGGTGTTAGCACAGGTACAGGCATAGGTACAAGTGGTAGCATAGGTGAAGGTACAAGTGTACAATATCAATATTACCGTCTCACGGTAGATGGATTGGTTAGATTTAGAGACAGGATGTATGTGTCGGATAACAATGAGCTCAAGAAGGTGATATTGAGAGAGTTTCATGCGAAACCATATTCGAGTCACCCAGGCTACCATAAAACATTGACTGCAGAGGTTCTACTATTGGTCAAATCTAAAGAGAGATGTGGCAAAGTTTGTAGGCAGATGTTTGGATTTTTATATGGTTAAGGCATAATGTAAGCATCTAGGTGGACTGCTACAGCCGATTGCGATCCCAAAGTGGAAATAGGAGGTCACTTCCATGGAATTCATCACAGGTTTTCCTAAGAAATCTAGACAGCATGATTCCATCGTGGTTGATGTGGACAAGTTTAAAAAGGTCACACACTTCATTCCGGCGAAGACTACATACTCAGCTAGCGATGTAGCACAGGTGTTCATCAGGGACATAGTCAGATTTCATGGCGTTACAAAGAATATTATGTCAGATAGGGATGAAAAGTTTACTTCCAAGTTTTGGAAGGAGTTGTTTGTAGGTTTGGGCACCGATTTGGCCTTAAACACAACTTATCATCTGCAGTTAGATGGAAAAAATTAGAGGGTCAATAGGATATTGGATGATATGTTGAGGATGCATGTGATACATCATCAACGAAAGTGGGAAGAGTATCTTCCACTGGTAGAGTTCACCTACAACAACGGGTACCTGGAGTCATTGAAGATGAGTCCATTTGAGGTTATGTATGGGCATAGTTGCAACACTCCAATCAGTTGGATTGATCTGATTAACATGGTATTGATTGGACCAGAGATGTTGGAAGAAACATAACATGAAATGCAGCTGATCTAAAATAAATTGAAGGCAATACAAGATATGAAAAAGAGTTATGTAGATAGGAACTGTTTTTTCAAGGAGTTTCAGGTTGGGGATTGTCCGTACTTGCTTATCAAGCCCAAAAAGAGATCCTTGCAGATTTGATCATGTGCTAAGCTGGCACCAAGGTTTTGTGGATCCTTCAGGATCATTGAGAGGATCAGACCAGTCGCCTATTGACTTGCACTTCCTTCCATAGTGAATTTCCATGATGTTTTTCATATATCATTGCTTAAGACGTATGTTAAATATGTTGATCAAGTGATTGACTGGTTTGTATTCTAGGTGGAACCAGATGCATAATTCCAACCAAAGCCTCGGTGTATATTGTAGAAAAATATGTTCATGCTCCAAAACCGAGGAATAGAGCAAGTTAAAGTGCAATGGAAGCACTTTGGGCCTGATGAAGCTAAATAGTAGATGACAGATCAAATGCAGGCTATGTATCCTTCCTTGTTTGCCAATTGAGGTAAAGAAATTTTGGTGTGATGTTGGTGTATGTTTGACTTATGTTTTGGTGATGTTTTGATATATTTTTTGATGTGATATTCGCATGTATGTACATATGAATATGGATTTAAATATCACCATGAGCTATGTTATAAATCTCAAATAAGTGGTATGGGTGTCATGTCATTATAGTTTTCATGTTTTTATGATGTCATGTTGGTTTTCTTTTTAGCAGGGTGATCATTACAAATACTACATCGAGCTATGTTATAAAGCTCCTTGGGAAGTATGTTTGATTTTCAACAGTTTTGCTGAGGTATATGATTGATTGAACACCAAGGACGGTGTCGCCCAAAGGGGAGGGTTCTGTAACAACCATGGTGAAAATTCCATGTAATAAATTTGAAATAATAACAACGGTTGATGGGACACGTGTACCAAGCCGAATGTTGGGCAAAACATCCTAGTGGGTGTTCATTTGGTTTATTATGGCTAAGGAAATTTGAAAAGGCAAAGGAAAAGGCTTTGGAAAGGAAAAATGGCATTTTTGGCACATTTATTTGTGAAAATAATAAAAATTAGAAGAAAATGGAGATGAAAGGTCACATGTTGCATGTGAGGAGGAAAATGAAGGAAAATAATGGAAAGTAGAGAAAATAGAGGCCTCTTTTATAAAAATGCTTATGAGGATCAATTGGTACCTTTTGTCAGTTAATTTTTGGAGCTCTCTCATTATTCTTAGTTAATTTATTGTAAATCCAATAGGTGGATTGCTCTCTGTTTGGCCTAGTAGTACCGAGGTGGGATGTACGATAAATCCTGGAGAGTAGGTCTCGGTGTAGGGCCTAGTGATCCCTTGATTAGGCTGTGGATTATGGTAAATCCTGAGAGACTAGGAGGCACTCAAATACCTCACGGTGTAGGGAGAGAACTCCAGTATCATTCATGATTGTTTGGTTCTTTTTGGTTGGTTACAAGTCCCATATTCATGCTTGGAATATGGAACGTGGGTAATTGGCTGAAGAGATATTTGGCTCAGCGAATCTATGGTCGGGTGTAACGTGGAAGTCCCATCTCTGGTTGGTTTCTACATTCATTAATGAAGATATCACTCCTTTGGTATTTTATGCATAAATGTATTGGTTATTATGTGGATTCCATTGTTGTTGTATCCATGACATTTTATTTGTTATTATGTTGGTTATAAGCATGTATTTTATCAGTGATGATGTATGGATCTATCTATGTTTTTACTTGTAAATGAATGCACATTGTATCTGTGGTCAAATAGATTGTATTGCAACTAATTATGCAAGGGAGCAATGCTTCTTAGTGATTCTCAGATAAGTATGAGACCCCTATGCTCATATATGTTGTTTACACCTGTAGTTTCAATGTTTGTGACATGTTTGACAAAATGCCTATCATGGCTAAGAGGGGTCCAAATGAGTTCTTATTGATGTGATTGCTTCTCTATAATTGTCCTGTTGTTATTTATCATCTTTTAAATTTTCATGAAGTTATGGGCAGAGCACTAGGTTCTAGGCCTGAAAAGGTGGCTCAAATCCCCAGGGCGTTGGCACAGAACTGAGTAATTGGGGCCCTAGACATTGGCATGCAGTGTTATGCCTGCGTCTATAGCCTCCTGGATGTTAGCTTGCAAGCCTATACCTGCGTCTATGGATCAAAGAGGTCAAAAGGTTAGTGTGACCCAGGGGTAAGAGGCCTGAATGGTTGGGTTAGCTCATGGGGGTGTTATTGAGGATGTACAAGGTCTATATGTTTTGCTTTCATCGGTTCCACTTTCTTAAGGTCACCGAGGATGTTGAATCTCATTATAGTAGCCTTTCGTCACATGTTTACCCCAATTGGCCGGTTACTTGGGTAGATGTGGGAAGAGGGTGTTACAGGAACCCTGCCCCAAGATTTGTAGGACTTGCAATCTACAATATTTGGATCTCATCATGCATATGAATTTATAAGAGTGTGATCCATCTAATAGGTTGTGAAAATTATGGACTATCGACATGTATTTGAAGTATGTGAGCTTGACACTTGGATGGAAATGGACGACGTAGTTGTTGAGCCTCGTGTTGTTGTTGTTGTCAAGCTAAAACAATAGTGAGCCTAATATAAATCACACAATTTTTGGGGTCTCTTGATTTTATATGAGGATTTCTAAACCTTATTAACATTGTTAAATGTTATGCTATGCAGTCTTGCATGTCGGCCGCCTATCAGAAGAATGTTGTGATATTCGCACATTGCATTGCGCTATAAAAATATTTTGCACACTAATTTCCACAATTATTATCATCATCATAAGGATCTCTGGCTTGCTTCTTATATTCTACTATTTATACTAATGAGTACAATGCACAAGTGCATAACTCTACTGTGATGCTTCACTAACATTGTCATTATATGCGTAATGCTAATGTAAATTAGAGAGAGACATAAGATGGGGATCCATCAAAGAAAATTAATTAGAAATTTATTCAACCAAAGCTCTATGAATAGTCATACACAACTTTGTCTTTTGTGTATTATATTTGTCAACATGTTAATGGCGAATTATATGTGATATTTTTTAAATAATTCTTCACCTTTCATATCTAATTTGATATGCCCTCTTTTGCATACTAAAATTGATAATTATATATTACTCATGTATCATATGTTAGATGACCAAAGTTTTGTAGGTGTAGTTATCACTTATTTGATAGAACTGACATTGAAATTATGCTTGCTTACATATGTCTATAGGGCTAGCTTTCGAGGGAATAAAGTGACTATGCTTTACATTAAGCTTCTATAGCAATTTCCATAGAAGAATCTTTCACCTTCATAGTCCATTTCCTTCGATATTTTTTTTTTGTAGTTATACTCGATGTGGCATCAACTGTCAAGCTTGAAGTTTGTAGTTTGAAGGACATTAGAGGTCTTTAAACTAAAAGTTTTTTTTGTTTTGTTTGTTTGTTTGTTTGCTTTTTGTTTTGTTTGTTTGTTTTTAGTTTTTCGTTTCGTTTTGTTTTGTTTTTTTATTATTAATTGAAGTTGCATTGAGGATAATAAATTTTTCTGATCTATATGCTTACCTACCTTACATTATTTTTGAAGTGTGAAGGCTCCTTCAATACTTAGTCAGTGGCCATCTTCATAAGATGATTGAGTGATAACGTAAAATATAAGTGTTGAAAAATGCATCAAGAAAGTTTCAATTTGGTTTTGTCTTGATTAAATTGAGAAAATTTGAATTTCCACATCAAAAGACAACTTGGATGCAGTTAACTTGTGTGGCATGGCTTGTTTCACCCAGTTTACTTTGTAAATTCAAGTTAGAGGAGTTAGAGTTAAGTTAAGCATGTGTGATTGCTAATTTATAGCAATCAAGATCAGTCATTTCAGGTTGTTTTTAGTTAAACTAGTTCTAACTATTGGAGGAACTAGTGGAAGGTCATTTGTGCAGTGGGACTTCAATCTAACTTAGTGATCATCTAGTTAACTAACCAGTCAACCCAAAATAGCTAGTGCATACAAATAATTTGAGTTCCCCAACTGTGGTGGAGATTCTGAGACAGTGTAACATCAGTTGTAGACTAGTCTTGAGTGTACAGGTGTTGCAAGCAGTCAGATGATCAACCTTGGGAATTACGCAATCCATTTTGGAGAAATTCCTAAATAATAGGGGCCTAATTTCTCAAAAAAGTGTGCAAGGCAATAGGGGCTCAAGTAGAGGCATAAATTGACTAATTCTAGGTCATAGCTTCTTAGTGAGCAGAGATATAGGTTATTCACTTGTAGGTTGGGCTCAAATTGAGCTATAAATAGTAATACATATCTATTCATCAAATTAAGGCAAGCATGCATAGGGTTTTTTTAGCATATTGCTTTCCCCTCGAAAAAAATATTGTGTGCACGTATGTTATTTCTCATTGCGTGTTTGTGATTGATGTTCTAAATTGTGAATTGAATTATGCAAAGTAGTAGAGTAGGTTTGTGTCTTGTGATTTTGATTAAAACTTCATGAGCAATTGAAAATCTATACCATAATTTCTACATAGTATCAGAGCATGATTCATATTAGAGCAGGAATTTTGAAGTTGTTTCTCAAGAGGTTTGAATTTGCAGTTCAGTGTAGTAGGATATCTTTAAAGTTGGGAAGATGACTTTCAATGGGCTAAGACTAGAGTATGCCTTGGAAGGAAACTCTAATTTCATTTCATGGAGGCAGTATTGGATGACAATGGATTGCTAGAATACATCAAGAGTGATAATGTGGAAATATAAGAACCGTGGAAAACACATATGAGAAAAAGTAGACCTAAAACACACTTTGTGTTGGCTTGCATTAGTTGGTTGATAAAACTAAGAAGCCATAATGGTAACAATTAAATGCTACCAAATTCCTATCTAATTTGGTATAAACTAGTGGGGCCAGCTCATAAACATAACAGTGATAGTGAAATGCTACAGACATCATGTTACTCTCTGGTATCCAGACAACTAAGAAGCCACACTAGTTACAATTAAATGTTCACAATGTCTTATTGGATGGCTAGGTATGAAAATATAGGGAGCAACCAGCTTCTTACAATTAGTTATGAAAATTTTACTCCTTCACACAAGCATTGTGTATTGTGTGGAGGTCCTCCACAAAAGGGCCTCCGCACAGTGAACTTCCACACAAGGATGAACTTCTGCACTCGCATTCATGGCAGTGCTATGCAACTATGCTCATCCAGTTCTGACATGTGAAATCGATATGTATGAATTAACAATACCCCATATAAAGTGACCTTATTGCCCCTCCAAAATCAGCCATTAGCTTGACTACGAACATATCAGATTGACATACAACCTAACGATATGTTGACAAATTAAATTATTAATATTTCGATATGTTCTTTGTTTCTATCCATGTTAGATTTTTGAAGATGGGCATTTTTTAAAGCGATTGTATTCAATAGAAAATGAAAATGGAATTTGATATTTATAATAGTTATTTTTATTTTCATTATAGATTTTATATATTTAATAAGGTAAGAATAATTATTGATTTAGTTACATGTTTGTTGGATGATTAAATTCCCGCATGGGTTCGCGACAAACATCCCAAAGGTCCCGTATTGTGAACCATAAAATTTTGAGCCCCTTGTTGGTACAAATTCTACAAAAATATAGCATTGCATCATCCATTAGCTAGGGCTATAAATATGAGAATGGATGATGTCAAATGCATATAACATTGCGGTAAAAGATTGTGCAAAATACAACTTCCTAGTAATTAACCTTGTGTTTTTGACCAATAATTCATATACTTATTAAAGACAATAGATCCATACAACGAAGCAGTGAATGTCAGTGTTTGCGAAGCTTTCACCATGTGGAGGAAGCGTTGGATGTGAAGGACTTGCAACAACATAAGGAAATATTAATTGGAAATTTAGCTACCCCCTCACCTATGTAAAGGACCTGCAACAACGCAAGGAAATATTAATTGGAAATTTGTTCATGCCCCCCCCCTCTCCACCATGCCTATGTGAAGGACTTGCAACAACACAAGGAAATATTAATTGGAAATTTGCTCAGCTCCCCCACCCCCTGCCTATGTAAAGGACCTGCAACAACACAAGGAAATATTAATTGGAAATTTGTTCAACACCCCCTGCTTACGTAAAGGACCTACAACCACACCAGTTTTGGCATCATTGGGAAAAGCACTAGCATAATATTATCAATGCCACTGTCAAAGCACTTACCTACGAAATGGCCACTAACAAAATTAAATTTGTTTATTTTTTTTTAAATGAATTATCAAGCATAAAAAAGTGCCAAAAATAAAATGCCCTCCACCACGGGAATTATGTCCCATCAAAGCTCGCTGAGACAATCGAAAACTAGGAAAAGATTTACTAAAATTAGAAAATTATTTTTGAATTTACGAAAAATGGAAATATTCAACATTTTTTCGAAACTTTGGTTAAAATTGCAAAAAAAAGCATAATAATTTAGAGTCAATGCACTTTGACTGCGAGGTGAATGCTATAGTGCCTAGCGAGGTAGGGACTAATATTGCATGACTAATTATGAGAAAAATAATATATAGATAATCTAAATTAATAACGCATAACTAATTACGATAAAAATATATATATACATAATTTAAAATGATATCAAGTTGAGTTAAGGAAGGAGGTTTAAAAGACAAAGGAAGCCAAAAAGGAAGGGAAATGGTTAATCATTACCAATATACAAGTTATTATTATAGATAAAGACTGAAATGAGAGTAATAAATAAGAATTTGGAACACTCCATATCCTTTTTTGGAACTATCGCGACTTCTGAGGGTGTAAAGTCCTATGTTAAGTTAGATCCTTAGCGAAATTGATATTATTTTTCTAATAAAAACTTACAAGCATGATGAGTCTAAGGTCCCTCACATATATGGATTTATCTTGTGGTCAACATGGAACAAGAATTCCTCTCACAATGGGATTGGAGGAAAAGTTTATTATATAAAAAGGAATTTTTCTCCTGATACTCAATTTCATAAGATAAACCCTCTTAATCAATGCATTTGGATCGAAATATTTGACATTAATGCTTAGATAATTTATATCACAATTTGTTATTTCACAACTATCAACTCTACTTTTTATAAGAAAAATAATCTAGATAAAAATTTCCCTTATAATATCCTAGAACAAGATATTCATGGTTTGAAGAATGATGTGAATAGCTGTTGAATGGCACCCCAAGGGGGCTTCTGATTTAATTTTCCCTCAATTAAATTGGAAGAGAAATTGTAATTTAATCTCATGACAACTTGTATTAGTTAACTAAGTCAGAATGACTGAGCTAGCTAAATTTGAGTTTAGGGTGTAAGAGGATGCATGTAGAGTTCTCCCATGATTTAAGGGGGTCCAGTTACATTTATTTGTGAGTTGTAATTAGTTAACTCAAGAAATTGAGTTAAAATCATTTTAACTAGTTCTAACTGAGTGATGAGCTAGTGAGAGGTCAAGTGAATTAAATTTGATTTAATTCACAAGTAGTGGTCAATCAATTAACTAATAATTCACTATAAATAGCTGTTACATGTCAGTTCTAAGGAAGGCCCAGTTGAGACTGAGGTTAAAGGGATGATAACTATCAGTTGTATTATGAGAAAATTATAGAGGTCGGTTATTGAGTCATGTGGAGGCCAAGGAAGCATTTCAAAATCAATTGGATGGATTTTCCTATTTAATAAGGATTTATTTCCAGGCTCATGGAATGCGTGAGCAAGGCAGGCTGAGTAGAGGCTGAGAATTGGCTAAGTAATTGGTTGATTTTTCCTAGATCAAAGTGAGACAGTTGGAAGAGTGCAAGAATTTCTTTGAGAGAGAAAGCATTGTATTGTTTCATGATCTTGAATTTATACACTATACAAATAGTGGGGTTTTAGGCAATGTGCTTTCCCCAAATACATCTTGTGTTGTGCGATTGATTGTCTCTTTCTCTTGTTATGTGTTTGTGCGTTCATGTTTTGTTTCAGCAAATTGTAGAAGGATTGAGTATCTTGTTTTAGAAAATCACAAGATCAATTTGAATCCCGTTGTTAGATTTTCTACCATACCCTCTTGTCAGAAGACTTTAATGCTAGAACTGTCATTAATCAAGCTATTATTCTCAACAATGATTACAACCCTAATCCTTTATGGCTAGATGAAGACCTTGTTTTAACTAGTAGATGCAAAAGAAACTACGTAGACATGACTAAGAATTTATTTGGTACTAAGTTAGTAAAGCTTTATTTTTCTCAAGACCTAATCACTTACAATTGTGTAATCAAGTAGCTAAACTCCAGCTAGATGACTTGTATTCATGAACTCGACAATAGTGTCATGGATTATGTGATAATTTATATCCTTGTTTCCAACCAATTATTTTTTTTGTAACAACCCATAATTAGAATATACAAAATTAAATACATCAACCATGCTATTATCAATCAAAACATGTCTACTCAATAAATTACCATAGGATTTTCAAAATATTTGAAAATAACAACATACCTGTGGAGCGATTATAGGCATTACTAGTGATTATGAAGCTTTCACACTATCTACATTCCGTTGACCGCAAAAAAGTGTTGGGTACGACTCTCCACCCAACCTTAGACGAGTTGCAACCAATTTTTTTTGAATTTGTCACCCTTGAGCTCTCAATCAACTTACTACTACCAGTGCCCTTTATCTCGAAAAATTTCCTTCCTCAAATAAAGAGAAAATTAATTAATTCCCTTATCTCCCTTTTCCGTAATTTAAATATAACAAATTGCTGCAAAAATGGCAAGGGATTTGGAAATGGAGCCACATGTACACAATCTGTGTCATCATATGTCACCACCTCCTCCCACATTTACCCAATTTCACTGGCTTGTTAGGGTAAACATGATACAAAGAGTTAATATGACATGACCCAACCTCCAAGCTTCAGTTATGGAAGTGGGGTCCACAACTGACAACTCACATACATCCCTCAAGGCTTACAAGACACTTAGGGGCTAAAGAACCACCCCAGGTGACCAAACCCTGAGATGGATAGATTTTTCACTTACGTGGGCCCACAAAAACATGCATGACAAGGAAAGAGTGCGGTTATAGGCCTCAAACCACATGCATAAGCTTCCTCCCCTATAATTATAGCCCAAAATATTCAGTTCAGAGGGTGCAGTCCCAAGATTTGAGCCACCTTTCTAAGCCAACATCTAGACCACTGCCCAAAAAGGCCTGTAATTTTTCATAATAATAGATTACATAATGAAAATGTTATTCATACAAAACTTGAACAAGAACTTGAATTAACTAGGCCTAACCATGGCAGTCATTTCGTCAAACATATGGTGAACATGTGAGTTATAGGTCATAAATGCATATACGATCTTAAGAGTTTGTGGTCCATCTGACAATCATCAAGAATGTATAATTTCCTCTAATATTCGCTGTAATAATTCTTGTTATTCGCTATGCATTTATCAACCATTCATATACGTATCAAATCTTGAACAAGTCATAGCTAGAGCACATTACAAATCCTTGCTTATAACAATCATATAACGAGGTTATCAACCATGACAGAACAACCATATAATCCACATAATAACAAATACAAGTGCTCATAAATCACAATAGGAAAATAACTCTTATTGACTTATGCAAAGTCCAACCAAGTCAGGGACTTCCACATACTACCCGACCATAGATTGGGTCACACCAAATATTTCTTTCAACCAATCAATCGCGTGCCATATTTGAAGCATGAATGTGGTATCTCAAGACATAAACAACTAGGGCTTCCCAAAGATGAAACCACCTCCACCCTCAGGCTACTGCGATCTCACCAAAATTGCTCAAGAGATCGCGAAGCCAAAAAAAACTTGGATGCCTCAGAATTTCTTCACCATTACCTTGAGGAATTTGGTTGTCTCCACCCACTTGTCGAGGGCTTCCTGAAGAAAACCATATCAACCCCCAACCCTTGGGAATTTTTGTGAGACCACCTCACCCAGTCCAAAACCATTTGGTAGTTCAAAGCTCAACTAAGAAAATAATCCCATCACACCATGGTTATCTAGGAAATGGAAAGGCAAAGATGAAATCAATTTCAAACTAGGCAAAACCCATGCCAATGACAACAAATGAATCAGATGAATAAATGCATGTAACTTGCACTCACACCTTAACTAGGAAAACACACATGTAACTTGTTACCAACAAAATCCTCCTATTGCAGTTGCTTGATCCAACCTTTTTTGCATGTCCTTTTCTTTCTTTGTCTTTCCTATGCTTTAATTGTCCTTTCTCTGTCTTCCTTTCTCTAATTCTAGAGTGCTCCAAGAATGCTTTATGTGTGCAAGGGTATGATATAATAGAATAACGCTGCAAAATTGGACTGAAAAAAAGCTGTGAACAGATCCTCAAAAGCCTTTTTATCAATAAGGCCTCTATTTTCTTCATTTTTCCTCTATTTTCCTTCAATTTGCCTCTCATGCAAATTTTTGACACTTCATCTCCCTTTTCTTCTATTTTCCTTTATTTTCATAAATAAATTCCAATTAATGCCTCTTGCATTTTCCAATGCCTTTTCCAATTTCCTTAGCCATAATAAACAACAAGTGATGCCCACTATAGAGTTTTTCCGAACATTCAGCTTGGAATACGTGTTTAGTGACCTTAGCCTTATTTTGCCTTTATTATCCTTTATTACATGAAATTTTAATCCGTTGTTGTTACAAACTCCTCCCCCTTTAGGGAACACCATCCTCGGTGTTCTATGACATCTATGACCAACAAAACCACTGAAAAGCCAAAACATACTGCCTATGGAGCTTTATAACTAAGCTCGATGTAGTATTTACAATAACAACCTGCTGAAAAGGCAAAACAACATGACAAACACGACAACATGAAAAACATGCCACTTATTGGAGCTTTATAACACAACTCATTGCGGTATTTACAATAACAACCATATATAAATATGTACATATACCAAAACTCCTTTGTCTCAACTGAAAAATAATGAAGGATACAAAGCCTGCATCTGATTAACCATCTCCCATGTAGCATCATCGGGCCCAAAGTGCTTCCATTGCACTCTAAGTTACTAGATTTCTTTGTTCTAGAGCATGATTTGTTTCTACTACAATATGCACTAAGCATGAGTCCAACAATAATTCATTATTTAGGGGTTATCCTTGCTTCGTTCGCCTAGTTTCCCACCAAATTGAAATATGTTTAGGGAAGGAAGGTAATGAAGATTCAAATGTCACGAGAGCGGTGATAAAGAAAATTATAAAATTATTTCAAAAATCATCCTAGATGAAACTATTTCGTAGTTGTATAAACATATGCCTGAGCATTGCTCTCCAGAGCAACCATGTCTACCATTTTCATGCCAGACCACTTTATCTAGGCCTCCTCTCATGAGGAAAGCATTCGGCTCAAAGAGGCTAGCCAAAACCGCCACCCTTCTAGTCTCGAGCTTCCTCTTATGAGGAAGACAACTCTAAATAGGACCAAGAAGCCGACCAAACAAAACCGCAAAAATATATATGAGAGTATCTGTAAAAGTCATAATGTGTGTAATATCCAGTAAGCCAAAGTAACAATATCACATGGAAGCAAGAAAAAAACTGAAATTATAATATACATAAATCCAGACAAAGGAAATAGAGCCCAACTCTACACCAAGAGATCATGAACTAAAACTGTCAAAAGTAAGGGGTACGATCCGTTTCCATCAGGTCCGCCAGGCTTGTCTCCTTTATTTTCCAACTGCCCAAAACCTGTTGTATGCCCTCCTTAGAAAGGAGGTCTGGTGCTTCGTTCCGCTCCTTGTAAATGTGACATAAATATATGTAAGCAAAATGATTTTTTAATGTCCAAATTTCTTCAAGGATTGGTTTTAAAAGATAGTTTTGGCACATGAATTATTTATTGAACCACTTGACAATGTTCAAGGAGTCCCCAAAAATCTGAACTAAAAGAATGCCCAATTGGATCAGGCAACACAAAAGCAAATGAAGAGCCTTTAACTTGGTGTAATGGTTTGTTCCATTTCCTAGTCCCACCGAATCTTCCTTACGACTCTCTGTGCTGAGGCGAATCATTATACTAGCCCCGCACTTATCATCATCGCTTGATGTGTCATCGAAGTATGCCCACGCCATATCCCCCTTGAAAACTTCCGGAGTGACCACCCTAGGATTTCTCTTAGACTTTGGTTCTGGCATTTGGTTATAGATGGTCGCACTCTCCTGAGCAATAACCTGTGGTGGGTCTCTTTTTATTTAAAAATTGCCCTATTTCTAGCAAGCCAAATACCCCATGAGATTAGGAGGGTGAGTGCCCTCCAATTTTCCTCCTGGATCCCCTGCCACCATTCCTTCCATGCTTTTGGGACCGAATTTCCATCCCACCTTTGTGACTTTCCTACTACAACCATCGTCTCAGTCCAGACCATTCTGCTGTAGGGGCAATGGATAAATAAATGATGTACTGATTCGGAGGCTGTTTTATAGAGCGGGCATCGTCCTGGACCTTCCTTCTTCCTTTTCAGCATATTGTCCTAAGTTGGGACTTTATTTTTTAATACACACCAGAAAAATAGCCTGCTTTTGGACGGGAATTTCAACTTCCAAAGTTGTTTTTCCCACCAAGCAAGAGCCTCCCATCCCTTTTTTTCCATGAGGAAAGAATATCCGAACTTTGGAGTATACTTGCCAGTGGGGCCATGTACCCACCTTAATTCGTCCTCTTTATCCCTGATATGCACATTCGATCTAACCAGTTCACATGTATACTTTCACCAAACTTCATGCCAGATGGGGTAGATCAACAGATCCTCCTCTGTCATCCATCCCTGTTTCCAGTGCGAGGAAGAAGGCTCCTTAACAATTTGATTTATGAAATGGAGGCCTTTAGCCCTTAGGAGAGTCCTCAAATCCTCCGGGAGTGAGTAGTCCTCATTGCACCCTACCCAAGGATCCATCCCGATTATGAACTGTTCCCCATTTCCTACCTCCAAACCAAACCTTCTTCAATGATACTCAGTGATCCCAAAATGGCTTTCCATACCACCGATTCTCTTGCAGGTTTTTTCCCGGGAGATCTAAGCTAATCTGTCAGTTCCATAGGATCAATGCATTTTCGCTTCATGACCTAATGATTATTTAAACAGAATTCTCAGCCCATTTTGGCAGCTATAGAGGCCACAAAGGAGGGGAGTTCTTTCAACCCCCAACCTCCCCAGTCTTTTGGTCTAGCGATGTTGTCCCATGCCACCCAGGGTATCACCCTCTCCTCCTTCGATCCTGCCCATAGAAATTTGCTACAGATTTTCCTCACCTTCAACTGAATGTTTTTTGGGACCCATGAGAGCATGGCATAATAAACCGGAATAGCCACGAGGACAGATTTGATCAACACCAATCTCCCCGCTCTAGATAGCCATCTGAAACTCCAATGGTTCACTCTCTTTTCTATTTTGGCCACTAGCCACAACCAGTCCAAAGATTTATATGAGTTTGGTTTGAGAGTAAACCCAAGGTATTTTAAGCTGTCTTCCATTCCCTTAAACTCATACGGGAGCTCCGCCACAGTTCTTCTAATTTCCTCCCCCGAGAGGCCTTCTGCAATGATGACCGATTTGCCTATATTTATACTCATTCTTGTTACCGAGAGGAAGAGCTTGATGGATTGTTTTATATAACCGATCTCACTTCTGCTGTCATCACTGAAGAGGAGGATATCATCTACGAAGAGGAGGTAAGTAATCCGCATATTGATGGCGACCTCTACACCCTTGATATCCCCCGTCCTTTTGGACGCAAATATCCACTAACTCAAGCCTTTTGTTGCCAAGAGAAAGAGTAGAGGAGACAAGGGGCATCCCTGTATTAGACCTCTGTGACTTTTGAAGAATGGAGAGGCCACCCCATTTATAATAACAACAAAGATGATGTTCATTATGCATCCCATCAACCAATTTATAAAACAGATATCAAACCCCAGATGCCTTAGGAGTAATCTAATATACATCCAAATTATCTTGTCATATGATTTGGATAAGTCTATTTTGATTATCAATCCTTTCCTTCTGTTCCTCTTGATTCTGTACGGGGTTTCTTGTGCCACCCCGATGGCTTCATGGATCTGCTTCCCTTCTAAGAATCCAAACTGTTCCTGCGAGACATTCTTGGAGAGGATCGGCTTCAACCTGACTGCAATAAATTCTGAAATGATCTTGTAGATGTTATTACATAAAGAAATGGGACGAAAGTTGTTGTATCTTAAGAGACAATCCCTCGGTTGTGAAAGGAATCAGTGCTTAAGAAATTTTAAAAGTATGTCACAGAAATAATTTTATCATGAGGTCTTTGTTCTATCCCTTTGAAAACTAGTTTTCTAAAACCCTTAATGATATGGAATAATAAAATATTTCACAATGCCATTGACTACTGATATATGAATGGAAAAGAAGAACAGTAGGGGAAACTCAAAGTAATATGTTGTAAACATAAAATCTATTACTTTAAAGTTTTAGAGAGAGTTCATGGAGATAGGGGAAACTCAAAATAATATGTTGTAAACACGGAATATATTACATTAAATTATCTCCATTTGAGCAACTTTATTATTATTTATGAATCTAATTTGTTGCTGATGTGTCTCCTTCCATTTCTGCTGTGATATCCTAACAGTCTACATAAATGCATCTCCACCCGACTCTGACCATGCTTTTGAACACTGTCATCATGTCACCTACCACCTGACTCTGTCTCTTCCGCTTGTGCCCACAACTTTTAGTCTTTGATTAATGAACTATCGCAAACACATACCTCTGTTCTGCACATAGCGTCAGGTATTTTCTTACCCGAGTCTGCCTTTCTTTCAGACTTTCCTTTGTAACTGTTGTAAGACTAGACTTTAAAAATATATTCCATTACCTTTGAAAAACTGTATTGCTTCCTCTTCTCTGTCACATTTCAACATTATAAATTTATACGTTATAATCCAATTTTCCCTCCAATGCAATTTTTACAAAGGAAAAACCCATGTACATGGACTTAAAAACCTTTAGAATTTAGCGATAACTTCCATCGCATACGCTTCATTATCACATTTCACATTTTGGCATTTATAACATATTCCTTAGCGCCATTCCTCCTGAGCTTGCGATGTGCGATGTATGAGAGGGTCCCACGACCAGACTTCAAATACTTTAGATTTGAGCTTCGAACTATATCACATCCGACCCTTGTATCATGTTTCACATTTCGACCTTTATAACATATTCCTTAGCGCCATTTCTCCCGAGCTTGCGATGTACAATGTGCGATAAAGGTAGGGATGACGTGGCAAGTGGAGGTGGGGTCGATCGCAAATCGTATTCGGCGATATGAAACCTTATCGCATTTCGCATTTTGGAATTTATAACACATTCCTTAACACCATTCCTCCTGAGCTTGGGATGTGTGAGGTGCAATGTGCGAGAGGGTCCCACAGCCGGACTTTAAATACTTTAGATTCAAGCTTCAAACTATATCACATACGGTGCTCGTATTACATTTCACATTTCGGCGGTTTAACCTTGTTCTATTCATCCTGAGCTTTGCAAATGCGATTTGCGATATGCGAACATGCTTTCCACATGTGATTGCAATTAAGCTTATGAACACTGTTTTGCACATATATTTTCATGACTCAACCCTGACCTGTGTGCAATGTTCTGAACGCATCGATCAACCCGACTCCTGAAATGTTTTGCACGCGAATAAGCCCGAATTGACCCTTGTCGCACAATTTTCTTCTTTGCTACTCCTCTGGCTTAGATTACACCTCCAATGCTGCTGCTTCCCTGATTTTAGTTCTAGTGCACATCTGATGATGAATCCTCATTGAGCTTGTGGTTATCCTTTTGAGCATGTTGCAGGTCTTCTTGAAATTTTAACAACCGTTCCTCAACAACCTTGAATTGCTCAAAAACTCTCTTGTCTTTTAGCTGAGTCAAATTATGCTACAACATCTAGAACCAATTGGGGACAACACTTTGGTAGAAAAGTGCTGAGAGCTTGTAGATCAATAGCCTTTATTGGGCATGGATTTAATCCCAAATGGGAGTTGATCCAATATGAAATCCTCCCAAAACCTGCTACACTTTGGACTTCTTCCTTTATTATTAAACTGAAAATACCGAACTATAAATACTACAACTAAAAATTCTCAACTTCTGAGCTTATTTATGCACAAATCCTACCTATGTATTCATGTCTGAACTTAATCAGGTGAAGTGAGCCTTCCAATGGCACCAATCCAACATCTGCATGTTAGACCTTATGCCTCCATACTGTTGAAATTTGAAGATCACAATAGGGAGGTACCATGACAGTTTTCATAAATGCTTGTTGCTGACTAAAGAAAGTTTTCATATAATCAACGACTGGATCATAGAAATTATGAGACCAATTTTCTGCTGCCTCCTTTTCTTGAACATCTTGTTGATGTAGACTTCTTTGAACAAGACGACTTCCTTCACTGTTTGACTCCTCAATTTGAGGTTGTATGTGAGAAGATTTATTGTTGTTTTCTGCTGACAACCATTTAGGCCGAAAAGAAAAATCTAAGGTTTGTTCCTCATAATGCTGATGTTCTTCATATAATGCCAATTCTTGACAAAAATCTTCCCCCTCATGCGAACACACCTGAGGAGCTCCACTAGTTTCTCCTCTATTCACAAAATCATTAAAATTATGAAAATTGTAATGATCTTCTAGGCTTTCAACGTGTAGTTCAATTGTTGCAACGAATTTTTGACCAAAATCTTCAGAATGCTTAAATTCTTGTGTTTCAGAAATACAGGAATCCTCTGACACCTTTTGAAAATCCTTGTTCATCTCTGAATTTTCATTCTCTTGTAAAACAATTCCAATGTTTTCTTAACAAGCCCTCTTGTCTTCAACAAAAATTGTTCTTTGAACATGACATGAAAAATTTCTACAAGCCCACACATTATCTTCGATTTCCTGTGCATAAAGAAACATAAGCTCTAGAGTGCAAGGCTTTCTTTCCTTGAGATAAAAATTCAGGAAAATAGAAAGAGCCCTCAAATAGTAAACCATAGCTACAACTTCAGAAGGTAGAATTTATTTTGGCATGCTGAAATAAATTTTTTGAAATCTCCTATTAAACTCAGCGATTGATTCATTGCTCTACCTCTAGATATAATATAATTCTAAAAGGTGTTTTTCATACGACTTACGCTCGCCCCAATATCTAAGAAATATATCTTGAAAACCTTACGATGAACTAATTGAACTTGATTCCAAACACTGGAACCATTGCTGAACACCCTGCTTTAATAATGAAAAAACATACTTAAAGCCACATCTTCATAAATAATTTGAAATTTGTCCAGAAAGTACTCAAATTCCAAGGTATGTTGTTTAGCTTAAATATCCTCCGCCTCTCCAGAGAAACTTGGAAAAGAATTGAATCCTTTTGAAGGATACTGATGGAGAATTGTGGGTAGATCCAGGGGTTTAAATATTTCTTTTTTTTTGAGCTGAAAAACAGTCAATTGCTTGTGAGTCAAAATATTATCACCTAAAGACAATGAATCATCAACTTTATGCCCAGACTGTGAC
This sequence comes from Pinus albicaulis, assembly GCA_034641835.2. Taxonomy (NCBI): domain Eukaryota; kingdom Viridiplantae; phylum Streptophyta; class Pinopsida; order Pinales; family Pinaceae; genus Pinus; species Pinus albicaulis. The sequence continues at coordinate 991,924,311 of CM076583.1, forward strand.
TGATTATCTTCAGGAATTGTAATGCAACAATCATCTCTCCTCTCATATTTAGGATATAAAGTTGTGTCAAGATCAATAGTACAAGCAAAAGAAAATCTTATTTTTCCAATAAAGAATGTAATTTTTGGGCCTTATAATCTTCTGAGAATATAAAGCAGGAAACAATCTTCTTGATATGTGTCTACTCAACTTATGGTTCCTAAATTGATGTCATAAATTGTCAACCAGGGCTAGTAAACTGTTGAAGTGAAGTGCACTATATGTGCCTAGGTATCTTCTTCCTACTTCGTTGTGTTTAGTGTTTTTCTAGTGTTTTTGGTTTTTTGTTTTTATGCTAAGAGGAAAAGAACTAAATTATTGGCAAAGAGAAGTTATTGATCACACTAAAACAGAGCAAAATCTACTCTAAACTATGTATGGCACCTAAGAATAGAAAATGCTAATCCACAGATTGTAAAGCTTGACAAGAAAAGTAACTCATAACATTAAACTCAGTCCAATTCAATTCATTAGAGGTATGTTGGAACAATTTGAGAAAAAGGATAAGTTTGATGTAATGAGGTTCTCTTTAGTAAACAACAACTTAAAATATCACAGAGAAAATCTCATCCATTGTTAGAAATTTGTTGGAACATTTTGAGAAAAGATTATCTGCAACATAGTAAGGAACCCTATGCTAAAATAACTTATGACATTAGAATTAACCCATTCTACAACTCAAAATGTTACTATTAAGCCTCATTAAAGGGTTAGAGATCTCTTGGAATAACTTTGAAAAAAGGTTGTTTGTAAAATTATGAGAAATTGCAGAACAGTCAAGAACTCAAAATGATATAACTAATTCTTGTCCATATGATAATGATGTGTTAGAAGAGATTAAGAACAAGAGCAGCTTATAAAATAATGAGAGTCTTTTAAATATAATTTAATAGGACTAAAATAAAATTAACTAATAGAACTGAAATGTAATGAACATGACTGAACTAAAATGCAATTAACTCAAGAGTACTACAACTCTATCTCATTCACGTGTTAATGATATATTGGAACAACTCAATCTTGTAATATTTGATGTAAGTAAATGACATAAGCATGATGAAAGAGAATAAAATCAGAAACTGCCTAAGTTAAGAATGAAACAGAGCTAAAGATCACTTATCTAGAAAATATGCACAAAGCCTTTCGGACAGTAGGGGCCCTCTACTACCAGATTGGCACACAAATCCTTAACTCCTTAAAATTGCTTCAGATCTTGCATTAAAGTTGTACTTCTTTCATTAAAATAAAATGCTCAGAAACAGAGTATCACATTCTTTGATGACTAAAAACAAAAAATCAACTAACTAACTGTTTCTCGGTTCACCGAGTTATTCTTATAAGCAAATACATAACTGTCATTGAGGAGAAATAGGCATAGGTGTCTTTTACAATCAAAATCGAACTAGAACTCCTGTTGAGGACTCGTATTTTGTTGAAGACACTTGTAGAGTCCTTATCCTTGTAGAAGTCTACTTCTTAGTTTTGGTTTTCTCCACGTGCATAACAACTTGCAGATTTTTGCTCAGCCTTCGTAGAGGGCAAGGAATTATGTAGGAGTGTTCTGGAATTTACCTATATGCGTTTTTCCCTCAAGTGACACCTGTAACCTGTGTGAACATAAATATGGCTGCAGAATATGTGACTAGCTACAGAATGGCTACATTATGTAGCTAAGTCTGATAAAAAATCACTATGACAACAAAACCACAAAAGTATAGTAAGTCAGTCATTGCATACATTCTTAAAGTAATTTTAATCATTCCTATTGATCTTTTAAGCCTATAGCTGCTAAAGGACAAATGGAATGAAGTGAAATTTGGTGAAAGGAAAGGACATCTTTAGGTCTCAACATACCCCCACTGCAAAGCTTTTGCATGTCCTCATGCAATCAATCCATGTATTCTGAAACTTCTGCCAGGACATCTAACTTCCTTTTTCTGCTTTGCTTTGTGTTCAATGGCATCCTAGGCTTCCTTATGACCAATTTGAACCTCATATTTATAAGTGCCCTGCTCAACTTTTTGTTTTTCTTCTTCAACTTCTCACTAGCCTTGTACAATTTTTCCATTTGCAGAGAGAGAGTTGTGTTCATGTCACTTTTCAGTTTGACTTGTTCCCGCAAAATTTCGTTTTCTTTTTTTATATGCCTCTTGAGTATTTCCAATTCATATTTATCTCTTCTCAGTACTTCAATTAAAGATTCTTGTGGGCTAGGAGTTCTTCCTCTGTTTTCTGAGGCTCTCTTTTCTAATGACTCAACATAATTATAGATATGTTGTTGGGTTGGGTCTACCTCCGGAGTTCCTCTATCAAGATCCTCTTCGTACTGGTACTCAGGAGATCTGTCAGTTGGTGTCTCTTCATCTTCAATATCTATGATTCCTGTTTGCTTAATTCCTGTTTTCTTCAATATGCCTCTAAGCCTATGGCTTCTTCTCAGTTTATATGGTCCCTCACCTCTCTCCTTAGCATACTTTCTTATTATCTTTTCCTTTTTAAGTTGTTTCTTGATTTCAGCCAATTTTTCAGAGATAATCTCCTCACTGTCTTCTTGTATGGATTTATCAGTTTTAATTTCAACAAGTTTAGCATCTTTTCCTTTCCTACTTCTTCTTACAAGTTTTCCTTCAGATGGAGTTTCTTTAGATTCTTCGAAATGATTCCTCAAGAGGAACTCATCCCAACTGTCTCTTAAATTTTTCAAGTGATGCTCAATTAGAATTTTAACTAGGTCATGGTGATATAAGGTGGTTTCCAAGAACTGAACCCTTTTTTGGACATTAGAAGCCATCCCCTTTAGGCTATGGAGTAAGAAAAAGGGTAAATTTATTTCTTCATCTAGGAAATGCATCATAAGTCGGATGTGATAAACATATAGGGTGCCAAAACTTCCCTCACAAGTTATAAATTTTTGCAGAATTAGCAACATATTTCACCATTTATTCTTTAAGGCTGAACTAGGAATGCCTTTCTTGAAAATTGAAATATCCATATCTGATGTTTTTAGCATCTCCCTCCATGCTTCATTGTGAAATTCCTTGTTTTTGAACCATCGTTCACCTTGCCTTGGTAGCTCTGTTGCTTCTGCTATGAAGGATTCTGTGATAATGAACTTGACATCACCTATTTCAACTTCTGACCCGTTGAATGACTGGGAAAATGACTTGGTGACCTCCTTATGAAATCCATTGAACTTCTCCAAAAACTGTAGCCATCCAACCTGCTGTAACATCTCTTTAATTTGTGGGTAACCTTCTAGATATTTGTTTCTGACTGGTTCAGACCTTACAATAATTCCCATGGCTTCTCCTCCTCAAATTCAATTTATAGCTCTGTTACTGCTTCCCTATTCAAGGTAAAAATGGCTGTAGAGGGTTGTTTTCACCTTAAAGATGACCTCTCTGTTTCTGCAGACAGGAATTGGCTACGGAAAAAATGACACGAAGTGGTTATGGGATGAGTGAAATACGATGAGGGTAAATCACATGAATAAATGAGTTTGAGAGTTGTCATGGAGTAAAAGACCACGGAGAAATCCCATGAGGATTTAAAAATCATCACTGAATATTTCGGGTTAGTGACGTGACCTAATAGGTAACTTCAAGTGCTAATCGTTAATTTTTAATAAATTATGATTTGATATGGCGGAATGGAAGGGATTTTTCCAAGGATTTTATGATAGGCTTGATCAATACGAATAATCAAAATAACTTTATGAAACATACATATGACTTAACCATACTATATTTTTCATAATCTGTTATCATAATAATTTCACAATTTTACCTTAGCCCTTCTCTTGATTTTTGCTTTTTTTCAATATGCTTGGTCTTTCCTTTGAAAATCATTGATCTTTCAGCCTTCATAATCCTTTTGATTTTTCTTGTTGAAATAGGTGTGCAGGATCAATTTGCTGCTGAACCCGTGGTTGCTGAATAGTTGGCTGCAGAAACTCTGGCTGCAAAATGTCTGGGTGTAGAATATCTGGCTGCAGAATATACTTGTGAAAGCTTTGAAACATGGAATGAAATGATTTGAAATATGGATGGAATGAAGTATAAGATGAAATAAAATGGATTATGAAATATAGTGGAATTAAGCATGAATGAAGTGGAATATGATGGAATGAAATGGATCATAAATGTGGAGTGAAATGAAATATGAAAAGTGGCCTGCAACTTATGATATTTAATACTCAATTGCAGAAAGAGATCAATTTGAGAATCTGAAATGAAAATGAGATGGATCATGAAATGGATTGAATGAAGTATGGATGAATGGAGTGAATGAATGAAGTGAGATATGATGAAGTGAAATGGATCATAAGTGGAATGTGATATGTAAAGTGAGCCTGCACTTATGATTTTATGATAGTTGTTTGCAGGAAAAGAACAATTTTGAAAAGCTAAAGTGTCAGAAGGATTCTGATTTTCACCTTATCTTTTCTGTATAAACATGCTAATCAATGAATAGTTTTCATGTTTATACTTTTTTTTTCATCATCTGATTTCAGAAAATACAATTAAGTTGATGAAGAAGAAGGATTCTTCTTCATTAACTTCACATCACTGCTCTCTTGGAATCTCTTGACAAATTCTTCTCTTGAAAGTGGCTTATGATATAGCTTCAATCTATGACCATTTACAAGAAAAATCACCTTATCTTCATCTATTGTCCTTATTTCTATTGCTCCATTTTCAAAAAATTTCACAATTTCATATGGCCCAATCCAATGTGTTTGGAATTTACCTTGAAAATATTTGAACTTTGAATCAAACAAGAGGGCCCAGTCACCTTCTTTGAATTTATTTTTCTTAATTTACTTATCATGCCATCTAGTCCTTTGCTGTTGGACTATATTTGTTTTCTGGACTGCATCCTGTCTCATCTCATCGAATTCATTAATCTGCTCCAATCTGTGTTTTTGTGCTTCTGTTAGATCAAGTCCTAGCTGGACTGCCATTTTAAAAGTTTGAATCTGAAACTCTATGGGAAACAAGACTTGTTTTCCATAAACAAGTTCATAAGGGGTATGACCTGTTGTGCTTCTCCATGTAGTTCTATAGGCCCACAAGGCTTTAGGAAGCCTATCTGCCCAATCTCTTCTATGTGAATGAAAATTCTTTGTTAGGATCCCTTCAATGACCTTATTAGTAGATTCCACTTGGCCATTTGCTTGTGGATGATAGGGAGTAGATTTTCTGTGTCTGATTTTGTACCTTTCCACCATTTGTTCCATTAGCCTTGATGTGAATTGAGCTCCTTGATCTGTAACAATATTTCTTGGGACACCAAAACGAGTAAAAATATCCTCAAAAAGAAAATTAACTACAGATGCTTCAGTAGCATAAAGTAATGGCTTGGCCTCTACCCATTTGGTAACATAATCAGTGCAAACTAATATATATTTCTTTTGTCTTGATGGTGGACTAATAGGTCCTACAAAATCTAAAGCCCATTTCTCAAAAGGTTCAATATGTACCCGAGGCTGCAATGGCATTTCACCTGAAGGAGAAGGTTTCCCTACCCTTTGGCAGCTGTCACACCTTTTCACATACTCTTTAGCATCTTTAAATAGGGATGGCCAATAGTATCCTAAATGAAGGATCTTATAAGTTGTCCTTTTATCAGAAAAGTGTCCACCACAAGGTTCATCATGACATGCCTTGAGGATCTCAGGCATCTCATCTTCTCGAACACATCTCCTAATGATAAAGTCTGGACCTGTTTTGTATAACTCATTAACAACGCATGAATATTTTGCACTGTCATAAATGATCTTTCTTTTGTCTCTTGCATTCATTATTGAAGGAAATTTTCCTGAAACTAAATAATTAGCAATGTCAGAAAACCAAGGAGTTTGAGTAGAAATTGCAAAAAGATATTCATCAGGGAATTGATCTTCAACTGGAGTATTGTCTTTAATGTTTTGGAGTCTATATAGGAAATAAACTACTGTATTTTGTTTCCCAGGCCTATCTAGAATGGTGATGTTGAATTATTGTAAAAGCAATAACCATCTTATGACTCTGCCATTAGTAATTGATTTGTTCATTAGATATTTAATTGCAGAGTGATCTGTGTGAAAAAAAGTTTCATAGCCTGTTATATAGTGTCTGAATTTATTTATGGCATGAACAATAGCTAAGAACTCTTTTTTAGTTACAACATAATTTAACTCTGAAGGAGTCAAATTTTTACTTGTATCGTAGATGGCATAAGGAATTAGGTCTTTTTGTCCCAATACTGCTCCTAAAGCTGTATCCGAGGCATCTGTTGAAATATGAAAAGGTAATTTCCAGTTATGTCCCCTTAAAATAGGTGCTTCAGAGATTTTTGTTTTCAGGGTCTCAAAGGCTAACTGGCAATTAGGATTCCACTTGAATTCACAGTCCTTGGTAAGTAATTTGAAAAGTGGAGATGCTATCTTGGTGAAGTTTTCTATAAACCTTCGATAATATCTTGTAAATCCTAGAAAACTCCTAACATCTTTTTGACAACTTGGAACAGATAAGTTAGAGATGACTTCAACTTTTGACTCATCAACTCTAATCCCATCCCTTGAAATGTGATGCCCCAAAACAATTTCTTCAGTAAACATCATAAAACACTTCTCATGACTTAGTGAAAGATTTGCTTCTTTACATATTTGTAAAACTTTTTCCAAGTTTGCTAAGGCTTCTTCAAATGTGTTTCCATAAACTGTGAAATCATCGATATATACCTCTACAAAATCATGTATTAGATCTGAAAAGATTCCTAGTACTGCCCTTTTAAATGTTGCAGGTGCATTGCATAGTCCAAATGGCAATACTCGGTAAGCATAGGTACCCCAAGGACAGGTAAATGTGGTTTTGTCTTGATCTTCAAGTGCTACTTGAATTTGATTATAACCACTAAACCCATCTAAAAATGAGAAGTAATTTTTCCCAACTAATGTATCTAACACCTGATCTATGAAAGGTAGGGGAAAATGATCTTTAAGAGTAGCTTTGTTTAATTTTCGGTAGTCACCATTTACCATTTTTCTTTGGCACAATTACCAAAGGAGAAACCCACTGACTATCTGAAATGGGATAGATAAAGTTAACATTTAACAATTTCTGTAATTCTTCTTTAACAATCTCCCTAAGGTTTGGATTCATCCGTCTCTGAGGTTGTCTGATTGGTTTACAATTTTCCTCTATGTAGATGTGATGAGTGCAAGTCTTAGGGCTTATCCCTTTCATATCAGTGTACTCCCATGCACATGCAGAATAATGTCTCTGTAATATCTTGACTAGCTTTTCTGGTTGAGATTTCTCTAGGTTCTTGTTTATGTTTAAATTTTTACCTGGAAATATCTCAATTGTAGAGCTGCCAAACTTATCCATAGAGTAAATAGACATCTGTCTTGATGATAAAAACTCAATGTTGGATTCTTCTTGAAATTGTTCATGTTTGTATTCCGAAGAGGATTCAAAATTTTCTAAGGTATTTAGAATCTGGTTATCTTCACTAATTTCTGAAATTGTGAAGAGAGGTTGTATGTCTTCTTCATCCTCAATCCATTGAGTATCATCTAATTTTGTAATTGTTTTTGCTGGAGGATACAAGGTAAATTTCTTGGTTGAACTACCATCAGAGATGTACATATCACCGGATCTACAACTAATGAAAGCATCAATTGTAGCTAACCAAGGTCTTCCTAATATAATAGGATGCCCTCCTAGATTATTCTTAGGAGTTAGGATCATAAAATCCACAGGATACTCCCAGGAATCTAGGGACATTGGAATGTCTTCTATTACCCCATCAGGTTTGATCACAGATCTGTCTGCTAATTGTAATAATGTGGGTGTAAAAAGAAGATTAGGAAGTTTTAGTTTATCCATGATTTGTCTACTCATGATATTGATTGCTGCTCCTAAATCAATAAGTGTGTTTTGGATCTCAGTTCCATTGATGTGTATTTTAACAACTGGATTTCCTAGGTCTAGATACTTTGGAATAGCAATCTTACCCATCATGATGTCTGCTATTTTTCCTGCCAGTTGAATTTTCTTTGTCTCTTTTATTCTTTTTCCTGTTTTTTTCATGCTCAACTCCTTTATTGTCTTTGCTAAGATTGGAATTTTCTTGATAGCTTGTAATAATGGGATCTTAATACAAACATTCCTTAGATCATCTAGGAAATCATAATTAGGCACCATAATTTGTTTTTCTACACCCCTATCAATTCGTAATATTTCTGGAAAGGGAGGTGTAGAGGTGGATGTTGATGGTTGCTCTAATATAGGAGTTGAAATTATTGGTTCTTTTTGTTTTGATTTTTCAATGTTTGGGTCTTGAAAAGATGTGTTCTCTTCAAGACTTTTATTTTACCGTGGAGAATCTTCCTCAGAGTTGTTTTGCTCTTGTATGATTACAGAAAGTTTCTTCTTTTCAAGTATTCTTCCAGACCTAAGTTGAACATCATTAAGGTCTAAAGGAGTAATCAAATAGGTTGGGAACTGTTGGCTTTCTATCATGTATGTGTTATGAGGATTTTTGTTGTTGGGGTTTGGTATGGGTTGGGCAGGTAACTAATTTTCTTTTCGAGGAAATGGTAATGGAAGTGGTGGATTTTGAGGATTTTGTTGAGGATTCTGTTGAGGAGGGAAATTTGGATATGGTAGATAAGATGGTGGATATTGATAGTACTAAGAGTATTTTCCATAGGGATTTTGTGCTCCTTGTGCCCAAGTTTGAGATTGATTTTGGAATTGGGGCCAAGGTTGCTGCCAAGAATTCCAATTTGTTGGGGGTTGATTATATAGCTGATTATGGAATCCTTGTGTTTGAGGTCCTTGCCAAGGCCTCCTAGAGACAAAATTGAGAGATTATGTGGAATTTGTAGGGGTTTCTTCTTGAAAGACAACTTTAAGACCAGGAAGTGAAGGAAAAATCTTGGTCTCATGTTATTCTGAACAAATTACACAAGTCTCTACTATTTTTTCATCCATAGGGCACTCTCTCAAGGCATGCTTCTTTCTACATTTGGGACAAAAGATTGCTAAGGCATCAGATTCAGATTTCTGCTTGTTTTGTAGTTTAAGGGTGTCTATTTGTTCACTAAGACTCCCTAAAATATCAGATTTGAATTCATCAAGCATATGTCCTATTTCTACCCTACTCACTGTCCCAGAAGCAGACTTACTTGCCCTTGCAAGGGCATGGTCTCTTGGTCCTTTTACAGTTTTAGATTTCCCTCTTGAAAGGTTGATACATAATTCAGCTATTTTAGGTAATGTAAGCTAAGATATATCCCCTTTTCCCATCATATTAAGGATATCTAGCCATTCATCCCTAATTGTCTTCAACAAGAGAGCTTTCAAAGTATCTTGGTCTAAGTTTTCCATTTTTGCTTTGTTGATGTTATAATTAAACCTTTCCAACAAATCTTCCAGATTTTCATCCTCTTTTTGTAGCATTTTAAACACTTCCTCCTTATGGTTGACTGGCATAAAGTAATCCAAATACCTCTCTAGAAATGCATGTTGTGTAGTCAATTTAGTGTCCTAAATTGCTAACATAAATTATCAACCAGGGCTAGTAAATTGATGAAGTGTGGTGCACTATATGTGCTTAAGTGGCCTCTTCCTTACTTCATTGTATGTGTTTTTTTCTTATTGTTTTTGGGGTTTTGTCTTTTTAGTACGCTACTCTATGTTCAAAAGATGAAATCAAATCTATTTCAAAAAGAAAAGAAAAGGAAACCTTAGACTCAAAACAGAGTGTAATTGTAAATTCTATCCTTAATTAGGAAAATGATGAAAAAAACAGAACATTCTAATCCATGGATATCTTAGCTTGCAAATGAACATGAAATATAACTCAACATAATACAACCAAATATCTTTCATCTAATATTGATATGTTGGAAGAGCTTTTAAGAAAAAGAATGGTTGTAAGATAATGAGGATCTTTTAATCTAATTGCAAAACAAAAAATGCTAATTAACTCAACATAATATAACCAAATATCTTTCATCTAATATTGATATGTTGGAAGAGCTTTTAAGAAAAATAATGATTGTAAGATAATGAGGATCTTTTAATTTAATTGCAAAACAGAAAATGTTAATTAACTCAACATAATACAACCAAATCTCTTTTATCTAATATTGATATGTTGGAAGAGCTTTTAAGAAAAAGAATGATTGTAAGATAATGAGGATCTTTTAATCTAATTGCAAAACAGAAAATGCTAATTAACTCAACATAATACAACCAAATCTCTTTTATTTAATATTGATATGTTGGAAAAGCCTTTTAAGAAAAAGAATGGTTGTAAGATAATGAGGATCTTTTAATCTAATTGCAAAACAAAAAATGCTAATTAAATCAACATAATACAACCAAATCTCTTTCATCTAATATTGACATGTTGGAATAGCTTTTAAGAAAAAGAATGGTTGTAAAATAATGAGGATCTTTTAATCTAAATAATAAAAAAACTAAAATGCTGGTAACTCAAGATGTTACAATTAAATCCATTCCATGAATAGAGATATGTTGGAAAAACTTTAAGAAAGGACTAACTATAACATCATGAGGATCTGTTAGTTAAACAAATAATGCAAGACATGAATTAAAAGCTAACAACACATAATTAAAAGCTACTTATCTAGAAAGCATGTAGAAGCCTTCTTGGATAGCAGGGGCTCTCTGCTACCAATTTGGTGTAATCTTTCTTCAGCTCCTTAAAATTGTAATCAAAACACCATCAAGGAACTTCTTTATTGAAAAAAATCACAAATCTACATCCAATTCCATTTTAAGCTTTGTTTTTTCTGAATAAGACTAAATCTATTAACGAATTATAGTACAATCAATGCCTACATAAAAGCAAAGCAAGAGAGCAAGGGAGCCGGAAATGATAGGCTATCAACCTCGGTCCCAAAGAACATCCATGACATGAGCAAAAGATAACCAGTGGAACATAAAGTAAAGAACTAGACTAGGGAGTTAAACCCGAATGGGTAGAATCTCCCAATCGACATTTTTTCTTTTTCTTTTTACTGACTGTGACCCAACCCTTGTGATCTGGCTGGATGGGAATCATCTGCAAACTATTCTGCGCAGAAGGAGGAGACTCCTTATCCGAGTCAGAGGACGAAGACATATGAGAGCGTTTATGAGAAATCAACGGGGCAGAGGGGTCCGCAAGAACAGCAGAGGGGGCGTCCGGCGGAGCATCATCATTCAACTCATCTGCTACTATTTCCTCCTCATCCGAGCTGGAGGAGTCTGAATCATCCATGGGGGGAGGAACATAGGGATTCCATTTCTTAACTTTGGGTTTGCGAGCCAGATTCGTCTTTTTGTCGAGGATCTGGGTGCAGTCCTTTTGGAGGTGCCCCGTTTGATGACAATGGCGGCAGCGGAAGGCTGTATTTTCGTAGTCCAAAGTTTGAGTCTAGTGAAAATCCCCAATCTTGAGGTTGATCTGATCCAGCAGTCCTTTGCTGATGTCAATTTCTGCACAGATTCTGCCGTAGGTGTAGAGTCCATTGTCCCTTCTCGAGTTATCTACAGCAAAAAAGCGTCCTAATGCATCTCCAATGGCTATGAAGACAGAAGTATGCCATAGATGCACTGGAAGGTTCGGGAGTCTGACCCAAATGGGAAGTTTGGTGATGACCGCTGTCGAAGGATCGAAATCTGGAAACCATGGAGAAAGGAAAAGCCCAGCCGTGCCCCAGAACCAAGGGCCTCCCGTAATGGCTTTCTGGTAGTCTTCTTTTAGTTCAAAAGCTACAATGAAGAAGCCTTTCGAGCATAAGTAGATCTGGCATTTTTTGGTCCAGTTGTTCTGAATCCATTGGTGTAAATCTGTAGTGCGTGGCCATAAACTATTAAATCTGCATATGATTGCAGATTCTGCAAAATTCTGTTGGAATTCTTCAAATCCAGGCAAAGAGAATGCTATTGAAGGGATTTCCTCCAATTTGTCCACCAAAAATGGCTTGGGAGCCATAGTTGGTTGAGTTGCCTGGGCCATAGCAGGTTGCTCTGCCTTTGAGGAGGGCTGTGGATGGGCTGCATCTTTACGGACATCATCTTTATAGGAGAACTGTGGGGCAGAGGATGTCTGTCCAAAGGACCCTCCTCTTAGACGAAAAGAAAGAACAATAGTGGCGTCCCTCTGAATACTGTAAAAGGAGAGAGGGAGAGAGTCCTCTAGTTGCTTACCATTAAACAGCAACCTCTGGCAGGAGGTGGGAATGCCCATCTGGAGTTCGAGTTTGTGCAAAATATCTTGCACAAGGTCTGTATCACGCACCCACTGAAGCAGAGTTTTTCCAGAGTGGAGAGAGATCTGGATCTGAAATGCAGAGTCTCCTTCTGGCAGTATTGACTGGTCTAAGAAGCCGATCTGCTTCCGAAAAGTAGTAGAAGATGGGTCTAAAGACTCCTTTGCCTGGATCTTAGGATCTGAAACGCTCCTGGGTCGGCAGCCATCCCTTGTTTTGTAATGGAGGATGGAAAACAGAGGCGTAGCTGTAGTCGACGCCACAAAGAAGCCAGATTCGAAATTTTTGTGCCGTCCAGCTTTGGAGACTGCTTCTGTTCCAAATCGATTGCTGAGAGAAACTTTGGTAGGAGCTATAGTCCCGGCAACAAAACCTGCAGCGTTCCAAGAGAGGTTAAACCTTCGGCCTGCAAACTGCGTGGATCTTTTTGCTGGTTGTGAGAACCCTGTCTGCGCTCTGTGCAGTTTCTGAGGGGAGGAGTCACTTGGGTCTGCGGCTGCGAATCCGTGAGGGGAGGCACGCCCTGCAATGGTGGCGGCGGCGGCATCGTCCCACAGGGCCGAGGGGGCAAAGGCAGCCACGGATGGCATTAGGGTTTCAGCAAAATCTCCTTACCGTTGAAATTTGTCCCATTTTAAGCTTTGTTACAAAAGACTCTCTATTCCTTTCTCTCCTTCTCCTATTTTTGACTACTTTTTCATTACCCATGATAGGAGAAAGCTTCTCCTATTTATACAAAATATGAGGAGTTATCTCATTAATGGGAGTCCATGAATCTCTCCCTCCATCTCTAGAGTTACAATCAAAATAGGAAATGATAAGACACGTGTCTTTCTAGAGTTTCAACACAACTAAGAAATGAGACACATATCCTCTTAGAGTTTCAATACAATAAGGAAATGAGACACATATCCTCTTGATCCCATAATCTTCTCCAACCAAATTCGAATTTGGCTTTAGAGTGCCACATAAGCGTCTTCTAGAAGTCTCCTTTTTGACCTACTGTCATCACAAAACTCATAACACATATGTAGATATATGAAACTATGTTAATTTTCTAGTTTCTAATCATAAATTCACTTTAAATACATAAAATAAACAACTCCTGGAAAACAAGTTTCTCAACCCATATATTTATGAAAATGGTTTGTGATGTGGGTTTAGGTCAGATGACATGAAATAAGAGCCAAGCTAGTTTTGACACATAATGGAAATATGTATGAATATGGAAAACACTTTTGAGACTCAACACATGTTTCCATTATGTCATAACCATTTAGCTCTTATTTCTAATTTCTAATCATAAATTCACTTTAAATACATAAAATAAATAACTTTGGAAAACAAGGATCCTAACCCATATATTTATGAAAATGGTTACTTGATGTAGGGTTTTAGGTCAGATGGCTATGAAATAAGAGCTAAATGGTTATGACATAATGGAAATATGTATGAATATGGAAAACACTTTTGAGACTCAACACATGTTTCATGTCTTCCCATGTCCTAATAGAACTGTTGATCAAACTCAAACCATTTTAATGCTGCTCCCTTCAATGTTGAAGGGAATAGTTTACGTTTTTGGGCATCTTGTAAGTAATCATAGGTTCTACATAGGACTTCAAATTCAAATAGGAAGGTTTCAGGATCTTCACTTTTGAGTCCATAAAAGTTTGGAAGGACAGAGGGTGAAATGTTTTTCATAGTTGCATTGGTTTCTTCATCTACTATAGGAAACCCAAAAGAGCTTCCCATTTCCTTTCTACCTCTTCCTCTGCCTCCTTCTTCACCTCTCCCTCCTTCTCCTTCTGCACCTCTACCTCCTTCTCCTCTACCTCTACCTTTACCTCCTCCAAATAGTGTATGTTCTCCATTAAAGACTGCTCCTCCCCCTTCTTCTGCCATGGTTGATTCTCCTATGGAAGTGGATGAAGTGGAAGGTCTTTCTGATGGAATATCTGATCTTAAGTCTTCTGGAAGTCTATGATCAGTAAAGTATGGGATGTCTGTTTGAGTTGGAGGTGTGATGCCTCTTGGTCTTGGTGGAACAAGTGGTGTTCTAGGAATCAAGCTTCTGCTTCTTATGAATCTACCCCTTGAGTCTCTTTCTCTACGCATATCATTGTTTTTGGGAGGTAAGAAACAAGGCTACCTAGTTACACTTCCCCGGCAACGGTGCCAAAATGTCTACTCAACTTAGGGTTCCTAAATTGATGTCATAAATTGTCAACCAGGGCTAGTAAACTGTTGAAGTGAAGTGCACTACATGTGCATGGGTATCTTCTTCCTACTTCATTGTGTTTAGTGTTTTTAGATTCGAGCTTTGAACTATATCGCATATGGTCCTCGTATCGAATTTCACATTTCTTCATTTATAACATATTCCTTAGCACCAATTCCTCCTAAGCTTGCGATGTGCGATGTGCGATAAAGGTAGGGATGATGTGGCAAGTGGATGTGGGGCTCATCCCAATCGGCGATATGACACCTTCTCGCCTTTCACATTTTGGCATTTATAGAATATTCCTTAGCACCATTCCTCTCGAGCTTGCGATGTGCGAGAGGGTCCCATGACTGGACTTTAAATACTTTATATTCGAGATTTGAACTATATCGCATCCGGTCCTCGTATCGCATTTCGCATTTCAACAGTTTAACCTTGTTCTATTCCTCCTGAGCTTTGCGGTTGCGATTTGCGATATGCGAATAGGCCTTCCACATGCAATTGCGATTAAGCCTCCGAAAAATTTTCTGCACGTATATTTGCACGACTCGACCTTGGCCTGCGTGCAATGTTCTGTACGCATCAATCGACCCGACTCCTGAACTGTTCTGCACATGAATAAGCCCTTGCTGCACGCTTTTCTTCTTTGCTGCTCCTCTGGCTTAGATTACACCTCCAATGATGTTGATTCCCTGATTCTAGTTCCAATGCACATGTGATGATGAATCCTCGTTGAGCTTGTGGTTATCCTTTTGAGCATGTTGCAGGTCTTCTTGAAATTTTAACAAATGTTCCTCAACAACCTTGAATTGCTCATAACTTCTCTTTCCTTTTAGCTGAGTCAAATTATGCTACAACAAAAGTCATTGAAAGAGCCTGACTCATCCAGTTTTGGAATTATAACTATAAAAGTGGAATTCAGTGGTTCGAATATAGCTCCTCTCGATCGAGATTCTTCCACAACAATTGTGAGCTCCTCCCCCATCTCTTCAAAAAAGTGTTGATAGAACTCGGCTATCCACCCATCCGGCCCCAGGATTTTGTCCTTCTGCATTGAATTGAGGACTCTTTCCACCTCATCCCTGGTCACCAAGCTTTTCAGCATCACATTTTCCTCTTCTTCCACATACCTTGGAAAGTGTTGAGCTACCTTGACCATCTTTGCGATAGTAACCTCTGGGGGAGCTTTGAAAATCCTGGTGAAATGATCCTTACCCATTCTTGCCAGCTCTGGGAAAGATTTTTCCACCCCATTTTCTTCCCTTCTCAATCCCAGATGGTGTTTTCATTCCTCTTTCCTTTGGCATAATTGTGGAAAAATTTCGTATTATTGTCCCCTACTTCTAGCCATAGTGCTCGACTCTTTAATCTCCATTGCTCCTCCTTTTCCAATAGTATCTTCCTTCTCTCCCCCTCCAAGGATTTTATGTGATCCCCTTTTTTCCCCGTTTCATATCCGTCTGATTCAGGGCTATCCATCCTTCCCAGTTCCTCTCCCAACCATTTCATCCTCTCCTCCTGAGCTTCTCTTCTTTGTTTAGCCCACTCGATGGTCATTTTTTTAAATTTTTTTTAAGGTTCTCCCAGAAGTGTACCATTTTGTTAAGAGGCTCTATTCCCCCCCAAGCACTCCACGTTTCCTTAAAAAGAGCATTATAGGATTCCTCTTTTAGCCATCCCAATTGAATTTGAACGACGCTCCAGGTTTATCAAAATTTACCTTAATTTCTAGGAGGATAGGATGATGATCTGATTCCCCACCCTCCTCCACCCATTGCCTAAGGGCATGAAAATGATCCACCAAGCCTTCCTTGATCAATAATCTGTCTATTATATTGGCCACCCTGGCATATCCTATCCTCCTATTCCTCCACGTTGGCCAAAGTTTGGCAAGATTGATATCTATAAAGCAACCTTCCAATATTTTGGATGAGAAAAAATCAGTGAGGGGATCCTCACGAGTAGTCGGTCCCCATGATTCAAGTTGCCCAATTTAAAATTTCAGATCCCCTCTTATTATGAGGTTGGGACTGTTCATACAAGTCCCATACCAACACTCATTCCAAAATCTTTCCCTCTCCTGACAGGGCCATATATATTCATGATCTTAAATGAAGTGCTCAACTCAAGGGAATAAACCTCCATGGACATAACATGATCCCTTCCCCAAGTATTGATCATTCTAATTTTTTTCTCATTGATACCCATTGCCAACCCGCCCAACATTTCATTTGCATCCAGCCCCACGAAGAACCACCCCGGAAAAAGGTTTCGAAGTGAAACAAAGACTTCATCCCCAGGCCCCAGAGTTTCTTGAAGAAGAATAATGTTCGGCCCATAACCAGAGAACAGGGTGCAGATAGCTAGTTTTTTAGGCTTACTAGCTAAACCTATACAATTAAAGGACACCACAATCATTGGATCACCTGATCCGGGGCATGCACTACTCTAAGTACCCATGTTAAGGACCTCTATTTCCCATCTTCAATATCTAGTTTGGATTTCAGTTGGACTTTGGATAAATTTGATTTCCTCCCTCTTAGCTTGGCCCCAGAAGGAGAGACTGAAAGGTTCCCCAACCCTCCCACTATCTCCAGCAGATTGAATTTTTTCACCCATGGCCTAAGGTTATAAGGCCAATGCTCCCCTTCATAGGAAGGGAACTCATCAAACCCTCGAGGAGGCTTGGGACATAGATCAATAGATAGGGCCAGGATAGATGTGATGATGCTATATAGTGCCGATTCAACACGCACAAAGAGACCATTGGACATATGTATAGATTCTGGCCTGGAAGGACCAGGCCCTGAACTCGAGGAGACAAATGCGAAAAAAGAAACAAAAAAATATGAGGGGGTATTAAGAACAGTACCCACCCTCTGTGGCGCTTCTGTGTCCTCTGCTACATCCGAAGGCACCTCGACCGGGATGGCTTCAACACCTCCCAACACGAGGGCCTTCGCCTCCTCCATGGCCGTATCTTCTTCCTTCCCTTTCAGCTCTTGTTGGGTGGACTGTTGTGCCTACTCCTTCCCATAAAACATGCTTTCTTCCCATCAATAGTCTTTCCTCCCGGATTGCGCATGACTTTCCCTTTGGATGATTTTTTATTTTTTCGGATATCCAGTGGACAGTATTTTTCCATATGTCCATGATGGTGACACCTATGGAACCTTCTCATAATCCAGTGTCTGAATGAAATACTATTTCCTGTAATGTAATTGAATTGCCTCCGCCAATCCTTATTTGGGATTAAGTTTAACCAGAATTATCGCAGTCCCATTCTCTCCTGTCTGCTGAAAATACATATCAGCCTCCAAAAACTGCCCTAATTCATTCCTGATTTCCTTGAATACATTAGCAGTCCATAGCGGTTGAGGAAGCCCTCACAATCTAACCCAGATTAGAAGGTCCGCTATCTTTTCCCTTTGAGCATATGAGAGGGGATGCCATCTCTTGAACAAAATCGGGGCTCGAACAAAACCCAAATTCCTTTCCATCACCCAAGAAACCATCTCTTTATTGTTGAACCTCATCATAAAGCAGTCATTTTCCAGGATAAACACCTTGAAGCGTGGATTGGGCACTGACTTCCATGCATTCGCATCCCATTCTTTCAAGAAAGTAGCTGATACTTTCTTGCCCTTTGCTTTCCCTACCAGAGTTAACTCTGCAGTCTCCATAGCTTCGTTGATTGAAAGATCAATGCCTAGAACCATATTTTGGATCTGGTCCTTTCTACTCATTGCACTGGCTTTCTTCCTTAACAAATCTGGGCTATCTTGATCGCTATCCGAAACATAGACTAGAGCCTCATGTCCCGAGGGTGCTTTGCTGCCTTCAACCGTGGATGCGGTCCCTTGGGCCTTCTTTTTTCCCTAAAACTGGCGGTCTGCAGCCCTTCCTTGGCACGATCTTCCTTCATAGCTCATCCAGACCCCTCTCGGGTCGCTGGACCTCCTTGTGAGTAGGGAATTACCTGCCTGATCCCTTCAGATTTATTCCTTCCCCCCTTGATCTGTGCCTCAAGTTTCTTCCTTCTATCCTCAGAAATGGCCTCTGCTATCCTCCCCAAACCCTCCTCTCTAGGAAGACCCGAATTTTTTTGTTCCCCTTCACCCGGTCGCCACGATACCAATCTCGTACCCTGCGCCTCTCCTCCATCGAAAATTTGGTTTTTGGCTACCCTCTTTACTCCCAGATCCTGTCTCAAACACTTGTTCTTCAACAATCTGTAGCTGACCACTATATCCTCGAGGCCTCCCGTACGCTGAAATGGCTCGACCAAATCAAAACCCCTCCCCTTTGTCTGCTGAAACCCTTGATCTGTTCCGCAGGAACCAGAAACCTCCAGACTGGGCACTGTTAAAACCCACAAATTGTTTAAACTGTAGTGCATGGCCGTTACCGATTTCCCGGTTGACCTAATAATGCCTACCTGACTGCCTCCCGAACCTAAACCTCCAGGCTCTCCTCCTTTCACAACTACTAACCCAATGAAATCCTTCAATTTTTGCTCTGTGACCTCCATTCCCCACATCGCGAGCATATCCCCCGGCTCAGGATCCACCTCCACCCTGTCCGATCCGTTGACCATCTTAGTATACTCTAGAAATTGCAGGCAGCGATAGATCTCGTTCTCCTCCCTTCTCACCAGGCACGTGCTGCTACCTCTAGCCAAAGCCTCTCACCTTGAGCACAACATAATTGGTAAAAGAAATGACTGAGCAATAAAAAAATGGGTTTACCCTTTACCCTTTACCCTGGATTGTCCTTCCCACTGAAAACAAAAATGAGCACACAAACCTAGGACCATTTCTTCCCACGCCACTCGTCGCCATCCATCGTTTCCATCTGCCTTCACCCTAGGTCCCCCCTTGTCGGGTTCTACCTTTAGGCAGTAGGAGCCCCATGTCGTCTATGCGCAAAATCAAACTATGGCGCCAGTTAGGGTTTCCACGAGAGAACTGATCCACCAATTTCACCTTGTCTTCAATTGATACAAGAGTCTTTGTTTCCAATTAAAAAAAATTGTTTCCCATGTGTCTGGTATGAAACTATTTTGCAGTTGCATAGGTGAGAGCACAAATTTTCACAAAAACACATGAAAAATTCCTCATATCCATTCTTAAATAAATAAAGAAATTTATATAATGTGGTGCACATGATTATTCTTAATTAAGACTAATGAATTATCTCTCTATATGTGTGGGTAAAAAAAATCCTAGATGACTTTTGTGAGGAGAAATCAATAGAAGAAAAGCATCCCTCAATGATGTTAAAATAATATTTTTTGAGAAATTGTATGAGTATTTCCTCTACATAATACTCACTTTAATTCACAAATTCTTGATTGGCCAAGACATTTGGAACATTGTTGAACCCAAATGATCTCTACTAACAATAACAACTAGTACCTAATAGAAAAAATGACAATATAGGTGGAAATATTTTTTGAATGCTAGTTGAAAAATTGCTCATGAAGCTTAGGAATACTTATAGAAATGAATGGCTAATTGTGGTACCTTTCTTAACTAGTAAAAGTTATTTGTGCTTTGTGGTGGGGGTGAAAATTTGTGAGAATGTATAAAATGGAGTAACCTTAGTTGATACACATTGAAGATTCATTATGCTGAGGAAAATGAGGAAGTCAAATACAAGAGAGTGAGAGTATGCACTTGATGAAGAAAAAAAGAAAATGATGCTTAAAAGAATGCAATCATACAAGGCAACGATTAGTATTCAGAAAGTTAGAAGAGAAAAAAGCCAACAGAAAAACATAGTGATGCATGATGTTGCAAACCATCATCAATACAAAGAAAAAATCATCAATAGTGGCAATTCATTGGAGTGCTAAATCGATTTGATGATTATACACATGTCACATGGGAAGAATCCTTGACGGTTCTTGAGTTGAATGAAGATATAAAGTTGGTAGAGGTAGGAATTGTCACCCTCTGATTGGTAGAGAATGTTGAAAACATAAAGGTTGAGAGTTAGGACATATGATTATACGTAATCATCGAAATTCTTATGTAAGAATTCGTCTATGTTCAATAATTCCTCGTGTTCAAGATTTCTTTTGGGAACATTTACAAGTATGTTCATGACGATCTTCATAGTGGTATTAACTAAACAACCATGTAAATGTGAGAGATACGTTGTTCCTTGGAATACCCAGAAAAAGTTAAACTGGTTAAGTACTGAAGGAGATAATAACATACTACTCCACATAAAAGATGTTAGAACTATACCTCTTATATGATTTAATATTTGAGGAGGATACCTCAATTTTTTTTGAACATTGCAAGGAAGTGATGCAACCACAAATAATACATTTTACATACTGTAAAGGTCAAAATTGTTTTATCGATGAAATAAAACTTCTAGTAAAATCAACCAAATTTGATCAATTAAACACTAAGAAACCATTGAATATCCTATGACTAGTTCCACCTAATACAATATAGTATTAAAAACCCTCCTCCTTAAAAAAATGTTGCACCACCATCTATCACTCTACAAGGGTGACGAAGATATTAAAAACCATTGGTTCATATGTGAGAAAAATTGGGTTGTGATGGATATACCACACAGAAAGCAAAGAAAATTGCAAAGTGTGTTGTAGCATTAAATAAAATAATGTTAACATGATTTATGAACTTTAAGGAGAATTAAACGAAAACAAAAATAAAAATGGAAGTGAAGGAAATTTTTTTATCATTCCTTAAAACTAAATATGTCAAACATCTAATAGCAAAAAAAATAAAAGGCACTAATTAGATGCCTTGTGAACTTGTGTTTGAATACACCGATAGGTTTATATATCTTCTTAGACATAACAAGGACTTGCTCATAGAATGGTTCATAGCATGCCTTCTATAAAATATAAGGGGTACTCTTTGAATACATTAAATAAAAAATTTCCAAGGTGCCCTAAGGAAAGAATAACATATGGAATCATATGAATATTGGTCTATCCCATCATCATTGGATGGGTATAATTTAGGATCAACATTTGGGGGGGAATTCCACTTGAACTCCAAAACCCTATGGAAACTAAGTGAATCATATCAACTATGTGTGTATTTGGAGAACTCCAAACAAGTCTTTAGAGGGTAAGTTTGTTCAAGGAATTTGATCACTGCAAGTAATAATGAGAAGAAGTAAGTCCCCTTTAAAGACTTTTAATGAAACCTTGAATAAATATTCTACATGATCAGTAGAGTGAACACTAGAATTAGATATAATAGGATAATACTAATAAATATTTTTACAGGGTTCCATACCATGAAATTTTTTATGGGACATTGTTTATCAAGTCTTAGCTTTTAAAGCTTTATTAAACCACGTATGCCTGACCACCGTGTTGTCTAGTTTACTCGTCGCCCAAATCGCCTGGTAAAAATATGATGGTGATGATGATGACGATGAAGGGTTAGAAGTTTTCTCAAATGGAAGGGTAAAGAGTTTTCTCAACCTCTGGTTTATGAAGTACATTATAAGGCGCAACTAGTAAATAGTAATAAATAATTTCATTTCCTTGACATTTACATATGTAATAATTTTGTTATTTTATTGTCAAATTATTTTTCTGAGTTTTATTTGAGTCTCCAAACCCTCCCATATCTTCAATGCATGCATCTACCATAACCATGCCAAATTTTAGTGCATACGAGCACAAATTGAAAAAAATTTCAATGTTGGCCCCATTCTCAAGTCATGGGCATACATGCATGTATGGGCTGACATTACTTCTTTTGTGTGGGCGCCCCTTTTCAAGTTAGGCCAATCCACCAAATCATTACATGGGTGCACGCGCGCTAGGGCACTGGTGTTCGCCCTTGTGGGAACTCAGTTCATGGGAAGTCATGGGCCGACATTACTTCTTTTGTGTGGGCACCCCTTTCTAAGTCAGGTCGACCCACCAACTCATTCCACGGTTGCCCCCTCTGGGCAGGCACCTTGGCATGCCCAACATGTGACGCCCCCATGGGCGCCCCCCGCCTTAGCGCGGGTACACCTAGGGTGTGGTTGTTCGCCCTACTATGCAAATTAGTGAACACAAATCACTAGACCATGAATGAAAACAAAATATTATCATTTGTTATTTCCATGTTGCATATTAATTTAGCCAATTTTATAAAAGTCATTATGATACCCCCTTGTGGGAACTCTATTCATGAGAATTCATGGGCCAACATTACTTATTTTTTGCGGGCACCCCTTTCCAAGTTGGGTTGACCAACCAACTCGTCGCACGAGTTCCCCTGTTGAGTGGGCGCCTTTGTGTGCCTAGCACGCGATGCACCGTGCCTTCATGCGGGCTCACCCAAGGCGCAGGTGTTCGCCCTGCTGTGCAAATTACTGAAGACAAATCATTATCTCATCAATGCAGACAAAAAAATATTATCATTTGTTACTTCCATGTTGCATGATCAATCAATTATAAACCGACTTTTAACACTGAAAAATAATTTAGTCAATGTTCTAAAAATCATTATGAGACCCCATTATGGGAACTCTATTCATGGGCAGTCATTAACCGACATTACTTATTTTTTTCCAGCGCCCCTTTCCAAGTTGGGTCGACCCACCAACTCGTCGCACAGACACCCTGGTGTGCCCAACATGCGACGCTCCTTGCATGGGCACCCACACGCTTCACCTTTGTGCGAGCGCACCTAGGGCACGGAAATTCACCCTACTGTGCAAATCAACGAACACAAATAATTAGCTCATCAATGGAAACACAATATTATCATTTTTTTATTTTGATGTTGCATGATCAATTAATTATAAACCGACTTTTAACATTGAAACATTAATTTAATCAATTTTCTAAAAATCATTATGAAACCCCCTCATGGGAACTCTGTTCATGGGTAGTCATGGGATGAAATTAATTCTTTTGTGTTGGTACCCCTTGCAAGGTTCATCGACTCACCAACTCATCGCATGAGTGCCATGGCATGTCCAACAAGTGACACCCCCATTGGTGCCCACGCCCAAGGCACAGGCGTTCGCCCTGTTGTGCAAATCAGTGAACACAAATAATTAGATCGACATTGACATCGAAATATTATCATTTTTTAGTACGTCCACGCTGCATAATCAAACAATTATAAACCAAATTTCAACACAAACATTAATTTAGTCAATAATATAAAATCATTATGAGAACCCCCTTGTGGGAACTCAATTCACGGGAAGGCATAGGCTGGCATTCCTTCTTTTGTGTGGGAGCCCCTTGCCAAGTCGGGTCAACCCACCAACTCGTCACATGGGCGCCCTACTGTGCCCAACACGGGATGCCCCCATGGGCGGCCCGCCTTCACGCGGACATTCTCAAGGTGCGGGCGTTCGCCCTGCTGTGCAAATCAGCGAACACAAATCATTAGCTCATCAATGACAACAAAATATTATCATTTTTTATTTCCATGCTGCATGATTAATCAATTATAAATTGAATTTTAACACCCAAACATTAATTTAGTCAATTTCCAAAAAATCATTATGAGACCCCCTTTTGGGAAATCCGTTCATGGTCATTCATGGGACAACATTACTTCTTTTTTGCATGCGCCCCTTCCCAAGTTAGGCCAACCCACCAACTCGTTGCACAGGTACCCCTATCAGGCGTGCCCAGCATGTGACACCCCCATTGGCGCTTGCATGCCCTACCTTGATGCGGGCATTCACCTTGCTTTGCAAATCAATGGACACAAATCATTAGCTCAATATGTTTTCTTAACGAATCATAGTCAAAATTGAAATGATGGTATAAACGTAAATGAGATTTTCTTCGTTTCAAGAATAATATATTCTCTAATTAACAAGGACAACCATGTGAAGGTGGAAGCTCATATGGCCCCTTCCCCCCACTCACATTACTCTCAATCCTCTGATACCCAATATATATACTATAATATATTTAAGAGAAACACACACATTCTAACATAAAAACTAGGAAAATAAAAATTTAAGGTGAACGAAAGAGAACAAACCAACTGAAAAAACATATAAATACATACCTCGTAATTTTAAACATTTTGATATCATTAATATTCTTCCTAATCCAATGCATCATCTGTATCATCTAGTTCATAATTCATGTATAAAGTATTCACCATATCGACATCATCATCATCTGGAACATGCTCTTCTAAATTTGGTTCAAGTTCTTCATCTGGCACAACGTCAATATCATATATTTCATCCAAATTAACATTGTCTTGATTAACATATATTCCTTGAACTTCTTCAACATATTCGTGTGACACGACATGAAACCCCTGCTCCTCTACATCATATTATTCTTTAATTTCATCTTCTTCTGCTACATTATACTTTACGAGCCTTCCTCTGGGATCATATCTAACAACATATGACCAACCTGCTTTAACTAGAACCTATGCATAAAATAATTGTTCACATTGGCTTGGAATAACATATCGCTCTAATCATGGCTCAAGATTCCTTGTATCAACCATGGTAAATCCATTAACATTCTCAATAATAATTCTATCAAGGTCACATTCATGGATTCGTAGCCTAAACCATTTGACGTCGAACACAACTATTTTGAAGGATTCAAAGTCACACTCAAGTATATCATGCATATACCCATAACATCGATTGTAAGAGAGTTCTGTATGTCTGTCACCTCAAGAGGAAACATTTATAACTTGAAATAGTACAATCATCCCACTATCAGAAGTTTTCATCATTTCGTCCAACATTTTGATGCGAAATTTGTAGCCATTGCACCATATTTTGTTGTGGTGTTTCAACTGCAATACGTCAAACACAAAAAATGCATTTTCAATTGATAAGCATGCATATTTATACCTGCAAAATTTGAAAATTAAGAAAAAATCATGCCATATGCATCAATATAATTGTAAAAAAACTTAGTATGGGTGAATATGCTTGTCTAATAATATTTTAAACCATATGTTAAATCAATTTCCCTATGTGTAAGATTGATGTCTCCACTATGGTGAGCTTCTTTGACCAATGTAGACACACCATACCATGATAACCTACCATATATATATATATATATATATATATATATATATATATATATATACCATGTTATACCTTCATAATAATAGATTATGAAAGAAGACTAAAAATTAAATAAGTATGATATACATAAAAACAAAAACGTCAAATGTGCTATAAATCTCCATTATCTACTTACATCTCACTTTGCTTGTTTTACCTTTCCCGAATAGGTGCTCCCCTTCAAAATCTTCCATGGAGTTAACATCCCAAATGCTATCCAATGCATTATACTTTTTCCTATTTCATCACTATATTTATGAATATAAACATGGTTTTATTTACCCTATATCCCTCTACCATAGAACCCTCATGATTTTATCTTTGTTTAACCAAATATTTCAGTGATTTCAAGTGCCTCACAACCATCCACATTGATCTTGTGTGTACATGTCCACACTTTTCATTCACTTCGACTTGGTTTATGAATTAATGTTCTTATGCATTGAAAAATGTCGGAGGTAGATACTTTTGCATTTCACACATTAGATGAGGAATTTGTTTTCTCCAATACTTTATATCCTCTTTATCAATTTCTTTAGATGACAACCATCTACATATATATGAAGCAAGCAAATCATAGGTTTCAACAAAAAAAGTATAATATAGTACACGATGACAAGTAAAACACATGCAGTAAAAAATATGCAACACAACAACTTATTGAACAAATTACACTTTTCACATAAATATGCACTTACCTCATGTATTTGCCAAAATCATATATAACTTGTTTGACATTGTTGTCAAAGTTTTTTGAGAGAGATAAAGGTAGAACATATAGTATCAAAAATAATGACTGATGATCATTTTTTCCTAAATTAGTAGAAAAAAAACACTAATTAACAAGATGTTTCACCAATGTATAAAATATATATACACCAAAATAATTACCTTAATGAACATATGCCAATCATGATTTTTTACCCCACCTAATTCACATTTATTTGCTAGGATATTCTTTATGTTTGAAGAAAATCCAGTTGGAAATTCAAAAATTTCAATAACCTCTTTAACATGCTTTCTTTTTTGCTCTATCAATAACCACGGAAGGGTGCTTATATTTTGGCAATTTCCATCACTATTTGAATGAATCTCACTTTGCAATGCATGGTCAGCCTCCTTAATGCAATTAAAAATCTTGACAATTTTTTTCTTTATCTCTCCTTCCATATAAGATTCGTCATAAGGTCTCTGTTACATTCTTCCCAATGTGCATTGTATCAAACAAATGAACAATTTGTAGGTGCTCATAGTAGGGGAGTCTATTGAATTGCTTGGGATAACTTTTCATTCCTTATGGAAGTGCTCTATTATTAATGCCTTGATGACCTATAACGTGAAGCATAGTTAAAGATATTATAAAAACAATATAACCTGTCAATTAGTACAATGAAGAAAATTCCCTAAAAATATAAACATACAATGTATATTGATACGTAGAAAATTAAATCCATACTTTGAGAGACTCTATTATATTGCAACTTCCATGCATGAGGTGTCATTCTCTATGGTATTAATCTAGTCTCTTCTTTCCAATTTAAAATATATTTTTCTGTACTTTGGTGCCTATGGTTCTTAGAAAGGAAGTGCCTATACTCATCAAACACCTCCTTTCCTAAGCTCTGTGAATGACGAGATTTCATTTTAGGACCACAAACCAGACAAGAAAATTTACCCTTTGTTTGAATACTTGCAAGAAATGGAATAATTTCTATATCAACTATTTTAAGTATGTACAATGAAGGTCGAACTATTTAAAAAACGGACTTGAAATGAACTTCATAAAATTAAACACTATTAAAGTACATGTATAATGTTATAAAATACCACAAAAATTTGTTAGCCCTAGGGCATCGTGAATTTTCCATACAAGCATTGCATCAAATTCAAATTCCCTTTTTGCAACTACTGGTTTAGAGATATCATATACAGTGATATCGTTCCATAAATCCACTAACTCATCGATAAGAGGCTCGATATATAGATTCATATCTTTGACTAGTACTTACCTAATTGATTGAACATACAATACATAATTACTACATATATGAGTAAATACAATTTTTTATAAGACATAATTATAACTAGGCACAATTGAACATATATGAGTAAATTAACAAAAAAATATAGGACATAAATATGAAACAAACAAGACACATGAGACATTGTTGTGCTAACAAAAATTATTCTAAAAAAATTATAAATACCTAGAAGAATCATTGTCAACATTATGTGCTCCCACTTTATTGACTTCCACGGGGGAATGTTATTGATGATAACAAAAATGGGCCACACTAAGTAAGTAGATTTGGGCTCTCCAAATGGATTAACATTGTCAACTGCTAATGAAAAACTAATATTACGAGGTTCTCTTCTAAACTCTAGCCAATTTTCCTATATATTCCTAAATGTATATCCATCTGCAGGCATTCATGAACGCCATCTTCAATTCTATTCATTGCATGGTAATCCATAAGTTATACTACGCTTTTGCATATGAACAATTGTCGTAGAAGTGGAATTATGGGAATATAACAGAGAACCTTGTGAGACACATTTTTGTTACTTTATTGGTTTGATATCCACTCTCATCACATTTTTTTATGAATCCAGTTCCCAAAATAGAAGAAAAGGGAGATCAAGGCCTTAAAAATCAACCACTTCGAGGGGACAACCTCCTTTACATTACATAAATGAAAAATTCTTGGATGATACAAATGCCAAAACCTCCTTTCTATATATAGGAGTCCATGGGGTCACAATATAATCCTAGCCGACCTAACAATAATAATGTAAGGGCACAATAATAACAATATGGGGACTACTGGGGTACAACAATAACAATAAGGGTGCTACACTAACAACAATAAGGGACTGCACTAGTAATATAGGACCCTAACATGCCCCTCTCCTTCAAAAAAGTGTTGTCCTCAATGCTTCAGTAGTTACAGATGCTTCTGTATAAAATTATCATCCTCCCGTGTGGAATATTCGGTGGGTAAGTTCTTCCACTTGATGAGATACTCTGCAATTGATCGATTTCATAGCTGTCTGTGGCTGCTTCAGGTTCCAATATGATTTTTCCTTCCTCAGTGAGTTCTCTCAATATTGTTTGAACCAAAATTTTTTCACGTATAACCTTCTTTAAGCATGAAACATGGAAAACTAGGTGTACTCGGGAAGATGTAGGAAGCTCCAATTTGTATGCCATAGTACCAATATTTTGCAACACCTTGTAAGGACCATAATACTTTGGAGATAATTTATTATCCTTCTTACCCTTCTTGAGGGACATATTTTTGTATGGTTGTAGCCATAAATATACCCAGTCAACTACATCAAAACTTCTCTTGCTGCGAGGTTGATATGCCCGTTGTTACATTCGATTTTGTGCCAAATTTAGGTTATCCTTTAAGAGTTGGAGAAATTGTTGTTGATGCTCGATGTGATCTTCCATTGCTTGAACCTTAGAATTTTCTCTTAAAGATGATGTGATGGACGATGAATGATATCCATAAAGTGCCATAAATGGGGTCATTTTGCTGCAGTGTGGAAGGAAGTTTCATACCACCATTCAACGAGAGGTAACCAATTGACCCATCGTGTTTGGTTATCAGATACAAAGCAATGAAGATATCCTTCCAAACATTTTTTCACTATCTCAGTTTTCCCATCGGATTGACGATGATAAGATGAGCTATGAGCTAGTTGAGTGCCCAAACAAGAAAATAATTTTGTCCAAATATTTCCAGTGCAATGGGATCTCTATCGCTTACAATAATCTTTGGGTTTCAATGTAGCTTTTGAATTGTTTTCATAAATGCAGTAGCAACTGCACTTGCTTTAAATGGATGAGATAATGAACAAAAGTGTGCATACTTGGTACGCCTATCAACTACCACCATGATGACACTCTTTCCTTCAGAGTGCATTCAGACTTATGTAAACCTATGATAAAATTCATTGAAACAACATTGATTTGGAATGGATAAAGGTTGTAGCAGACTGGGGGTCTTAATTGTCTCAACTTTATTTTGTTGGAAAACCAAACATTCCGCCACAATTTTGAATATGATATTTAAGGCCATCCCAAAAAAAATCCTTCTTCACCCTGTGGTAATTTTTAAAAAATCCCGAGTGTCCTTCTAAGGGAGAGGTGTGCAATTCCAAAAGAATTTTTTGTTTTAGTTGGGAATTTTTACAAAGATATAAGCAATCTTTGTACCATAAGGAATCATTTTTCCAACTAAATGTATCAGATGTACTGGGATATTGTTGCAACTTTTGAATGAGTGTTCATACTTCTTCTTCATTCTTCCATTCCTCCCTTGATTTGGTTATCCAATTTGGTTGGATAATAGAAATGTCACAAAGCAATGCTTTCACATCCTCATCCTTTCTTGAGAGTGCATCTGCAACAACATTTAGCTTCCCTTTTTTGTAGATGATTTCAAAGTCATAACCCAACATCTTTGTGACCCATTTTTGCTGCTCTTCTAAAGATATCTTTGTTATAAAAAGTATTTAAGACTATCATGATAAGTTTTTACCTTGAAGTGTCTTCCCATTAGGTAAGGTCACCATTTCTTTAGTGCATGTAGTATTGCCAACATTTCCTTCTAATAAATAGCTTTCTGTAGATACTTTCCTTTGATTGGACGACTTTAAAAGAAACGGGTCTTCCTTCGTGCATTAAAACAACACCAATTCCATTTCCTGAGGCATCACATAATAAAGGTTTTTGTGAAGTTTGGTGTAGCTAAGACCGATGCTTGGCACATTGCCTCTTTAAGATGTTCAAATGCCTTAGTTGCATCAGGTGTCTATGAAAATGCATCTTTCTTCAATAATGTTGTTAGAGGTTCTACTATTTTCCCATAATTCTTAACAAACTTACGATAATATCTTGTTAACCCGAAAAATCCTTGCAACTGCTTTATGGTTGTGGTGACTTTCCATTCCTTAATGGGTTTAATTTTTTTAGGGTCTACCTTAACACCCTCCTGAGATACAATATGACCCAGATATTCCATATTTTTTACTCCAAAAAAACAGTTGGAGGTTTTTGCATATAATTGTTTCTCCTCCAATAGTTTGAGCACCCTGTCAACATGTTGAACATGATCCTTCCAATACCCGTTGTAGATTAGTATATCATCAAAAAATACTAACAAAAATTTTCTAAGGTAGGGTTTGAAAATGGAATTCATTAACCTTTGAAATGTATAAGGTGCATTGATAAGGCAAAAAGGCATGAAAAAAAATTCATAATGACCCTCATGAGTTTGAAATTCTGTTTTTGGAATGTCTCCAGTCTTCATTCTAATTTGATGATATCGTGAACGAAGATCCAACTTGGTGAAATAAATTGCTCCATGTAATTCATCCGAAAATTCATCAATCATAGGAATGGGAAATTTATCTTTAACAGTAATCTTACTGAGCTCCCTATAATTCAGACACATGTGCCATGATCCCTCCTTCTTGTGCACCAATACTAATGGAGCAGAGAAAGAACTTTGACTAGGTTGAATTATACCAGCCTCTAGCATTTCTGCAATCATACGTTCAATTTCACTTTTTTCGACATAAGGATATCTATAAGGCCTGATGTTTGGAGGAACACTTCATGGAATAAAATGAATAGCATGATCATGATTACGAATAGGTGGGAATCCTTTGGGAGTTTCAAACACCTTGGAATGATTGTCCAAGAATTTTTGGAGATCTGGAGAAATAGATGATTTTGATGTTGGAACTTCTAATGAGCATAATTGTGCAATGATGCCTCGTTGTTTTAGAATATTTGTCATGACATTAGAGCTTATTATCTTTCCCAACTTTCCTGCGATACCCCGTAATTCAACTTCCTTTCCTTCCAATTTTTTTTTCAAGAAAAGTTCTTGAAAATTAAAAGCTACCGTCCCCAAAGATTGTAACCATTGTACTCCTAGTACAACATCAACACCACCCATTGAAATGGAAAGCATTGCACCTTTAAACACATATTCCCCCACGGTGAGCTTGATTTTATGGCACTTTCTAGAGCAATTTATAGTTCCTCCATTTTCCACCATCACTTGAAACTCTGGCGTTGGGTATAGGAAGCAATTCAATTCCTTGGCTACCTTACAATGAATAAAATTATGGGTACTACCCAAATAAATAAGGACTATTACATTTTTCTTCTTGATATGTCCTTATATCTTGAGAGTTTGAGGAGTGGTAATTCCTGCTAATGCATTACAAGATATGGTCGGATTCATTTCTTCTTCCTCTAGGGTTGGTTCCTGGTGTATATCCTCTTCTTTTGAAGTTTCTTGTTCCTTTTCTTCCTCCTCTTCACAATCTATGTAAAATAATTTCTTCTTAGAACACTTATGAACTTTAGTGTAATTTCTATCACAAATATAGCAAAGCCCTTTTTCTCTTTTTTCTTCTAATTTTTGTGGTGTCAACCTTTTAGGTCATGGAAGTCTAGGAGTAGCAACACTTCCATCTTTATAGTTGTGAGTGGTAGGCTTCCTTGTTGCCATAATTTTCTTTCAATTTTTCTTGCCAACCTTAATGCATTCTCTAATGTATCAGGTTCCCAAAGGTGAACCTCATGTTGGATGTTATCCTTTAGAGTCCTTATGAAGACATCAATCCTATGTTGCTCTGGAATATTATTTACCCTTATATTCAATTTTTGGAAGTCCTCAATGTGCTCCATCATTGAACCCTATTGTTTGAGATTTATCAATTGGCTAAAGAAGGTGTTGCTCTTTGTATCCTCATATTGTGCTATCATTTCCTCCGTAAAAATTGACCAAGTGACCAGTGGTTTACGAGAACAAAGCCATCGATACCATACAAACTGATTTTGTTCTAAATATAAAGTTGCAATGCTTACCTTTTGTGTGTTTTGTGTATTATGGAGCTCAAAGTATTGCTCCATTTGTAGTATCCAAGTTATCGGATCCTTGCCATAAAACTTCCTCATATCTATCTTTGGAATATGGTGGGTCATAAATCCAACATTAGATTCTATGAAATCATGATTAACATTTCTTTTTTTCTCATCATGAGTTTCCTCTATTACCTTTTCGCCATTCGGAAGCTTTTCTTGTAGCAACTTTGCCAAAAGTTCCTTCAAATCTTCCATGCATTTCTTCAAATATTCCATGTTGCCTTATATACCATCCATCTTAGCTTCCACTCCATCCATATTAACTTCCACACCATCCATCTTAGCTTCCATGCCATTCTTCAAACCATCCATCTTAGCTTCCACGCCTTTCTTCAAACCATCGATGTTGCCTTCTATACCATCCATCTTAGCTTCCACGCCATCCATCTTAGATTCCATTTCAATCTTCAAACCATCCATCTTAGCTTCCACACCTTTCTTCAAACCATCCATTTTAACTTCCATTTCATTTTTGCTACTCTTTGCGAGAGCAAAATTTGTTGCACTTTTTCTTGTAATTTTGATATATCATGTTACAGTTCTTCCGCTTCATGAGTCATAGTAGAGACTTATGAGGGCTTAATGGGTGTTGAATTATTTTTAGGGGAAATTTTAGAACCCGATACTAATATCTATGATTCAATATGTCCTTGGAATCACTTCAAACATATTTTTCAAACAAGACTAATGCAATTTTAAAAAAAAATACACACCTTTTTCTTGCTTCTGAGGAACTTGAAATTGAAAATGATGTATCTCTGTAATTTCGGATCCCCAAGATTTTATCTTTAGTATTTTAGTATCCCTATGAATCTTATTTCCAATTCCATAGGTCATACCTGATTTGGATTCTTCAAGACAAAGTTATGCCCAATCTCCCACAATGACCTAATTATGGACTAGTTCAGTAGAGAGAACTTGTACAACGTGCCATGTGTCACGGTTTCCTCCTTCAGCTCTGAAATTGATACACAAGAAACTATAGTCTGTGTAATTTCGACCACATCTTACAGAATTTCAATTGGATGCTCAGAGAGAGAGTTATGATGATTTTCCCAAGGTAACCTCTTTGATATGAAATTTGGGAGCCTGAAAAAACCCTAACTTCCATAGATTATATTTCCGAAAATATTGCGAACCAAGATCTGAAAATTTACCACAAAGTTCCTCGGGATTTCAGCACAAATGGGTTTTTTTTTAGCTTCTGATCCTTTGTATAAAAATAGTTATAGCGAAAATTCCATGATGACCTGTTTGAAACAACGAAATCCTAGAATCCAAAGCTCTAATACCAAATGTTATGAAACTAGCTCCTAAAAGAGAAGAAAAGAGAGATCAAAACCTTAGAAATCAACCACTTTGAGGGGAAAACCTCCTTTACATTACATCAATTAACAATTCTTGGATGACACAAATGACAAAACCTCCTTTCTATATATAGGAGTCCATGGGGTCACAATATAATCGTAGCCGACTTAACAATAATAATGTAAGGTCACAATAATAACAATATGGGGACTACAGGGGTACAAAAATAAAAATAAGGGGGATAGACTAACAAAAATAAAGGACTACACTAGTAATATAAGGCCCTAACACATTTTGGGCATTTTTCTTTCAACACATGTTCTTTATAATAAAGAATATCATCATGAAGGCATACATGAAGAGCTTCATACTCCATTCCAATATCTTTCATAATGACATGTAAATATCAATATGTACGAGGTAAAACATTGGATAGTGGTAACATAAATTCACCTAATCATATACAATGTAAAAAAAAAATAGTAGTGGTTAATGTACTAAACAATATTTATTGTACATAATGCATCAAAATGTTACAAATTAATGAAATGATGTAGATCAATGTACTAACATTAAAAACAATGGAAAAAAATAATTTCTTTATCATGTATATATCTATAGTACTAAATGTCACAAATATATTACATACTGATCCGTAAAATTCTGTTGATATTCCAATGGACAGTTCGTCACAACAAATCTGATAATAATATATTAAAATACTAAAATTTTACATTATTACAGTTTTATTAAACTTTAAGATTGGTAGATTTAATTGTAATTAGTGCATGCATGCGAATATAAATTATGCAAAAAAGTAGAGAACGAAAAAATAAGCTCACACACACACACACACACAAGACACAAGATATGCTCTCTCGGAAACCCTTTTGCGAGAAAACCCAACTGGAAGGTGAGGTCGCTTCTCTCTCTTTCTCTGTCTCGAAATATGGATGCAGGTACAAAGAAGTAATGTCTGTAGCTTGTGGGTTGCTACAATGAAAAAATAATCTCTATGTGCTCTACCTCCTATCTCTCCTAGCTATATTTTCTCATCTATGGAGCAAAATTCTCTCGAAATAATGGAATTCCTCTTCCGCCTAGTGGCCCAGTTATAACACAACCTGATAGCCCGCTAGTGGTTATTTTTTACTACATCAACTCTTAACTAGAGTTACATCAAAAACCACATGGATAACACTTTTTCCATGAATAATGGGGGCTGACACAACATCCTCCCGAACTATAGGTGTGAAAACAGGAAGGTCAACTTATGAGTGGCATAATTTTTTCATACAGACTCCGATCGACGCGCTTCTTGCATCGTTGGAAATATATCTATGTGGAGAATAACGTGAAAAGGTGAGGCATTAAAGCGACAAATTTTTACCCCAAAAAAACATCGTTTGATGCCTCAAAATCCTCTTGGGAGGTTCCGTACCTCGTTTCACCAAACTGGGTCACGCTGGTAAAAACAGTCTTGTGAGTTGATTCCTCCACTTTTTCCACTCCAAATGCACCAAGATGGATGAAAAACGATATAATGATCCAATTCAGATCACATACCTTAGGAGTTGTGTCACACATGCGTTTTAAAAACCATTCACCATCTTTAAGTTGACCAACAACAATACAACAAAGAGAAGAGATGTTTTTGAGCCTTCATAAAGAGGTTTAGTTGCCTACTCAAGTATAAGTAAATAAAAAGCATAGTCATCATACTGGTTGTCATCATAATCAGTTCCAACTTTATTAAATATCTCCTGGATCAATCTATTTGTCTCATCTACTTCAACTATGTTTTCAACATCATTATCTTCTTCTGTAGTATCTTTAGCTTGATCCTTAATATTAATCGCTACATGTTCTTGAACAAACACTTGTACTACAACCATCTCTTCCTCATTGAGCAATGCCATAGGAGGCCGATACTATACAATTACGATAAATAAAGTAATATTAGTATATATAGAAAATATTGAAAGGTTGATATAACAACAATTTATAAATGTAATATATAAAGAAAGCAAAGACAACAAAGAGAAAGAGAAAGACAACTTAGGTGAGACCAAGAAACAAAGACAACAAATCAATGATGATGCTTATGCAATTTACCAAGAGATTTAAGAATATGTTGGAAAAATATAAGAAATACGTTACTTTTCTTGACTTGTAGGAAGTGAAACACTTTTTGAGATATATAGTCACGACCATACTTGAAAACATATTGATATTATTTTGCATTCATCATATTATAATGCCATCTTTTGCATAATATACTTTAAAAACTTATTAATAATGCTCCATAAAAACCCATGATTAACCTCTAAATCCTTAATGTCCAAATTAACCCCCTAAACATACATTAACCCCCTAACACTTTAACCCCATTCCCCTAATCCCTTAGACCCCTAACCCTAACCCTAACCCCTGACCCCTAAACCCTTAAAAAATTACTCCTTATCCCTAAGCCCATAGAGTAATTAACCCCTAACTCTACCTAACCCCTTAATCGGCCCTAACGAAAATAATCAAATAATATTTCTAGTCCACATCAAGATGACAACATAGTTCAAGTACCTCCCAAAATAATATTATAAAATACATTTACAATAGAAATATAATACAATTTACAATACAAAGACATACAATCTAAAATATAATATAAAAATAAACATTTACAAAAATGATCTACAAGCCAAAGACATATGTATAATAAATAACTTGCAAATGGATGATATTTATGTCCGCCTTCGACGTGTCCATAGTCTCTACAATGATTTTTAGCTGATTTTATTAGAATTCTCCTTAGCCTCAAGCCCTTGCAATTTCTACAAGGGAAATGACATTTTCCATCCTTAGAAACTCTCAATGTCGATCCCACGTATCCTTGGCCTCTTCGAGGAATGTTATGTGACATTTTTTGTCACCAAACTTTCAGTGATGATTTTGTTCAAAAATCAACCTCAAAATAAGCCTACAACATTTCAAAACAGTCACAACTAATATATATAGCTACTATGTCAAAGTTATATGATATTAGGGCCTCCACACACACACACACATTTAATAATTGTATATATATAGTTTATATTATAATCATATAATATTATATTAATATTAATATATTATACATATTAATATAAATATAATATTATTAATATCTGTCTCTCTCTCTCTCTATATATATTAGTTTTATATTTATTTTAATTAGTTAAACTAATCAACGTAAAAAAATCCCATATTAGACTTTGTCAGCGAAAAGATGCATTAATGGTGGAATTGAATGTTATGCAAGATTGTTTTCCATTTGTCGGAAATTGGACAACACATTTTCATATTGGATATAGCCTCAGATATCCGATGGTATAAGAAATATCGTTGGTTATTTGACGACATGAGGGATTATAGGAAAACATTGGATAATTGATGGGATAGGACATTCCGTCGAATATTCTACCGTGAAAGAACTCTCGTCAGATATTCAACTGTAGACGAAATTTTAGAAAAAGAAAACAAAAAAATCATTGTAACATCCCTGGTTAAAAATCCATGTAAAAAATATAAGACCAAGGTCATGGGACACGTATTCCAAGTTGAATGGTGGGAAAAAATCCTAGTGGGTGTTCATTTCGGTTATTATGGCTAAAGGAAATTGGCAAGGGAAATGGAGAAGGCTTTGGAAAGGTACGAGGCATTAATTGGCATTTTATTTATGAAAATAATGGAAAATAGGAGAAAATGGAGGTGAAAGTTCACAGGTTTCATGTGAGGAGGAAAATGAAGGAAATAATGGAAATTGAAGAAAATAGAGGCCTTAGTGATAAAAAGACTTCCGAGGATCAGTTGGCAAGATTTTGTTCACACTTATGGCTCTCATTCTATTATGTCTCTCTCTCTCTCATACTCTTTGATACTTAGAGTTTTAGTGGAGCACTCTTGGAGGAGTGTGACATACTTTGGATTTGGATGAAGAAGGCAAAGAAAAGGTAGGAAAACACAAGAGGACATCGGGATCAGCGGCTACAGCTGGATTGATTTGCAGGTATCGAGTTGCATGTATGGTTTCCTTTATATTTTTGGCATGCATGGCACATTCATGTGGTTTCTTGGTTATGATCTATCATTGACATGGAGGATTGTTTGGATTGATAGAGGATTTTCCTAGCCTTTCCATTTCCTAGATAACCATGGTGTTTTTGGTTCATTTCATTGTTTGTTTTCTGGTTGGTTCTAATGTGCCTTTAGCTATAGGTTGGGTTATTAGTTCTTGGAGCCTTGGTTGGACCAAACGCTCTGGAGCCCAACAGATAGTTGTTGGGTTGAGTAACTAGCCCTGGTGCCTTGGTTGGAAAAATGATCTAGAGCCCTAGGTGGGTTGAGTTACTAATCTTGGAGCCTTGGTTGGAGAAACGATTTGGTGCGGAAACAAATGGGGTTGAGTTACTAGTCCTAGAGCCTTGGTTGGAACAAACGCTCTGGAGCCCTGGACAACTTGGGTGGAGACCAATCTAGTGATGGTTGTGATGTCTGATTGTGAGGTGGAATCAATGGTTGAGGGTTGAGGTGGTTTGGCGTCTGGAAGCCCTGGTTTGGTTTTGATGGATTTGGTTTATGATATCCCACATTCATGCTTGGAATATGGCATGGGGGTGACTGTATGAAGAGAGATTTGGCTAAGCCATGTCTATGGTCGGGTGGAATGTGTAAGTCCCAGAATTGGTTGCATTTTGATTATGTCAATAAGAGATCTTTTCCCCCTTGTATTAATGGGTAAATATGCTTGTTATTTGATGGCTTACATGGTTGTTATGTGCTTGTCATTTTTATTGTTTATATGTTGGTTATGACTGAGTTTTATGATGGCGATGATGTATAACTCTCATCATGTTTTCATTTGTAATTAAATGAAAAATGTATCTATGACCCAATACACTATAATGAAGTGAATGTGATGTAGCAAAAATTCTTCTTAAAGATTCTCAGATAAGCATAAGACTGGCCTATGCTCAAATATGTTATTTAAACCTTTAGATTTCATCCTTGTGATATGTTTGATGAAATGCATGTCATGGCTAGCAGGGGTCTAGTCAAGTCCTTGTTCAAATGTTTGCATGTGCACCATTGTTTCACTGTTATATTTCAGTTTTGAACTTGTCATTGAGTTTTTGGCAGTGATCTGGGCTCTGGGCCGGAAAAAATGGCTCAAATATCGAGGAAACTAGCACATGTCTATGGGAAAAATTCTTTATATGCACACATGCATATGTTGTGGGAGTGTCTAGAGCCTCCCAGACACACCCATGGCTATATTATGGGAGGATCCGGGGGTTTGAAGGTCAAAAACCTCAGTGGGACCGAGGGGATGGATGTCTGAGTGGTTGGATTAACTCCTAGGAGTTCTGTTATTGATGTGGAAATTCTGCTTGATGTGTTTATGTCAATTCTACTTCCTTAAGGCCATCTAAGAGGTTGAATAAGATCATAGTAACTCTTCGTCACATGTTTACCCCGGTTGGTCGGTTACTTGGGTAGATGTGGGAGGAGGGTGTTACAGAGTGGTATCAGAGCATGGTTCACCCCTTGGACTAGATGGGCGGTGTGTATTGGTCATGTATTCATGTTGGTTGCACATGTGTTAGTCATCCTTGTGGGTTATATACTTGTTGCATATGCATGGTGTTGGTCATGTTTGTGGTGATGTCGCCATGTGAAATGTCATGTTTTTGTTGTAAAGTGTGTCGTCATGAGTGTATGATTGGTTATGCATTGCTATGTGTTTTTCGCTCATGCATGTCAATTGCACATGTGTTCTGTATGTTTGTGGAATATGTTCTTGTTGTGTATGCATGGTGGTGGTCATTGTTGCAGTTGTGTCACCATGTGGAAGTTGATGGTGTTGTTGATTGTCTGTGATCGTCATGAGTGCATGCATTTGTTATGCATGTAAGTGTCTATATGTTGTTATGCATGCATTTTCATGGTTATAGTTGTTTTACATGTGGTCATTGTAGGCATTTTAGGTTATCATGATGTTTTTGGTATGTTATGATGTTGATGTGTTGGTTGAGATAGAGCAAGAGATACAGATCATCAAGGTGAAGTTGTAGCACTGGACCTTGGGGTAAGAGCATATCGTCATACATGTATTGTATTTTTGGCATGCAGGTATGTTAGTTAACGGATTTTTAAATGCATTAGGGTTATATATATATATATATATATATATATATATATATATATATATATTTTCCATTTTATTGTTGTTGTGGTTACATGTACGATAGATGTTAGTGAATGAGTGTGGTCATATGCACATGTGTCGAATAGTCATGAATGATAGTAACTTGTTGTTATATGCATTGTTGTCGTTTTATACTAGTTAAATTGATGATTATGTTATATACTGCTGATGAGTATGTTATATTTTAACTTGTTGTTGTTGTATGTTATTTGACTTAATGATTAATGTTATTGCCTTTAAGATCTTTATGTTTTATGTATCATGCTAGTTTGACTGGCCTATGCAGATGGTTATGGATATTAAATTCATGTATGAGTCGATATATTTGTGATGTTGTGTTGTAATAATCTATGATTACTATGCATATGTGATTGTTTGACAATTGTTTATGAGTTTATGATGTGAACATGTTAGCTAGTTACTGTTACAGAGATCATTACCTTATTTATGTTTGAGTTGATGTGTTGTGAAGTTATATCGTAGACTGATTGTGCAAAAAAGATATCCTTGCAAAAGATACATAAAGGAATGAGCTTGCTTATGTCGTATACTTGGTGCTTGATTGTTTGATTATGTCATGTATTTGGTGTTTGAGTGTTTGGCATCTATTTTTTATATGTGTCTATAAGATTGCATGAAGTAATGATCTTGTTTTAAGATGGTTGTACTAACACACTACGTGTTGAGATAGCTGATGTGTACTTAAGTATATGATCTGAGTATGAATGTTAATTTTGTTGTGCTAATTTCAACCTCAGATTTAAAATTTATTTACTGATCTTATGCTTGATTTATAGGTTTCCTTATTGCTTATGTGTGTCAAACAGGTAATTTCACTAAGTTTTTATGAGTGAATTCAAGAGCATGAAGTATGAAATTAAAATTATGAATAACAACAACATAAAGAAAAACAAACCATCATAATTGATCCATTAAAACAAATTTTTGATGAAGAAGTTCACTCCTCCTAGGCTACATCTCCTTGGTCCATCTTCCATGGCTTGGGCCTATGTATTAGCTAAATAGTGAAAAAAATGCTGTTTGCATGCATAAAATTCTCCTGAAACATACTCCAATGAGTTCATAATGTCGAAATCTATCAGAAATGACTATTCATTTACTCAATTTTTCCTTCAGTTGATCTATGCATGGCCTTCCTTCCTGGTGGCCCTAG
Organism: Pinus albicaulis; assembly: GCA_034641835.2. Taxonomy (NCBI): domain Eukaryota; kingdom Viridiplantae; phylum Streptophyta; class Pinopsida; order Pinales; family Pinaceae; genus Pinus; species Pinus albicaulis. The sequence continues at coordinate 991,965,602 of CM076583.1, forward strand.
GCTTCAAATTCTTCAAAGTGAAAAAAACACCTATATAATTTCTCCTCTGCCTCTGAAACCCATTCCAATGTGTTCAGAGCATGCCAATTTTCTAGGAATGACTCTTTCTGAGCTAAAATTGGTCGAAAATTGTTCAAGATATGGCCAAATTAATTTTTCCCTAGATTCCTCCTCCAAATCTGGAGAAGACTCCAGATAAGCCCGACAAATTTGGAAATTCCATCGAATTTGTTGCAGTCTACTAAAACTCCACCAACTTAACACTGAGTTAATTAATGCTAAACATAGAGTAAAAGGTGATAAGTACAGGTTAATGCGCACTAAGCGCAATTATATAAAACTCAGATTAACAACATTAACTACAGGATTATCTTTGATTAATCTGCAATTAACATTTAAATCCCGCCAAAATAAATTTATGCGGTGCCTGGTTTTGTGGATAGGTCATATGGGAGGAGGGTTGGCCCGCGGGCTGGCCCCCTCCATTCCTCCGCCATTGGATTCTGTTGACAAAAAATATAGGTCGGATACATGGTTTAATAAGAACCATGGTCGTAGCCCATTGCAAGGGCAGAGAATGGTATGGGGGAGGTTGTGGGTTCGAGCCCCGACCTTGCCCCTCTATACATGTTTTTCCCATTGAAACACACCTCCAAACTTTAGTTTGAACCGTATGTATTTGACCATATTAAATTGCGCCATCAGGTTGTATAATATACACCCTCGGACTTTATAATATATAATATGCGCTCCAATTAATAACATAGTTCAGAACTTTGCATTATTAAAAAATCCGAATATGAAATATATATATGCCACCATATATTTAATATAACCTATAGTTTCGACCTTAGGAAACATCTGAAATTGAAACCATATAAATAATCCAAATTATCATGCCAACCTTAGCATATAATGAAATAAACCTTGGAGCTAGAGAGGGTCCACTAGAGGGGACATGTGCCGACCTCTAGTTGGGATTTCCTCCCACATAAAAAAAATTGGAATTCAACCTTAGGAGCATGTTTTTCTAAACTTTGAAAAGTTTGCCTTGTTTCTAGTCGTGGTCTTATAATAGGGTTAGAGTCATTTTTATATTTTTAAAGGTCTAGATCATGGGTTAAAAGTCTCATTCCATCACCAAACAATGTTCATTAACCTTGTTTCATTCTTCAAAGATCTTATGCCATGTTTTGAAACCCATTTTTAAAGTTTTTTTTCGAAAATTTGAGGAATAAGCCATGAAACCATGTTTTTGTAGCGCGCTCAGTGTAAAAAGTTGATTTTGCGCTACGAAAACGCTGGTGATTTCGTAGCGCAAAAACCCAAATTTGCAAATCATGCGCTACGAAATCGAGGATTCTCAGTTTCGCGTTTGAGCTGTCACATCTGTCAAATATAGTTAAATTCCTCATCATTAGGTGTCATCCACGAGTTCTCCTTCACACATGCAACCATTCATTGTAATTATTAGGGGTCATTTGTCATCGATTAGGGGTCAGTTGTCATTGGTCCTTTCAAATTTGAAAACAGTTGGCTGTTTTCGACTTCATTTGTCTCATGCAAGACAATAGTGCATGCATGCTTATGTTTTGAAGAAGAAAGTAGTGGTGAAAGACCCGACTTTACTGAAACAAATTCAAGTGAGGCTCTAAAGTTTTCAAGCGAGGCTGTGAAAATATATTTCAAGCGAGGTTGCTCATTCACATTCAGGTTATATCAGTATTTTCAAAACTTTCTATCAAGTGAGTTTGAAATTCATTGCTGGTGGGAGAAGAATTGTTATCAAGTGAGGTAGAATTGTTATCAAGCGAGGCTGAAATCATTTACCAAGCGAGCCATTTCATTCAACAGGAAGCTGTGAAAAGTGAAGACTCAGCAGTTTCGTAGCGCGCTACGAAATTGCTGAAGGTGACACACAACAGTTTCGTAGCGCGCTACAAAACTGCTGTAGGATGCAGTTTGAAGAATTTTTGCAATTTTCAAAGGTGAAAAGGGTTTGGTTTTGAGCTTTGATGCTGGTGGGAGGTATATGTAGAATATCAATGAATATCCAGAAGGTTTGGCACATAAAAATGGAGGTTTGAAGCATGATTTTAAAAGGAAAAGTCTGTGCTACGAAAACATCAGGCTCAACAGTTTCGTAGCACAACAGTATTGACAGTTTTTGCACCATTTTGGAGGTTCAGGATTTGCACAGCTGGAAGGTCGAATTCAAATGAAGGTTATAATATATTTTTCACATGTTTTGAGCACCAGTTCTTCAGCAGTTGGTTCGAATGCACAAAAATGAGGCATTCAACTATTATACAAGGAACATGCTCCTATTTTGTAGGAATGGATAAGAAGCAGGTTGATGGGGTCTAACAGCAAGAAGATAAACAACATCATGCTCGAAGTCTAGAAGAAATAGCTGTCAAGCATAGTTTTTAATGATCAGATAAGGTTGTTAAAGGTTGTTAAGATATAATAAATAGTGTTTTAGTCTTAGTTGTATTAGGACTGTAAGACAGACAGTTTAATTGTCAGTTTGTAAATGAGGTTTGTTTAGAAGTTGATAGGCGTCAAATTTGAATTTCTTCTCAAATGTTTGGAAGGAATCCAAGGATGTAATGACCACTCTATAAGAGGGAAGAAATCGAATTCCACAGGGTTGGAAAATGTTATCAGAACTGGCTTCTTTTGTAAATACTTTGGAGGAGCTGATATATACAGAAGCAGTTTAACTTTTCTGAAGCTGAGATTCTAAGTGTACTTCAGTGAGCTTTATCTTATATCATGTGTTTTACTTCCATATTTTTGATGCTTATTACTCAGAATTCATGGGAACATGATCTGACTTCCTTTAAGTGTTAATTTATGGTGAATTGAGTTCTTAGGTCCTATCTGTGGATGGTTTTATTCAATGTTTGATGCTTATTTCTCAGAATTCATGGTCATTCATGCTCTGACTTCCTTTAAGTGTTAAGCTTGGATAAATCTCTGTTAAATACTCTCCTTTCAATACCTTGATGTATCATGACTCAGACTTCATGCACACATGCTCTGATTTCCTTTGAACCTCAAGATATTGATTCTTTCCTGAATGTTTCATCCTTTCATTGAAGTATATACAAGCCTTAGTTTTATAAGAAGAGCTATTTTGTTATATTTTCCTTATCACTGACTCCATAGCCCAATGGTAGCTTGTCTTCATCTTTTAACCTGCAAACATACAAAACCACAAACCATAGAGTTAGCCATCTATATTTATACAAAATCATTAACCCTTGAGAGAGCCCTCTCAGACTGAGGAGGCTAAGCCTCAGCTAAAATATTGGTTTGAAATAGTTACATTGAGGTAGTCTGATCAGCAGCCTATCAGGGTCCTATTTTGGTGATAATATTTTGGTGTGTCTGCCAGGAGCCTGAAGATTATTCATTCCCGTAATCAAGAAGTTGAACTTATGAAGGTAGCAGGAGCTCAGAATCTGTGAGAGGCTGCAGCACTACCTTGGTGACTCCACACATCAAATAATAGATTGGAAGGTGACTCCACTGCTAGAAGATCCGTAGCCTAATGAAATTTCAAGATGAGTTACATTGCAAGAATGAATGCCAGGTATGATCCTATGAATTGGTCTCATATCCCTGGTTTTCAAAATCCTATGCTTAAGGTTGATTGGTTAGATGATCTTCCAATATTTAAAGATGAAAAGAAAGACAATGCTGCTCTTCATTTGGTTAGGTTTCATCTGCATGTACATAGTCTTAAGGTTCAGATCCCTGAAGACTGTCTTATGAAGATGTTCATGATCACTCTAGAAGGAAAAGCATGGTCTTGGTATAAAGGTTTAGAAAATGGTTCATTATATTCTCTTGCTAACTTTCATGATGAATTCTATGAGATGTAAAAAGAGTGTCATCCCTTTTTATTGATGGTTAAATACTGCTGTAAACACTCTGAGAGTTTTATTGAATATTTGGAGAATTGTTATGAAGATGATGAGTTTATGGATGAGGAAATTTTAGAAGCCCTTCATGACAATCCCTTTCATCAACAAGAAGTAAGGAAAATATCTCCATTAGATGAAAATGAAACCCAACAGGAATTTAATGATGAAAATCATGTCATATCCTCTGAGTTTGCAGAAAATTTGCAGCAGGTTTGTCAATCCTTTGATCATCAGGAGAATGAAAATCAGTTCAAACAACAAGAAGAAATATTGGAAAATGTTTGCTACAATCCTAAGTTTGAGGAAAAGGTTGATTTTTCATGTTATTTCTTGCATCAACCTATATCAAATGATGATTACATTAATGAAGAAGTGGGTAAAATTTTTTCTTTATCCTTGTTTTCTAATATGAAATAATTTGAGTGAAAATCAGTAGATAAGATTCAGTTTGTGGATGAAGTTGCATAGAACATTGAAAAAGACATTGAAGGTTTACAAGGTCAAATTAAATCATATAGTCTTCATGATCATGATCATTCTTTTCAAAATATTTCTATGGCAGAACACAAAGAGAAGGTGTTGTTTCCTTTCTCTTTTGAGATTGAGGAAGAATGCACTATTTTTGAAAATCAGTTTGAAAAGCAGTTGGATAGCATATCAAAGGAATCTTGTGCAACTGAGAATCAGTTCTCTGAATATATAGAATGTCATGATGATCATCAAACTAACCATGCCTTCTTTGACCCTATAGCTGAATACATGGCAAAGCTTTACACACCAGTATCTCATTTTCATTTGCATGATGAAGATCAGATACATTATAAGATGTTTTGGTCATCTCACTATCATGGTTATTTTGAGGTCGAATGAAGTTCAGAGCCTCAAATATCAGAAAAGACAATTGATTGGCTTCATTGGATGTTTCATGTTCTTTGAGCTACAAATGGAGATTGCAGCTAATAGGGTAGGTAGGAAGATGCAAATAAGCTCAAGGTTGACTGAGCATTTTTACTAGGTATATTTTGAAGCAAATTGGGCAGAATTTCAGAGTTTTTATTTTTAAAGGAATGGATTGCAGCATTGGAGCTACTAGTTCTTAGCATACCACAGAGGGCATACTATCCCTAGTGGAGCCACTGTTATCACCACAAAATTTGTTTTTCTAAACTTTGAAAAGTTTGCCTTGTTTCTAGTCATGGTCTTATAATAGGGTTAGATTCATTTTTATATTTTTAAAGGTCTAGATCATGGGTTAAAGTCTCATTCCATCACCAAACAATGTTCATTAACCTTGTTTCATTATTCAAAGATCTTATGCCACATTTTGAAACCCTTTTTTTTCGAAAATTTGATGAATAAGCCATGAAACCACGTTTTTGTAGCGTGCTCAGTGTAAAAATTTGATTTTGTGCTATGAAAACGCTGGTGATTTCGTAGCGCAAAAACTCGAATTTGCAAATCATGCGCTACGAAATCGAGGATTCTCAGTTTTGCGTTTGAGCTGTCACATCTGTCAAATACAGTTAAATTCCTCATCATTAGGTGTCATCCACGAGTTCTCCTTCACGCATGCAATCATTCATTGTAATTATTAGGGGTCATTTGTCATCGATTAGGGGTCAGTTGTCATTGGTCCTTTCAAATTTGAAAACAGTTGGCCATTTTCGACTTCATTTGTCTCATGCAAGACAATAGTGCATGCATGCTTATGTTTTGAAGTAGAAATTAGTGGTGAAAGACCTAAGTTTACTGAAACAAATTCAAGAAACGCTGTAAAGTTTTCAAGCGAGGCTGTGAAAATATATTTCAAGTGAGGAAGAACTGAAACAAATTCAAGCGAGGTTTCTCATTCAAATTCAGGTTATATCAGTATTTTCAAAACTTTCTATCAAGTGAGTTTGAAATTCATTGCTGGTGGAAGCAGAATTTTTATCAAGCGAGGTAGAATTGTTATCAAGAGAGGCTGAACTCATTTACCAAGCGAGCTAGTTCATTCAACAAGAAGCTGTGAAAAGTGAAGACTCATCAGTTTCGTAGCGTGCTATGAAATTGCTGAAGGTGACACACAACAGTTTCATAGCGCGCTACGAAACTGATGTAGGATGCAGTTTGAAGAATTTTTGCAATTTTCAAAGGTGAAAAGGGTTTGGTTTTGAGCTTTGATGCTGGTGGGAGGTATATGTAGAATATCAATGAAGATCTAGGAGGTTTGGCACATAAAAATGGAGGTTTGAAGCATGATTTTAAAAGGAAAAGTCTGCTTTATGAAAACAACAGACTCAACAGTTTCGTAGCGCAACAATATTGACATTTTTTCCACCATTTGGAGGTTCGAGATTTGCACAGCTAGAAGGTCGAATTCAAATGAAGGTTATAAGAAATTTTCCACATGTTTTGAGCACCAGTTCTTCAGCAGTTGGTTCGAATGGACAAAAATGAGGCATTCAACTATTATACAGGGAACATGCTCCTATTTTGCAGGAATGGATAAGAAGCAGGTTGATGGGGTCTAACAACAAGAATATAAACAACATCATGCTTGAAGTCTAGAAGAAATAGCCATCAAGCATAGTTTTTAATGATTAGATAAGGTTGTTAAAGGTTGTTAAGATATAATAAATAGTGTTTTAGTCCTAGTTGTATTAGGATTGTAAGATAGACAATTTAACTATCAGTTTGTAAATGAAGTTTGTTTAGAAGTTGATAGGTGTCAAATTCGAATTTTTTCTCAAATGTTTGGAAGGAATCCAAGGATGTAATGACCACTCTATAAGAGGGAAGAAATCGAATTGCATAGGGTTGGAAAATGTTATCAGAACTGGCTACTTTTATAAATACTTTGGAGGAGTTGATATATACAGAAGCAGTTTAACTTTTTTGAAGCTGAGATTCTAAGTGTACTTCAGTGAGCTTTATCTTCTATCATGTGTTTTACTTCCATAGTTTTGATGCTTATTACTCAAAATTCATGGGAACATGCTCTGACTTCCTTTAAGTGTTAATTTATGGTGAATTGAGTTCTTAGGTCCTATCTGTGGATGGTTTTATTCAATGTTTGATGCTTATTACTCAGAATTCATGGTCATTCATGCTCTGACTTCTTTTAAGTGTTAAGCTTGGATAAATCTATATTAAATACTCTCCTTTCAATACCTTTATGTATCATGACTCAGAATTCATGCACACATGCTCTGATTTCCTTTGAACCTCAAGATATTGAGACTTTCCTGAATGTGTCATCCTTTCATTGAAGTATATACAAGCCTCAATTTTATAAGAAGAGATATTTTGTTATCTTATCCCTATCACTAACTCCATAGCCCAATGGTAGCTTGTCTTCATCTTTCAACCTGCAAACATACAAAACCACAAACCATAGAGTTAGCCGTCTATCTTTATACAAAATCATTAACCCTTGAGAGAGCCCTCTCAGGCTGAGGAGGCTAAGCCTCAGCTAAAATATTGGTTTGAAATAGTTACACTGAGATAGTCTGATTAGCAGCCTATCAGGGTCCTATTTTGGTGATAACAGAGCAGATCCTTAAAAAAAAATTTCACTTTCAAACCAAACTGGAGAATCTGTTTGTGACACTTGTCACAGTGCCATTGGGCATAAACTGAAGAATATTCCCTGCATGCTAACTGGGCTGCCATTTCATCAACCTGTCACTGTTTTGCAATTAAAAAAAAAATATTTCTTGTTTTGAACGACAGTGAGCAGGCTATAAATTCTTCATTCGAACTTGGTTTTCGACGAAATGAGTTGCGTTGGATTCCTGGTGACGGGATGGTCGCTGTCGTTTAGTTTCCAATCAATTATGAGCACTTTCATTTTTTAGTTAAAATACTAAGGCTCTGATTAATATAAGTATGTGACAATTGTAGTATTATGATTTTGACTATTAGATGATTATGACATGGTTGTTAGTGTTGGTAGAGGTTGATTTTAGTTAATAGATACAATGTCATGATATTTGGAACATGTGATTGACATATGTGAACAATTGCAGGGCAAAATGCTTGGTATTAGCACGACAAGATAATAGTTTATGTGTTTATATAATTAACATATGGCTGATGTGACAGTACATAGTAAGGCTTTATTGAAGCAAGGTGGAAAGGTAAAAGAAAGGAATTAGGTAAGAATTCCTTTGGCTATGTTTGGAAACCTTAATTCCAAATGAATGAGTGCTTTGAATACATGAAGTCTTCTTAACCTTGATCTTGTCTAGCATTATGTGGACATGTGTTATATTTATGAACATGTATTTGACATGCATAAAAATTGGTTTCTAGTTATGGTTGGATTCATCAAGGGATTGGAGTCTCTTGAAATATTATATATGGATGTGTTCAGATACAAGGCATTGTGCTTGGCATAACAAGATAAGGTAACTGGTATATTGAATGTTTATATTATACACTGAGAATTATGTGTTTATGGTGGTATGATGTAGGGGATTGCATGGCAAAAGAGATTGCCATGAAATATTTGATAAGGCTCAAGTTGAGATTTCCCTTGGAAGCTTTGGGAACCTATGGGGGATTGAGTCATGGTGTTTGTTGCTAGTCTTGTGCTTTCGGTCTTTTATGATTTGTTTGCGCTTGATTTGCAGCTTTGTTTATGTCTGGTGCAAGGCCTTGCCACTTTGTTACAGTGTCGTATTTCTTTTGGTTTTTTCATGGATGTCTTCTCGTTTATTTCTTGTTCTTGTGTTTTATGTTTGAGAGTCTTGGGAATTGGTTGGGAAAGGGGAAAGTCGAAGGAGCTTGGGGAGAGTTGTGAGGTACCCAACAAGTAATGTAAGGCTCGAATAAAGCTCGGTGCATGTATAAGGGCGGTTTAAGGGAAGAATATGACAACCATTTATTGAAGAGCTTCTCGGATTATCCATAATATTAAGGAACATTTGTCGACGTTTCGAATCCTAACGGAGATCCATCTTTAGGGCATTTGAATGAAGGATTGAAAGAAGGGTTTTTAGGCCATTAATAGTGAAGAAGGATATGAAAAGAGCCAACCAGAGTCATAAATTTTTTGTTTTATTATTTTATTTTATTCTAAAAAACAATAGGAATATTTCCAATTTTAATAATTTTATTTTAATTTTTTAATAATTACTTTTAATAAGATGAACTAATTTTAATTTAATTAAATATTATTTAATAATATCCATTTATATATATAAAATCTAACTAACTTAAAAACCCTAAAAATATTTAATAAAAGGCCATCAAAATGAATATATATTATTATTATTTAATTAGTATTTAATAAAATAAACTAACTATTTATTGATATTAATATTTATTTACTAAATAAATTTTAATCAAGTAAATAAGTATTTCTTTTATTAAATAGTTCCTAAATTTAGTTAATTTCATTTAAATTGATTTATTTAATTTAGGATTTATAATAGGGATAAAATATTTATTTAACTAAATAAAAGCCCTAAATTTTTAAGATGGTTATTATTATCAATAATTGTTATAATTAAAAAGATTAATAAAAATAAACTAATTATTTTACTAATTGGCATTAACATTTATTTAAATATATAAATACATATTAATAAAGTAAATATATATATATATATTTGTTTTTATTTTATTAATTATGTATTTTAATTAATTAGGTTAATTTAATTTAATAATATTTGTTGCAATACTAACCTTCCTAGCCTTTTAAGATGTCAAAATTATAGTGAGCTGGGGAGGCTTCTCTCCAAGCTTTTTGAGCATAGGAATAAAATCTTAAATCAAATTAAATAACTCCTTTCTTTAGGTCCGATAGACCAAAGATTGATCTCATTGGACGTTAACCATCATCATCATCAATTAATATTTAATTTAATTTATGTTTAGGAGATAAATTAGAGTTATAGTAAATAATAATAATAATTACTAATTAATTAATTTTTATTTTTAGACAAAATAAAAATTTAATTAACGAGTATAATTTTTTTTTTTCTAAGTAAGTCTAGATTCTATTACTGAAAAATATGGTACATACAGTAGTGTGCCTTCATGGGCGTTGAGAGTTCAGCACAATATAAAAAATAGAGCTGCCCACAAGGGGAAACCAGCCAGAGAAAGGTATAATAGCTGCCTCAAAGGAGGAAACCAGCATTGAGCAAAAACCATAGGACTGTAGCAGTACAAACCAACATTGAACAAAAAACATAGGACTGTAACAGTGCTTTGACATGCCAGATGGCCAAGATTCCTGAAAACACCAACTAGACAAAAATTCTGACCTGAATGACAAAAATTAACTGTGTCCTAGATACCATAGTCGTCAGAGGGAGGTTCTTCTTCGATTCTGCATCCATAGCTATCATCACCGTCGTCCAGAGTGGGATTTGCTGCCGCGCCAGCTTCGCTTTGCTCCATTGGCGTGCCTTTGACACGAGAACTGCCACCGCCATGTCTGCCATCGCTAGCTTCCTGCAAGAGGTCCTGAACGCCGGTTTGGATTGCCTGGTCAGACCCAGGGGTGCGAAGCTGAATTCCAGGATGCACAGGAGGCATGGGGTCAGAGCCAAATTGAGGGAGTTCTTTGAAAGTTACAGAAACCGTCACCACCACAAGAGGTTGGGATGTGAGACAGGGGAAATGAAACAAGGCCATGGAAGGGTTAACCAGGTGAGCTGACTCTGCGCTGCGAGGGCCAGATGGAGACAGATGGACGTGGGTGCTACGCGGAGGAGAGGGAGGGTGTCTGTCAGGGCCACGCTCAAGCCTGCGTCTGTTGGACGCGCGAGGAGAGGCGCCATGGGAGGAATCAGAAGTGGAGGTCGATGGATTGCTGGAGAGGGAGCGACGCCTGGAGGGAGGCCTGGCTCGAGTGCTGCCTCTGTGACATCTGAGCCTGTGCCGGAGCTTGGGCATCGTCCCACCGAGAGAGAGCGATCGAGTCGGAGAATTCTGCAGGGTGACAGGCGGGAGAGACGAAGGCGGGGCTCCAAGAAACAAAGGACAAAACGGGCTTTGAGAATGGTGGAAGCCGGGTAAAAACTCCACACAGCAGTAAAGATTGCAGCGCCTGCCCAACGCAGTGCGGGAGCTGGATAGCTTGGCTTCCGGAGGACAGCCAGAGCAGAGCGGAGGAATATAATTTTGCATAGTGACGAGCCAAATGAACTGCAGAGCCAAGAACTTAAGCATCGAGGTGGTGAATGAGCGTCTGGAGCTGGAGGACGACATCGAAATACATTGGCTGCCTCGTCTTCCCCACCGGCTTGAATGCCATCGCAGGTGACGGACTGTGGTATAAATGTTTTCAATGTGCTTTGAATGTGGATTGCAGGCGGCCATGTGGCCTCACCACGCGCCGGCCTATCCACAGATCTCCGTCATGTCAAATGGATGCACCCGCATCCGGGGTTAACGAGTATAATTATTAAAAGTAATTACTTTAACTATTAAAACGACATTACTTTATTGAATTCTAATGTCGTTTTAATAGTTAAAGTAATTACTTTTAATAAATATTCTCATTGATTAAATTTTATTTTGTCTAAAAATAAAAATTAATTAATTAGTAATTATTATTAGTATTTACTATAACCCTATTTTATCTTTTAAACAAAAATTAAATAAAATATTAATTATTAAATTAAATAAACAAAATTAATTAAATATACATAATAAATAAATATATATATATATATATGTGTGTGTGTGTGTGTATGTTAATACTAATTAGTATAAGAATTAGTTTATTTTTATTAATCTTTTTTAATTATAACAATTATTGATAATAATAACTATCTTAAAAATTTAGGGTTTTTATTTAGTTAAATGAATATTTTATCCCTATTATAGATCCTAAATTAAATAGTAAATTAAATAGATCAATTTAAATGAAATTAACTAAATTAGGAACTATTTAATAAAAGAAATAATTATTTACTTGATTAAAATTTATTTAGTTAATAAATATTAATATCAATAAATAATTAGTTTATTTTATTAAATACTAATTAAATAATAATAATATATATTAATTTTGATTGCCTCTTATTAAATATTTTTAGTGTTTTTAAGTTAGTTAGATTTTATATATAAAAATGGATATTATCACATAATATTTAATTAAATTAAAATTAGTTCACTTATTAAAAGTAATTATTATAAAATTAAAATAAATTTTTTAAAATTGGAAATATTCCTATTGTTTTTTGGAATAAAATAAAATATTTATAAAATAAAAATTGATGACTCTGGTTGGCTCTTTTCATATCCTTCTTCACTATTAATGGCCTAAAAACCTTTCTTTCAATCAATCATTCAAATGTCCTGAAGATGGATCCCCGTTGGGATTCGAAACGTTGACAAATGTTCCTTTATACTGTGGATAATCCGAGAAGATCTTCAGTAACTGATAACCAGAGGAGCTTAAAAACCAAAAATATGACAACCAGTTGGATTGGTTGGGTCCATTGAGGTAAATGGATGGTGGCAGAACAGTCGCGAGAAAGATAACACGAAAATAAAAGTGAATGGATCTGAGGTGTTAGATGCCTTGGCTATGTTGAGAACTGTTGTTCTCAACATTGTGTATGTTGTGCACGAATAAAAGAAGTTCTCTTAGCCTATACCTTATCATATCTAGTAATTATGTTGTGATCATGATTATGATAATGTCTATATGTGTATATATGCATGTATGCATGTCTCTGTCTGACGGGATCATGAGAGCTTTATGTTGATGTTTATATGTATGTATGGATGTAGTTGCCTGACAAGGTCTTCAGAGATAATGATTGTTTTATGCTAATGTTCATATGTATATTTGTGTGTATGTATGTCGTTGTCTTACATGATCATGATTGTTTTATGCTAATGATTATATATATGGATGTATAAATGTATGTATCTATGTCACTATATGACAGGGTTTTAAAGGATCATTCTTGTAGAGGAATGATTGCTTATGCATGTGAATGGCATGAATAGGTTCTTAGTCTTATGAGGAATCAAGTGGGAAGAGTAACTCTGACATATTTATGAGGTCAATATCATGTGCACATGAATTGCTATTATATGCTTGTGCTATGCCTATGTTGATGTTATGGAAAGGTAATGCTGAGGGATACATCAACGAAGTGAAGGTAGTGTGACCTGAAACATGCTAGGATAGGCATGGATAATGGAAATACAATAGAAGCAAGGTTTTTTGTGGGGTCAGTGTGTGGTATATGTATGTTCAATACTACTGTTGTGTATATTTTGCACATGTTGTATATTCAATGATTGTACCTATGGTGATGTCTACATGTAACATATGTGGTATTGTGTACATATGATATTGTATGCCTGTTTTATATATGGTGTTGTGTGTATATTGCATATGTAGTGCTAGGTATAGATGGTGTTATGTACATGTTGGATATGCGGTGTTGTGTACATATCGTACTATGCACATGTTGGATATGAGGTGTTGTGTGCATGTTGGATATGCGGTACTGTGTACGTATGGTGCTATGTACATATTGAATATGTAGTGCTATGTACATGTGGTGTTCTGTGCATGCTGTACATATGGTGTTGTGTGCATGATTGTACATGTGGTGCTGTGTGCATGTGGTGTTGTGTACATGTGGTGATGTGTGCAAGTGGTACCATGTACATGTCGTGCACATGGAGCTGTGTACATGTGGTGTCGTGTACATGTCATGCATGTGGTGTTGTGTACATGTGGTATTGTGTACACATTGTATAGGTGGTGCGATGTACATTTGGCATTGTGTACACGTTACGCTAGTGGTGGCATGTACATGTCATGTTGTGCACATGTTGTGCAAGTAGTGTTGTGTACAGGTGGTACTGTGTACATGTTGTGCATATGGTACTAGTATACATGTGTTATTGTGTGCATGTTGTACATGTTGTGTTGCAGGCATGCAGTACTATGTATGTGCATGGTATAGTTGGGTATCGTGACATGTGTATTCGTTGTGTTATACTTTGTATATGTATATGTGTTGTGTTGTGTTGTACACCAGATTTAGGTGTATTTATTGTGTTGTATTGTACACTAGGTGTAGGTGTATGTGTTGTATGCTGGTGTAGGCATATGTATTGTGTTTTATTGTACACTGGGTGTAGGTGTATATGTCGTATGCTAGTGTGGGTGTGTGTATTGTATGGTGTTATATGTTGTATGTGGGTCTATGTGTTGTGATGTACGTTGTGTATGAGTACGTGATTGAAGAGAAGCAAAGGCATTGGGTGATTTCCGATTGTGGAAAACGATCCTATGTGTGTACAGAAAGAACAAAGGTAGAAGTAAGGACCGATGAAGGATAAGTATTACCATTTTATATAAGTTTTATTATGCATGTGATCTATGATTATGACTTGTGATGGTTACACATGATTTATGACTACGGTTTATGGTGATTTCATGTGATTCATGGTTTCAATTTATGATGGTTGTGTTTTGAGCTAACCAGATGTGATATGTTTATACTCGATGATTTTATCAAATAGCTAGTTTGACTTGTTGTGCCAGGAAGTAAACATAAGTGCAAGTGTACCTTATTGATGGGCTACTAATGAGGTATGATTTGAAGTTATTTCAATTTATTTTGAAGCTAATGGAAATTATGTGCTTGGTACAGGAAATCATGTAATGGCCAGTTTGGGATGGTTGAAATTGACTGCAAGAACTAACATCGTCAGTAAAAGGAATTGGAACATGAAAAAGTATGTTGGTAAAGCACTTCAGGATCAGGGCCATTGCGGGACACTGGTACCCAATAGTGTCGATTGATTTCCATGAGCATGCTATGATCGGTATGATGGTTTTGAGGTAGGTATATGCCTTGGTTTTTGTATCTTCTGATGCGAGGAAGCCTTGACAAAGGATGGATTTCCCAGGATGGGGGTGACAGTGGAACTTGGAAGGCGTGTGACTGCACAAAAGGGGGTGACTGGATTTCCTGAGAGAGTATCTAGCAGAGAAGGGAAGGTCAAGGATGGATTTTTTCTAGTCATTAGCATTGCCAAATGGAATCAGATGCACATTGGGAGTGTGCCTTGGAAAAATGAGCCGATAACTGCTCACTGAGGGTACAATAGCGCAATCTTGTAGCGCTGGACATTGGATGCAGAATTTGACTTTGGCAGTGGATTCTTGACTTCCTGGGAAGGAGGTGAATCCTGGTATTACTTTGAGGGTGGTGTGAGCCTCTGGATTCCCTTGTTGCTGATACAGGCATCATATCCTTATATTTTCTGGTTGATAAATGTGTATATGTGCATATGTGTATATTATTGTAAATGTTGTATCAAGATGGATTTATAAATCTCCATCAACAATATGGTTATTTGTTGGTTGAGTAAATGTGGTTTTTATTGTAAATGCCGTAATGAGCTATGTTATAAGACTTGAGTAAAAAATATGGTTGTCATTTTTTCAATAGGTTGATCATTATAAATACTGCAACGAGTTGTGTTATAAATATCCATAGGAAGTACATTTTGTTTTTAGTAGTTAGCTAGTTTGTAGGTGTCATTGAACACCGAGGACGATGTTCCCCCAAGGGAGAGTGTTCTGTAACAACCCTAGTTAAAAATCCATGTAAAAAATATAATACCAATGTCATGGGACACATATTCCAAGCTAAATGGTGGGGAAAACATCCTAGTGGGTGTTCATTTCGGTTATTATGGCTAAAGGAAATTGGCAAAGGCAATGGAAAAGGATTTGGAAAGGCACGAGGCATTAATTGGAATTTTAATTATGAAAATAATGGAAAATAGGAGAAAAGGGAGGTGAAAGGTCACATATTTCATGTGAGGAGGAAAATCAAGGAAAATAATGGAAATTGAAGAAAATAGAGGCCTCATTGATAAAAAGGCTTCTGAGGATCAGTTCACAAGCTTTTGCTCACACTTATGGATCTCATTCTATTCTCTCTCTCTCTCATACTCTTGGATACTTAGAGTTTTCTTGGAGCACTCTTGGAGGAGTGCGACATACTTTGGATTTGGAGAAATAAGGCAAGAAAAAGGTAGGAAAGCATAAGAGGAAATCAGGATCAACAACTACAAATAGATTTATTTGCAGGTATCAAGTTGCATGTATGGTTTCCTTGCTAGTTTTGGCATGCATGGAACATGCATGTGGTTTCTTGTTTATGATATATCATTGGCATGGAGGATTTCTTAGATTGATAGTGCATTTTCCTAGCCTTTCCATTTCTTGGATAGACATGGTGTTGCGAGTTCATTTCCTTGTTTGTTTTCTGGTCGGTTCTCATGTGCCTTTAACTATGGGTTGAGTTACTAGTTCTTGGAGCCTTGGTTGGAAAAACGCTTTGGAGCCCGGGGTAAACCCACGAAGTTGGGTTACATTTATGTGAGAATTGGGGGCCTGAACTATTAGAGAGTTCGGCCGAACTTTCGAAATTAGTTCGGCTGAACTCATTCTGGCGTTTACATTGATGGCGTGGGAAAACGGATTTTTGGCCGGAGATTGGAAAACCAGAAACATAAGCTTGGCCGAACTATTAGTTCGTCCGAACTCTTAAATTAGTCCAGCCGAAATTTAGTTTATAAATACACCATCCCGGAGCCGTTAATAGGTTTCGGGCTTATTATCGTCTGCGTCTGCTGTGATCGTGTTTCTGTGTCTAGTGTGTGTTTTGGGCCTGCGTCTACGTCTTGCTGTTCGGATTTGCAGGTTGGCTCCGAATTTCGAATTTTCGGGCCCGCGTCTGCATCTACGTCTACGTCTTGCTGTTCAGCCTCGGCTCTTACTGTTCATATTTGCAGGTTGGCTCTGAATTGTGAATTTTGTTTGAGGTATAAAATAAAAATGTAACAACGTAATTGAGTTTGTAATATTTCATAAGTGTATTTGGCCAAGGCCCATGTTAATATGTTATCTACAATTTCCCAAGCCATTTTTTGAAAAATAAACTCTTTTTTCCAAATCTGCATTGTTCCTTACTAAAAAAACTCTAGTTCTAGAGGTCGTTGAATGAAACGTTTTTTAGGAAATGGAATCATAGGAAATGGATACCCCTACATATAAATTGGTGTTAATATTCTAATGCAATTGATGGTTCACCAATGTGAGTCCCAATTAGACTTTTATGGTGTGTTGCAACTCACTTCCTCAAGCAATCTAGGGACACATTTTGAATTTGTTACAAGAACCTGAAATATAAATAGAGTAGCATAATTAAGTTTCATAAGAACTCATAAGTGTAATTAGGCTGAACCTATCTCTATAATTTTAGTACAAAATTTGTGTTGGTAATGCGAAAACCTTAGCTGGGTATACATATTATTTTTCCATAGTAAATGAGCCGACATGACTTAGTGACTCAGTGAATGAGATAATGAAATGTAGTCAATAGAAGAAACAATAACTATAAGGAAAAAATTTAGTTCAACTCCAACTTATTTTTCATCTAGTAAACATACATCAGTAGCAATTCAAAGATATTGTACAAACAGTAGACATAAATGTTAACCAACACTGAATGCTAGTATGCATAAATACTACGAATCCAAATATAGTCCACTTAAAAGTTGTAGTGCATCGGAAGAGACATACTATACAACCTTCCTAAATTGAAGGTCTCACTCTTTCATCATTAGTATAACCATTTGTCGCTTGTCTAGCCTTCTATTGTTTCCTAACAAAAATTTTTGTTTGATAATAGTTATAGATTTTTGTTAGGAAACAATAATTATAAATTCTTTTTGAAAAATATATTAATAATGAAGACTGAATCTAGCTACATTCTTCAACATATAAGAGACACAATTGTATTGTGACATTTTCCCTTCTTTCCAACTTAGTCCATCCTTCTAGAAAAACCCCTTTTAATGAAACAAATATATCCATAGTGATCCACTGATATTTGTTCACCAACAATTATTCCATTTTGGACTGATATATCTCAAAAATATTCTCATTGAATTTATGCATCTATATCTTTAAACTACTCAACTATTTTATTTCACCATAGGAATCAATTCGATATATCTCTGATTTTAATGGGGTCTATCACATTTCGAGAAAAACACATTAGCCATAAAAGTTTCCAATTGAAACCAAAAGTAATTTGATACAAAACATAGGTTTTAACCTTATATAGTTAATTGTTTCAAATAGATTCTTAATAAAATGAAAATTATTCAATGTAAAACACATGCACATTAACATATAATTGTGATATTTTCCCTTCTTTCCAACTTAGTCCATCCTTCTAGAAAAATCCCTTTTAATGAAGCATATATATCCATAGTGATCCACTGATATTTGTTCACCAACAACTATTCCATTTTGGACTTATATATCTCAAAACTATGCTCATTGAATTTATGCATCTATATCTTTAAACTACTCAACTATTTTATTTCACCATAGGAATCAATTCGATATACCTCCCATTTTAATGGGTTCTATCGCATTTCGAGAAAAACACATTAGCCATAAAAGTTTCCCATTGAAACCAAAAGTAATTTGATACAAAACATAGGTTTTAACCTTATATAGTTAATTGTTTCAAATAGATTCTTAATTAAATGAAAAATATTCAATGTAAAACACATGCATTAACATATAATTTACTCGAGAAACCCAAAATGAGAAGATCATTTTTTTATTAGTATATTAATTTTTAGACCATCAGACACACACACACACATATGTATGTATGTATATATGTATATATCCCACGAAAATTATGAACTACCAATCCATTACCTTGTGTTGTGGTGGATTTGACGCACGGGTGTACAAAATCGCACTAATTTAAGGGGTGTGGTCTACCCCTATAAACTATTGGTAACAGGAAGAAAGTGGTGGAGCTCAAAAGCCATTAATCTAGAGGAAAAAATATGCAAATGTATGCTCAGATTAAAATAAAACTAAAACACAAATATGCAGAAGCTATTGAAGAGAGTCAAAACGATAATAATGCAAACGATGGCTCTAGGCCTCTTCTTATTAAACGTTTGATATGGAGAAGAAATTTTACCCACTTTCCAAAGGGCCCCTAGATGCAAGGATGTTGTTTTTACAAGCTCTGCCTCTGATGCAGTCTCCCTCTCTCTCTCCTGTGGTGGACTAGGATTGTTGGGTGGCCAACAATCGAGTCCCCTCTATCACCAGCTCCGGGTCACACGCTGCTGGTATTGCTTGGGCAATTATGGCCAAGATAACAATGTGATCACCTATTCTTCATCTCTTGGTGGATTTATATAGGGGATTTCAAATCCTCCTTCTCTCCCTTGGTACATGGTGGATGGTGACCGAAGGGAGAGGTATGATTCCATTGTGTGCTCCAAATATTCCTTTGTGTGCTCACATAGTGTCTAAGGAGGCGCTGGTGGCTGTCCTTAGGCAGCTTCATATAAGGACTGTCCTTTGCTTTGTGTGGTCCCTGAAAGCGACATTTTTCCACTTTCAGGAATGCGCGCTTATCGGAAAAAAAGCACGCAGAAGGTGCTCTTCTCGAAGGATTAAGTGTGCAATTTAGCATTTAAGACTAGTTCAAATTTGATTTTCTCAAAACCTTAAAGATTTTAAATACTTTCTTGATTCCATAATGTCTTCCTGCCCTGTAAAACCTTTGGCTTGACATTAATTAATGTCATCTTCTGCTGTACGATTTTCTAGTGTTAACACCTTGGATCAGATAAAACTTTAGTTCTTTAATTGAAACTGTAGAACCATGGGGTAAACTACCATGCACTAGAAAAATGCTAAAAGAAAAAACCATGTGATGAAAGCCATCATAAGGGAGATTTTTTTTCTTCCCAAAAACGTTTTTTTGGGGCACTACCCCTGAACACTTGTGTATGGGGGATTTTTCGTCTCTATGAAACCCTAAAGTGGGGGTCCTTTCCTCCCATTTGATTCCCACCACTATGCTTAGAAAAATATATAGTGCATGGGGGTATTCAAATAAGAATATAACACATACCAAACATCTAATAATTCTCCTTAACATGACTATCAATGTTGCAGTGGTTAGAATTATTTCTACTACCCTTGCATGGATGTGTAGTGGCTATTTTATTCTTATCCTTCCCCCATTTCCAGTTCTTATTCCCCTCCTTCAAAGCTTCTTGGTGCTATTTTTTCTTCAAATCACTTAATTACCCTTTATTTTGGCCTATGGTTTCTAGATAATGTGCGTATACACATGGCTCATACATTATCCCTAGCTTGGAAAGAATCGCTTGTTTTTGTAGATGGTTATATAGACCCCACATATACTTAAGGAGTACATTTGGGCTCTTGGGAAAGATATTTAATAATATGACCATATTTTTGAACTTAGTACACTCTTATACACCCTTATGTCTATGTTAAGTAGTGTGAGTGATTCCACGGGTCCTCTACACACTTCATAGGGTATAATTGGGATAGGTAGTGTTAACTTCTATAAGTTCTATAGGCAGAGTCTGTAAAGGGCCAAGTAGCCTTTGGATCTCATCTTTTATGAAAGGTGACATATCCAGTAAATTCCCCTACAGTCAATCTTTGGAATAGATCTAAATAGAAGTTCTTCATTTTAATATCCATAAACCACAACCACTTTGAGGCAAATCGTGTACATGTGTCATTTCTCCCTTACATGTATCATTTCTCCCATAAAATATTAAGATAAACTTTAAAGCATGTGTCATTGGCTTTCTGCCATTAACTTTAAAGCATGTGTCATTTCTCAAGGCTTCCCCGACTGAAGTGGTATGGTCATGGCGTCACTTTTGCTGTGATATATGGTCTACTTTGGGTGACGAGTGCCATGGAGGGGAGGCTCTACTGACCAACACAGATGTTTATCATGTGCAGGGTGAGGTAATGATAAACACGATCGGATATGAGGACCCTATGGTTTATTTCTAATGGAGAATTGATGTTAGGATATGCAAATTTTTCTGGGACTTTATCATGCTGGGGGTAGAATGATACCTACTCTGGAACCTTCAATGGATGGTGTTGTAAATGGTTTGTAGGTTATTCCTTCAAAAACAACTACCTCAAGTGAAAGCATCTTATTTTCATCAAATATTATTGAAAGACATGAGATTTAAAAAAGGAATATGAGAGAGGGCATACCTTCCGGCGCTGAAAAATTATTTTTCCTAGAAAGCGGATGTGTGGCATCGCTTTTGTTTTCTTGGGGGCTGTTACTTGGCTCCTATTTTTGATTTCAGTTGCTATTGCCCCCAAAATGATATCATGGGGGGGCGTTGCCGGTTCCTGCCCCCCGTCCAGGATCTCCTCGAATACAGATTACTGCTACCTAGGTGACCTTAGGGCAAAGACCTGACCAAGCCGTCTGCAGTTATCGATGCGCCTGATAACTCAAGAGGATGAGGCAACCAGGTTCCCTTGTCCATGGTTGGTGTATGGTGGCTTGGGGGTAGGAGAGATAAATGGCTGTCTTTATGGTGAGTGTCGTTCCTCTTGCATGTACAGGACGACACGAGGTTTATCTCCGACAGATTGGGTGGGGGGATCCTCTTAGTAGGATTGCTCGATCGCATGTAAGGCATCCCTATATCACGGTCTCTCTGGAAAATGGTGGGTATAGTGCCCATAGTTTCCATAGAGGGCACATGCGTGATTGGTACGCAGCGGTTTGCCTTTACCTTTTGTGGTAGGTTCCTTTTTATGGGAACGCGACGTCGAGATGTGTCCTTCAGAGCTGAGGAATGGTTTAATTCATCCGGATCCGAACATATATGGGTAGGATGGCCTATAATGTCACATATGGTGCAGACTGGTGATTCCCTTTGAATGGAGGGGGTCACCATCTTCTTTCCTCTATTTGCGGTTTTGCTTGGTCGTGGTTACCGGTTTCGCAATGGGAACTTCCTTTGCGGGGGCGATATCGATCGTTTCTTGGGTAGGTTGAGGCTCCTTGGGACTGAGGGGCTTTAACCCTATTGAAGTAACGTTGGTGGCTCCTGTTCTGGAAGGGGGGACGAGGTACCAAACTGGGAACGCCAACGATATGTTCGGTAACACCAGTGTTGCCAAAACCTGCTAGGAGACAAAACCAGCTGGAAGGTAGAGGAAAGGGGTTTGGGAGGCAGCGTAGGCTAGAGAGGCTGCTGTGGCCAATGCCTCGGTGTCGTTACTACTTGAGTCTGTGCCCTGACTAACCTCGGTGCTTGATGTGGACATCATGCACACCGGGGCCTCTGTGGCATCGGGTGATGCCTCAGGGATAATAGGAGGATCTCCAAGGAATGACCCTAGAACAAACGATTGTTTGAATTGGCCAGGGCCATATTATTAGTACCATGAAAGACCATCCGAGGCTATATCTACATAGGGTAGAATTACATCCATGTTGGTTAGGGGACGCTTCTCGCTGTGTGTCAATTGGTCTACCGTAATGATGCGATCCTCGTGGGGGAACATCATAATGCGGAAGACGAAGGAGGCTATGGCAGACATGGCATACATATAACTCCACCCGAGGAGTATATTGTAATCCAAGTGAGCGTCCAAGACTTCAATGTCTATGTGGACCGTCTTTTTGGCTAAGCAAACCGGAACATTTTGGTAGAGGCCGACGGGGGTCGAGGGACGGCTGTCGTCTGCTCGAAGCATTATCACTGAGGGTTTTAGTTTGGGAGAACCTAACTTTTGGCAATTTTTTTTTGACATGATGCATTTCGATGCACCCTCGTCAATGACACATTGGTGAATAGTGATATTCTGGACCGACACTAGTATCTAGAAGGCAACCATGGAAGGAAGCGTAGGTGTGGCTTTGTCTAAGTCAAACGCCATCATGCGCGTATCGGCAGGGTCGATAGCACCTAACACGAAAAGTAGGGCTTTCCGTTGCTTTGGGCACAACTGCAGTACTTCCAGCGTGGACATAGCAGCGGGTGATTGAGCTAAATCATCCACAATGCTATAATTATGGGACCCTTTGGAGTAGTTACCTGCTTGCCTATTAGGTCCCTTTACCATCTTTGGAAATGGTTCTATAGGAATCTTTGAAATGGTCAAAGGTGCAATCGACACACTAGTACTAGCCCCTGACGTAATGGTGTCTGGTGGGGTGTCGTAACTGCGGTTCCATGTTTGGAAAAACATCTCTTCCCCAGTCATGTAGATTTCATGGCTGCTTAACCCAGAATCGTCTGGGTTTTGTTGTTGAGTGCTGACTTTCCCTTGGTGGGGGAAAGGTTCTTGCATAATAGCGGGTTGCTGGGAAGATCCTCCTTCTCCACGGTTACTCTGAAGCTTTTTCAGCTCAGGGAGATCAGGACAGTGGTGAGTATAGTGCCCGTACTCACTACATATTGAACAAGAGTGGTTTGTTCACAGAGGTGGCCTTTTGCCTTGCCGTTGGGCATTTCTTGGCTCCTGGTTCTGATTCCTGTTGGAGTTGCCTCCATCTTGGGATCGCAGTGGGCACCGTTGGTTGCTTCCCCCCTGTCCAGGGTTCCCTTTTGGCTTGTTTTTTGAATTTTTCTTAACCACATTAGGAGGGTATTTCTCCTAGTTATACTGGTGTGGTTGATTTTGGGACGGCTGCACAAAGTTTACCTATGCATTGGTTTGCGTAGGTGGGTTTTGTGCTTCAGACTGAGTATAACGCTATCCCTTGTTTGCACCTGGCCGTTGGAGGGGAGCTCTTCTGTCAGTGTTTCTTTCCGCGTATTGGGTTCCCTCAGCCGGAGGATAGGGTCCTCCTTGGTGATACGCTTGTGCCCTATTAGTCGAATTTTATTGAGGCATATGATGAGTTTGAAATCCGAGTTGAGGCATGTTCTGAGTAGAACTATATGCATAACCAGGATTTTGACTACTGCTGCCTAGGTAACCTTGGGTCATTGACCCTATTAATCCATCTACAGAGTTCGACGTGCCTGGAAATTCTTGATAAGTTTGTAGGTGTGGGGTGTTAGGCAGGATGTTGTAAATGTATCCCGACTGCATATAAATCAGTTCAAGCTTCTGGGATTTACTGATTGCATTCTCTTCGGATGTGGGGTTTTGCTGCGCCACATCCTTTGAAATCTTCACCATCAGAGTTTTCAAGAATAAATCTAAGAGGACCCTATCGTCGAGTTTAGCTTTACATAAACTGTGACGCCACCTCCATTCATGAAGATGGTCAGAGATATGGACGGTAGGGGTTTGTCTAAAATGAGTCAGTAACTCCATTCCCAAATCATGGTGAATGGGTAACTGAAAATATGTGAGGAACACAGTAGCGAGGGCACTAAAGGTTCCATGTGAAGCAAGAGGTTGCTCCACGTACCACTTCGCGGCTACTTCTGTAAGAGTGCGTTGAAATAGCCTCAATAAAATAGTGTTGTTGATGATACTGTTCGATGAGCACCACAGGTGAAAGGTCATTACATGATTACTCGGGTCTTCCTCTTGGTTGCCTTCGAATTTTGGTATATCCAAAGGGAGCTTCGTGGGCATGGGAGGCCATGTAGGATCGTGTGTAATGGGGTCGTTCGTTAGATTGGTTAAATCAAGTAGATTCAACAAAGCTAAGAAAGGTGACTAGGAGGTTGACGCCATTGCAACGTGTGAAGACACGAAGTTCTAGTTAGAACGAGGGTTAGTATGTGGCGTACCCTAATGTGTGTTCAGCTAGCTTCCCGAATGGGACACACTCCTTTGCCCCCTAAGGGTCGAGGGAGGAGTGGTGTGTGGTGTGGTGTTGGGATACCAAGTAGGGTTCCCAACTATGGTTGCTCCAATAAAGGATGAACCAATGACAGTGGCAGTGTTCCGTCTTTGATGCTTGAATGGCGAAAGACCTAGAACCCCTCCCTGTAATGGGGGGAGGTCCAAAAGACGCCTGGATCGACGAGGTTCCGTTGGGACCATTCAATTGTTGACCAGGTTCAGTTTTTGGAAAACTTTGAGAGGATAGAGTTTATGATCAAAGCAAATTTATGGCCACATACATAAAACAAAGCGAAAATGAAATGAATTTTCCCTTTAAATTAATCTATGTGATCAATCAAGAAAAAAAGATGGTTTTTGTTTATTTGCGCGTGATACTCAAAATCCTATAAGACCTATGCATCCTCAAGCACTCAAAAGTAACTGGGCCTTGAGAAGATTTCTTGCGAGTGTCGGCACAATGTTTTGTAAGAGTTTGCGACACCCCCAGTCAGCCAAAGAGAATCCACCAAGGTAAGGGTAGAGGGTCTGGCGTTTGCCTGCACCGTCACCTATAGGGTAAAGGATGCCCTAGTTTTTGGCCACTAAGATCCACCGTCCCACATGAGAATTTGAGTCTTCAGCTTCTTGGTAGTCAGCTAACAGAACCGAGTATCAGCCGAGTCAGGTAGCCCCAACTGATACCGCACACACTCCGCCTAAGCATAACCCCCTCTAAATCGGGTCTCTGCCGCGCTCGGGTTTTCTTTTCCATGGGATGATAGGTGGATTTGAAGCTCCATAAATACACAACTTCTATGTTTCAATATGAAGTATGATCAATGTAGCTTATTGGATGCCTACCCCCTTGAACCTAACTTAAACTATAAATTATTTTGTGGTCCCTGTGGGGAGAATTTAGTGAGTTTGGTTAAGTTAATTTTAGGTGTCTTCCTTTGCTTAGTGGGTGAGTGTGTGTGAGAATATGGTGAAAAATATCATAGTTTGAACATATGGATATCGATGATCCTTTAGAAAAGTCCCCTACTTAAACTATGTTATATTGTTCTTGGCTCAAATGGAAAACATGTGCGGATAAAGGGTTGCTTTCAAATTTTCCTAATTAATCTATGTGACTAACTAAAGGGAGATGGAGAATTGTAAATATAGAGTGTTCATATGCTTACCTAGGATCACCGAAGGGTGCAAATGAAGCAGAGATTACTTGCTCTAACCGACAATTCAATCCTAGTCCCGCAATTCCTAATGCAAAAATTGAACTAAACTAAACAATTTCTACACTAGAAAAAATAAAACTAGCTATGCATGCGTGGTCTTGGGCCACTTACTTGGACTAGTTTATCTAAGTGTGAATACCAGAATTTTCAAAACATAAATTTTTCGGAATGAAATGGTTAATTTTCCCCTTACTTAAACTATGTGAATATTTTTGCAAAAAAACCAACTTAAAGGAAAACTAACTCTAAGCCTACAGAAGGCAGCTGAAAGTAAGTTCTTAGAAGCTGTGGGGTATCAAAACAAGTGCTAGCAGATACATTAGGGGCTTCCCAGCACACTTACAAGTAGAAAAATGCAGAATATAGGGAGAAAAATCTCATTCTGTAATTTGCGCAGAAAAGGCTCTGACATGTGCACTTTCCTGCGCGCAGGTCAGTCCTGAACGCGTGCACTACATGTCTGTGAGATTAGGAGCTGCCTTCTTCAGTCTGTCACTCAAAGTGAATCTAGGGACTACAAGATGGATAAGAGGATTATCAGCTCCACTCTCCAGCGTAGACAAAGGTCTCCTGCAAGAGATGGCACAACCACATAAACTTGTAAAATGTTAGTGGAGTCGCCAATCCTGTTGTGGTGGATTTGACACATGGGTGTACGAAATCGCACCAGTTTTACGGGGTTTGGTCTACCCCTATAAACTATTGGTAATAGGCAGAAAGTGGTGGAGCTCAAAAGCATATAATCTAGATGAAAAAAATATGCGAATGTATGCTCATATTAAAATAAAACTAAAACACAAATATACAAAAGCTATTGAAGAGAGTCAAAACGATAATAATGCAAATGATGGCTCTAGGCCTCTTCTTATTAAATGTTTGATATGGAGAAGAAATTTTACCCACTTGCCAAAGGGCCCCTAGATTCAAGGATGTTGTTTTTCCAAGCTCTGCCTCTGATGCAGTCTCCCTCCCTCTCCGCTGTGGTGGACTAGGATTGTTGGGTGGCCAACAATCGAGTCCCCTCTATCTCCAGCTCCAGGTCACACACTGTTGGTATTTCTTGGGAAATTATGGCCAACATAACAATGTGATCACCCATTCTTCATCTCTTGGTGGCTTTATATAGGGGATTTCAAATCCTCCTTCCCTCCCTTGGTACATGGTGGATGGTGACCGAAGGGAGAGGTTTGATTCCATTGTGTGCTCCAAATATTCCTTTATGTGCTCACATAGTGTCTAAGGAGGCGCTGGTGGCTTTCCTTAGGTGGCTTCATATAAGGATTAACTATCCTTTGCTTTGTGTGGTCCCGGAAAGTGACATTTTTCCACTTTTAGGAATGCACGCTTATCAGGAAAAAAGGCGCGCATAAGGCGCTCTTCTCGAAGGATTAAGCGCACAATTTAGCATTTAAGACTAGTTCAAATCTGATTTTCTGAAAACCTTAGAGATTTTAAATACTTTCTTGATTCCATAATGTCTTCCTGCCCTATAAATCCTTTGGCTTGACATTAATTAATGTCATCTTCCTCTGTACGATTTTCCAATGTTAACACCTTGGATCAGATAAAGCTTTAGTTCTTTAACTGAAACTGTAGAACCATGGGGTAAAATACCATTCACTAGAAAAATGCTAAAAGAAAAAACCATGTGATGAAAACCATCATAAAGGGAGATTTTTTTCCTTCCCAAAAACGTTTTTTTGCGGCACTGCCCCTGAACACTTGTGTATGGGGGATTTTTCGTCTCTATGAAACCCTAAAGTGGAGGTCCTTTCCTCCCATTTTATTCCCACCACTATGCTTAGAAAAATATATAGTGCATGGGGGTATTCACATAAAGAATATAACACATACCAAACATCCAATAATTCTTCTTAACGTGACCATCAATGTTGCAACGGTTAGAATTATTTTTACTACCCTTGCATGGATGTGTAGTAGCTATTTTATTCTTATCCTTCCCCCATTTTCAGTTCTTATTCCCCTCCTTCAAAGCTTCTTGGTGCTATTTTTTCTTCAAACCACTTAAGTTCCCTTTATTTTGGCCTATGGTTTCTAGATAATGTGCGTATACACATGGCTCATAAATTATCCTTAGCTTGGAAAGAATCACTTGTTTTTGTAGATGGTTATATAAACCCCACATATACTTAAGGAGTACATTTGGGCTCTTGGGAAAGATATCCAATAATATGACCATATTTTTGAACTTAGTACACTCTATACACCCTTATGTCTATGTAAAGTAGTGTGAGTGATTCCACGGGTCCTCTACACACTTCATAGGGTATAATTGGGATATGTAGTGTTAACTTCTACAAGTTCTATAGGCAGAGTCTGTAAAGGGCCAGGTAGCCTCTAGGGCCAGGTAGCCTCTAGGGCCAGGTAGCCTCTAGATCTCATCTTTTATGAAAGGTGACATATCCAGTAAATGCCCCTACAGTCAATCTTTGGAATAGATCTAAATAGAAATTCTTCATTTTAATATCCATAAACCACAACCAATTTAAGGCAAATCGTGTACATGTGTCATTTCTCCCATAAAATCTTAAGGAAAACTTTAAAGCATGTGTCATTGGCTTTCTCCCATTAACTTTAAAGCGTGTGTCATTTCTCAAGGCTTTCTCCCATTAATTCAAGGAAAACTTTGAGGCCTAAAAACTGAAAGTAGCTTAACTTCCATAGGATAAGATACCCCAAACTCAAATGGAGTAAAATGTAAAGTGTTAAAAGTGGAGTGTTTTATGATGTAATGGATCTTAATAATCTAGATTGACATGGATGTATTGAACTTCCATAGGATAGTATCCCCCAAACTCAAGGTGAGTAAAATGTAAAATGTTAAAAGTGGAGTGTTTTATGATGTAATGGATCTTAATAATCTAGATTGACATGGCTGTATTTTATTAATGTACCTAAATTTACACCTTCCATGTTGCTTTATTCTTTTAAAATTTTAAAACTGGAGTGTTTTAGGATGTAATGGATATAAATAATCTAGATTGTGTTAAATATTATGTAATGGATCTTAATAATCTAGATTGACATGGCTGTATTTTATTAATGTACCTAAATTTACACCCTCCATGTTGCTTTATTCTTGTAAAAGGTTAAAAGTGGAGTGTATTAATGTACCTAAATTAACACCTTCCATGTTGCTTTATTATTTTAAAATGTTAAAAGTGGAGTGTTTTATAATGTAATGGATATAAATAATCTAGATTGACATGGCTACAATGATATGATGATAGTGTAGGTTGATGTTGAAGTTGTAAAATTATTTTATATATCAATTATTATAAATTATTAAACAATTTGATAAGTGCTAAACCATAATTCTTATTAAGGACATAACTAATTTTTGATGATAGTGTAGGTTGATGTTGAAGTTGTAAAATTCTTGTACATATCAAGGATGAATGATAGTACTAGCCAAAAATGACATTATTTTAAATTATTAAACAATTTGATAAGTGCTAAATCATATTTCTTATTAAGGAAATAACTAATTTGTCATAACAGAACTCTAATATATAAGCACAGTCTTCAATTCCATTGTTTTGTAGGTAAAGTAATATCTTCACATTAAAGCATTTTATAAGGTTACTCTAAAGCTAAAGGCTTTCTCCCATTAATTAAAGGCAAAATTTAAAGCCTAAAAACTGAACCTAAAGTGGCTGAACTTCCATAGGATTTTAGTATGTTTGTTGAGTGTTAACTTGTCTTCAAAAGGTCAGGTAGTGTTAACTTCTATAATTTCTAAAGGTAGAGTCTGTAAAGGGCCAAGTAGCCTTTGGATCTCATCTTTTCTGAAAGGTGACATATCCAGTAAATTCCCCTACAATCAATCTCTATAACAGATCTAAATAGAAGTTCTTTATTTTAATATCCATAAACCACAAACACTTTAAGGCAAACTGTGTACATGTGTCATTTCTCCCATTAAATTTAAAGCATGTTTTTAGTAAGTGCATAAAATAATTTTGCAAACCACGTAAATGTCATTTCTCCCATAAACAAAAGGCTTTCTCTCATTAATTCAAGGCAAACTTTAAGGCCTAAAAATTGAACCTAAAGTGGCTGAAATCTAATAGAATTTTGAACTTCCATAGGATTTTAGTCTGTCTGTTGAGTGTTAACTTCTACAAGTTATAATGACAGTGTCTATAAAGGGCCAGGTAGCCTCTGGATCTCATCTTTTCTCAAAGGTGACATATCCAGTAAATGCCCCTACAGTCAATCTCTGGAACATAAATAGAAGCTCTTCATTTTAATGTCCATAAACCACTACCACTACCACTCTAACGCAAACCTTGTACATGTGTCATTTCTACCTTGTCGCATAAAATTTTAGGAAAAATTTAAGGCATGTGTCATTTCTATTTAATTTCTCCCACAAACTCATAAAGGTGTGACTTTTGACATAACTTCATCAACCACCACAACTAGTTGTTTTAGTAAGTGCATAAAATAATTTTGCAAACCATGTAAATGTCATTTCTCCCACAAACTAAAAGCTTTCTCCCATTAATTTAAGGAAAAATTTAAGGCCTAAAAACTAAACCTAAAGTGGCTACACTCTCATAGGATAGTATCCCCCAAACTCAAGGCTTTCCCCCATTAATTCAAGGCAAAATTTAAGGCCTAAAAACTGAACCTAAAGTGGCTGAACTTCCATAGGATTTTAGTTTGTTGGTTGAGTCTTAACTTCTACAAGTTATAAAGAAATCTGTAAAGGGCTAGGTAGCCTCTGGATCTCATCCTTTCTTAAGGCATGCTATTTCTAGATGTGTTTCCTGCCATAAATTTTAAGGAAAAATTTCATGCAAACCATGCATGAACCATGCATGTGTCATAAATCTCCCTTAAAATATAGGCAATGCAATCTTTAACGCATCTCATTTCTAGATGTGAATTCTACCATAAACTTTAAGTCAAAATTTAAGATAAGCCATGCACATGTCATTTATCTCATGCACATGTGTCATTTCTCCCATGCATTTGCAATAAATGTCAATTTAATATATTTTTATTGAATTTGTTTTTTTTAGGGATAAAAAAACCCACTAAATATGGTTGAAAAATTGATATTATGCATATATGTTTCTTGCTATCCCAATCTAGGGAAAGTAGTGATTACATATGTGCTTTCCAATATTGCGACTAACAAATTAGTCCAAAGGAAAATGAATATACCAGGAAGAAAAACAAACAACGAGGCATATTATATTGCATTGATAGAAGGTTTGGGAACAACTATGGAGTATGGATCAAATGGAATTGTAGTTTTCACCAATTCTGAAGTTGTGTGCAACCAGATGAATGGCGTGTACCAAGTTAAGAAGGAGAGGCTAAAAGAAATGCATGGAATAGAAAACAATATTGTTAGCAAATTTTAATTTTTTAGTATAAGACATTGTACAAATGTGAATAAGATGTCTGTTGATCTATTGCGTGGGGAAATGCCAATTCAGGATTCATCTATCAAAGATGACTTAATGGATGACTTAGAATTATATGGGGCAATGCTAATGCAAGATTCATCTCTCAAATATGAATTAATTTTGAGATGCTCTTCTTCAAAAATTCAAGATTCATCTCTCAAAGATGAATTAGTTTTGAGACGCTCTTCTTCAAAAATTCAAGATTCATCTTTCAAAGATGAATTAGTGTTGAGACGCTCTCCTTCAAAATTTATTAATGGACATTGTAACATATCTTAGATATGTGTGTGTTTTGTACTTATAAATGCGTCTTTTTTAATGACCATGTGTTTTTTTCAATTATATACCAAGTGTTCTCCCACCACACCATGTAAAGCGCAACTTGGTGAACTTCACATTTCCAACAAATGGTGAGCTTCACATTTTTATAAAATTAAAATGCGAGGACTTCAAATTTTTTTTGTTTAAATGGAGTTTCACACCTCTTTTTTGATGACCATGTGTTTTTTTCAATTTTATACCAAGTGTGCTCTTACCATGTAAAGCGCAATTTGGTGAACTTAACATTTTTATAAATTTTTTTGCTTAAATTGAGTTTCACACATCAATTAGTGCTTTGAAAGTCCTGTTTTACATAATTTGTGTACACTAGATTACATTAATTTTCTAAAATTTATTTTGAATTTATTTTAAATAGTAATTAAAAAAAATAATTGTAAATGTCCATTGTAGATATATATATCATGGAGGATGAACAACGAAGGTCAACATAATTCCATATCTCTACAAGAGAGGGGAATTAGGGATCGAGGGATGTTCATGGTATTTAAATATAATCTTAAATATCCATACATATACATACATGTGTGTACATATGGAATTGATTTTTTATCAATTTTGTGAGTTAAATTAGTTGTTAATAAGTGTAATTTTTAATTTTTTAGGAGCTAAGAGGAGAAGGGTGTCTACTCCATCAACGGAGCATGTCCATGGTTCATGTGATTTAATCAATGAATATGTACATGTATTTATATGTATGAATGTATTCTTTAATTGATTATAAATTCATATTTTTTTAAGAAGCTTGTCTCTCGTCTCGTGAGGTTAGTGGTTGTTCAAATTCCCTTAGAGGGCCATCAATAAGTGATGGCAAATTGCGTGAAGGTGGTGATATGTATGCCCCCAGAGGCCAATCAACGGATGGTCGTGTTGGTTCTCAACAGGGTCATTCTGGTTCTCAATAGTCTCAGGGTGGGAAAGATGCCAGCCAACCACATCGAGGTGGCCATCAATTTGAAATTTTTTCATTTAATTTGTACAAATTTTTTTACATGTGTTTTTTTAATATACAAAATTTTATATATTGATGAAGAGGCTGAAAATGCTGCTCCAAATGTTGCTCAAAAAAGACGTAGGACATAACGTGTCATTCAAGAAGATGGTTGTCCACCAACCACGACTTATCCGGCCAAAATTTCTGATATACCTTGGGAAACAAACATGCAGCAATGCACCTTAGAAAGGTGTTAACATCTTCATGCAAAATTGAAGAGAGATCTCGTGGCTTTGACTCTACCTACTGAGAGTCGACAAAGCTTGGAAATAGTTACACACTCTTTAGGTGAACTAGTAGATGTGTACCGAAAGCTTGGGCCAACCACTGATACTTTTGTAGAAGTCATGAGAAAAAGAAAGGAAACAGTGATGGGTCTCGATAAATGGGAGGTTGTTAAACAAAGAGTTACAATAGAAATGACCAAGTCTATGTTTAATTTCAAAGAAGGGCCGAAAAGAAAGATGTTGAAGGTGCAATATTTCAAGCACCCTCATATAGCTCACTATTTGTATGATAGACACCTTGCGGCCTATGGAAGACTCCCATGGAACGACGAGGTTCTGCTTTATTTTGCAAAATATTTTATGCAAAATTATTTTCGCAAATGAAACCCAATTACATTGACCTTCCCTCTGAATTTTTTGGTCCTAGGAAAGGTCGATTGTGTGATCATAGGGGCGTTGGGCATGATGTTGAGTTGGCTCGCCCTGAGCCACCATTGGTTAGTTGACCTCTTCGTGTCGAAACTTCGCAGTTAGAAATGGATGTCACTTCTCAAATTAGCCAAGAAGCAAGGGATGCCATCATTGAAAATGTTCACAGTGGATTGGGTGGAGTCGATGTTTTTACGAATCGAAAAAGAGCACATGAGAATGCATGCGCTAATTTTGTGTATTATACAAATGAAAATATTGCCAACATGAGTGTTGAAGATCTCAAAACATATGCAAAGAATTGTCACAATGGTTGGTAGGACCTAATTGTTCATGAGGAAGAGGGCATGGGAACGGTATGTGTTAATGGTTAGGGTTCAATTATTTTAACACATGTACAATTTGTAATAAATACATATATACATACATTTATTTGTATACACTAATCTAACAAAAATGTATCATTATATGTTAACACCATTTGCAGCTGTCAGTTTGATGAATGAAGAAATTGTTAATATCACGGTCGGAGCCTCTGGTTCAAACAATCAAGATGGGTCTCACCATCAATCATACAATCAAGATGGTTCTCACCATCAAGATATGTTGGAAAATGTTAGTTTTTTTTAAGTGAACATGATGATGTACAATTATTTTTTATCTATTATTATATATATCGAAACATGATGAGATATTTTTAAAATAAATAATTGTTCACACATGTACATGTACATATATATAATAAAATGTTTTAACATATTCCGATTATGTCCAATGTTTTTGGCATGGCGGTACCTTATTCTTCCTTGGGATATGTACCTTCTACTTCCTTAGGAGATGTGTCAAATCCACAATCACAAGTATGGACAATTTTTCACTTTTAAAATTTATGTTTTTAAGTTATATATTCCACCTCAAAAAGTTCCATTAAAAAATGATATGTATCTGTATCTTGAGTTATTTTAAATTTTTTGAATTTTAGGTTTTTGGAGATTTTCTTTCTGAACCACTCTTAGGAGATGTGCCACATCCACCAACACAAGTATTCAATTTTCCACTTGAATATATGTGTGTGTGTGTGTGTGTGTGTGTGTGTGTGTGTGTGTGTGTGTGTGTTTTTAAGTTATAAGTTATAAATTGAAGTTTAAAAATTTTATTATAAATTGAGATTTAGAGATATTGAGTTATTTTAAATTTTTTGAATTTTAGGTTTTTGGAGATTTTCTTTTGGAGCCTCTCTTAGGAGGTGTGCCAAATCCACCAGTAGAAGTATTCAATTTTTCACTTAAATATATATTTTTTAAGTTATAATTTATAAATTGAAGTTTAAAATTTTTATTATAAATTGAGATCTTGATCTTGAGTTATTTTATACTTTTAATTTTTTTGAATTTTAGGTTTCTATAGAGGATTTCTTTTCTCCACAGACTCTAGCGATGGAGATAGGAACATCCACACCATTTCAACCATTTGAACAAGTTGTCTAAATTTTTTTAATATTATTAAAATAAGTTTATATATCAATTTTCATTTGAAATATATATATATATTGTACAGTTTACTGCTGGAGATGTTCCTGTGGGGGAAGTTTTAGTGGACGAGCAAAAAATGGAGAGGGAATCTCATGAGGTATTGCATGATTTTTTCTTACATTTTGTTTTTTACATGAAGTTATATATATTCTCACTCAATTTTCAAACATCAAATTTTAATGTTTGCACACATTGTGTACATGTTCCCCATGCTTCGCAGGATAGCTGGTGGATTGTGACTTTGCTGGGAGAGACACTACATCCATCTGTATTTGATGGATGATGCACATGCACACGTGCAACATTATATTTTCAATAGATTTAGTCTTAAATTTACTTTTTTATATATAGTCTTATCTAGATGCAGTCATATATAACTTGATACTTGTGAGATCTACAAATTTTGGACATATTTTATGTGAACTACATTTGGTACATGTGAATGTGATATATAATGTTTTTATATATAACTTGATACTTGATACTTGTGAGATCTACAAATTTTGGACATATTTTATGTGAACTACATTTGGTACATGTGAATGTGATATATAATGTTTTTAAAGCTTAAGTTTTGGATGGTTGAACTACATTTGGCATGTGAAGTAACGTTACAGTGTTATATAATTTGTTTTGTTTTTAAAACTCAATTTTTGGATGCTTGAACTACATTTGGCATGTGATGTGAAGTAATGTCAAGTGTTATAATTTGTTTTGTTTTTAAAACCTAAGTTTTGAATGGTTGAACTACATTTGGCATGTGAAGTAATGTTACTTGATACTTGATACTTGTGATCTATAATGTTTTGTTTTTAAAACTCAAGTGTTAGATGTATGAACTACATTTGGCATGTGAAGTAAGGTTGTGTTATAATTTGTTTTGTTTTTAAAACTAAGTTTTGGATGGTTGATACATTTGGCATGTGAAGTAATGTTGTGATCTATAATTTTTTGTTTTTAAAACTTAAGTTTTGGATGGTTGAACTACATTTGACATGTGATATAATGTTTTGTTTTTATTGGATAGTTGAACTATAATTGACATGTGAAGTAATGTTGTGATATAATGTTTTTGTTTTTAAAACTACAGTTTTGGATGATCGAACTACATTTGGCATGTGATTATGATATAATGTTTGTTTTTAAAATTCAAGTTGTCGTTTTCCAAACAAAAAAAAAAATCGCATGAATATATGTACATGTAGAAATGATTTAAGTACACATGTTTGAATATATATGTTAAAATGATTGAAGTACGATACACACACACACACATACACACACACAGACACAGACACACACACACACACACACACACACACATATATATATCTAAAAAAAATCATAAGATTCTAGGTCTTGTTAGATGTGTCAAACAATCATAAAATTTTAAAATTGCATTCTATAATGTATATATATCCAGTACGTGCAACATTTTTCATCAATGCATGTATAGAAAAGCTACTTTCAGTTAATTCCATTCTAGAACATATATATCCAGTACATGCAACATTTTTCATCAATGCACATAGAAAAGCTACTTTCAATTAATTTCATTCTAGAACATATACATCCAGTACTTCAACATTTTTCATCAATGCAAATAGAATTTAGCTACTTTCAGTTAATTGCATTCTAGAACATATATATTCAGTACGTGAAACATTTTTCATCAATGCACATAGTAAAACTACTTGAACATTTAATTTCATTCTAGAACATATATATATATATATCCAATACGTGCAACATTTTTCATCAATGCACATAGAAAAACTACTTTAAGTTAATTTCCTATAACATGTATATATCCAGTACGTGGAACATTTTTCATCAATGCACATAGAAAAACTACTTTCAGTTAATTGCATTCTAGAACATATATATCTAGTACTTGCAACATTTTTCATTAATGCATGTATAGAAAAGCTACTTTCAGTTTTAATTGAATTCTAGAACACACACACACACACACACACATATATATCTAGAACATATATATCTGGTACTAGAAACATTTTTCATCAATGCACATAGAAAAGCTACTTTCAGTGAATTGCATTCTAGAACATATATATATCCAATACATGCAACAATTTTCATCAATGCATGTATAGAAAAGCTACTTTCAGTTGATACTAGTGTGCATGTACCAAACAATGTACATGTGAAAACACTTGCACATATATCATAACAAGGCAACTCAATTTTTAGTTGAGTTCTAGAAGTTCTAAAACATGAATCCAAAGAGAAGAAATTTTTGGGCAGTTCAATCAAAAAAATTCTAATGGAATGCCATCTTCAATGATCCGTTCATGATTGGATTTTGACATTTTCCATTTCTTAATTTTCATTTTTTTCTTTGATTGAACCTCTATCAACTTTATGCGTGCTACACACACCAAGTGACTATATTGAAAACTTATGACATCAGGTTCATAGTCTTCAAAGTAAACAAAATTCCCACTTTGATTGGTTTGTTTGAAAAAATAACCTTTCAGTATAATAGATCCTCTGTCATATGGAAATCCATGATCATTATATTTTTCTAATAATTTCATCTTTCATTCAGTGCAATGCATCAAATAATACTTCAAATTTTCATCGTTGTCAGTAGGTGCAATTACAAAAAAAGCATCTCTTGCACAATAAAACAAACTTAACAAACCTATGTATTTAAATTTAGATCCTAATTAACATGAAAAATTAACTTTAAAATAATTTTAGTATCTATTTCTAGATCTCTATCATTTGAAAGCAATTCAAATGTTACCTTCTCTAATAAGATCAGAAACTCGATCACCATCAGATGATATTGTAGTCTCCTCTGATTGCATTTCTTCAAACATTGCAACGAAAATTTTCCCCTTTGTATTTAGCTCTGTATGTTTCCAATCTTTTACATACATTTTGTTTTCACAAATGTCATTGGATTCTGTGTTGTCTATGCAAACATGAAAAAAACAAGAATATTTTCTTTTATCCAATGCAAACACATTTGTGGACAACTTTGTTTTAATTGAATGCAATTTTCATTGTTTCAACGTCATTTCCAATTGATCTATCTACATTTTCGATCCCAATATGCCAAAAAAACCTATATATGGAAAATTCAAAGAAGAATGTAAATATGATATCAAAATATCATCAAAGATAATCATTGTGATAAATGTACACTGTTTAAAATTGGATATCCAATAAAAATTAAATTGAATGTACCTTCGCACTTCCCTTGATTGGTTAGTCTCATGGCTTAGAGTAGCGATGCACCGTTGAAAAAATTATTTAGCCTCCACAAGTCAATTTGCAGAGGGGTTCATTTGATGTCTTCGAAGTGCTCGTTTTATGCATGCCCCTGCACCGTCACGTTCTCCTTTTCCATGGCCAGTCTCAAAGAAATTCCAACAATGTTTAATGCAGTTTTTCTTATGAAGACGACACAACCAAAAGAATGATCATGAAGATTTGAATTGACCTGCACATCCATCTGACCATATCCAATGTTCATTGAATTTTATTCCATGACTTTTCAAAAGTTATAAATCTTTCCAAAACAGTGTTGTACAAAATATGTATCATGTGTACGATCGTCACTGATATAAAAGTAATATTCTTTAATAACATGCCGATTTTCAATGGTGCTTTCTATTTGATCGAAATTTTGTTCATCATGTCTATATAGAATATGGACGAGCATGGAAACTTGGTCAGAATGATAGTATTCACTCTAAATTTCTTTTTGTGGAACAAATGTGTAGTTTTCTGCAAAATAAATTACTGGAAAAATGGTCCCTAGTGGAAAAACTTCACGGGATTTTTTGAATTACAAGTCTTTCCATCGAGCTCTATGGGAATGCTTGGTGTATTTATAAATTTATGCCTCAAAATTTCTCAAAAAATCTATCACAAAAATATCTTCTTCTTGTAATTCAATTATTTTAGCACTATTTGAACCTTGAATAGATGTATGGATATATTCATATCTATTCCATTTCACTTTGATGTTGGACAATGATTGATCATTTATATCAGTACGATATTTTTTTTGAAATTTAGTCAAATTTCCACAATCATCACATTTTTTACCACCAACACATTTCTTTTCGTAAAATAATTCATCGCTTTCTCTTTCACATAGAATTTGAGATATGAAATCATGGATAGTGGAAAGAGGAGGTGAATCTTTCCAAAATTTTCTACCAAAATTAAGGAATGTGTCATAATATAACTGAAATTCCACATGATAATGACAACAACAAGTGTCGCGTACGATGATATGTTTTACATACATGGTTTTTGTTGAACAAAAGCATTGATTGAGACATGAATTTCACGATTCTCTTCATTGAACTTGTTGAACAACTCTATCTGAGTGGTTTCCAAGAAATTTGTTTCATGTTATTCGTACTGATTTCATGCTATTCTTCTTCGCATCACATCCCTTGCATTTGGAGAAGCACGTGAATTTTTCTTCCAATATTCATATATTGTTTTTTTAACATTTTCTCTAAGTCTATCTTTGTATGGTTGCCTACAAATAGCTCTCCAACAAGCGAGTTCATCATTTACAACTATTTGCAACCGAAATTTCTGATGTTTGTGCAAAGTTTTTCGTGAGGTTCCTAATGCTTGTGCCATAGATTTTACCAAGCGATTCTCTTTAGTACTTGATGAAACCAATGCCATATGTATTGCTCTACGTACAATTGAAACATTTTTCTGTCTATATCTTCTAATTGAATTTATAGCACTATTTATATTTTGTATCACATTTTCCTTCATTTTTTATTTTTATTTTTATAATCTTTTGTTGATTTTCGAATACCCAATAAAGTCATAGCTTCTTTTAATTTCCTTAATGATAGGAGACCTTTCAACATTTGGGCTTGAACTGTCACATTTTCCTTTATGAAGTACGTATCAAAAATGTGTTTAACACGATATCACATAACATGGTCAGCTCTTTTATCTCCATATGTGTGAGTGTCAACATTTTCTAACATCTCATCATCGACATTGATTTCACCTGTACATATTCGAATGAATAGTACATAATAAGTTTACATATTCAATAAATAACTAAATTAATAAATATGTATAATTTCAATAATACGTGCATGTGTTCAACACACACACACACACACACACACACACACACATATATACAACTTGTGATTCAATTTCTTCACTTGAATTTCTTTCAACATTTTCACCATCTTCAATCATTGGTTCAATATCTCTTTCACTTTCTCTTTCAAAATTTTGTATCTCATCATCAATGTTTTGAGGAATATCTCTCTATGTTTACATTGCAAAATATTTTTCAAATTATTTCATCAAATCAAAATTAAGCTTGAACACATTTTACACTAGGAAAATTTTAAATATCAAATTCATAATATTTACATTTACATACCTGCTTAAAATTCTAGTTGAGGTTTATTTTCCCTTTCAATATTTGAGAGTGCTTCTCTCTTTCTTTTGCGATATTCTCTTCCATGTTCTCTACGTTCCTCAAGGTCTCTTGTTTGATCATATTTTCTCACGCAATTCCTTCGAATTCCCATGATAATAGAGTATGAAGTTCAAAAAATTTCAACTGTAGTTCAGCCGAACTTGTAAAAAAGTTCGGCCGAATTATTTTTTGCGCTGACAGCCTGTCAAGTCTAACGACACAACATTTCGGCCGAATTTATTATAAAAGTTCGGCGGAACATTTACTTGAATTTCCATCGGCCGGAAAATACAATGAAGCCCCTCCAAAAAAAACATTTCTCAGCAATATAAATTAACGTAAAAGAATTCATTATTTTCGCATAATTTCGCACATTTCTTCATTTGGTTTGATTTTGCAAAGGATTGTTTTGGGTTTAAGGACTTTTCTTGGAGGTACATTCAAACGACATTTTTGCAAGGGATTGTTTTGGGTTTAAGGAATTTTCTTGGAGGTACATTCAAAGGAAATTTTTGTAAATGATTGTTTTGGGTTTAAGGACTTTTCTTGGAGGTACATTCAAAGGACATTTCTTGGAGGTATGTGATACATTTTTTGGATTTTTTTTAGGCTTCATTTTTTTTAATATATTTTGTTTTTAGAGGTTTTGGGCTTAATTTTCATTGTTTTTTATCTAAGGTATTTTGTTTTTAGAATTTTTGGGTTTAATTTTCATTGATTTCTTTTTTTTTAAGTAATTTTTTTTAAGAAGTTTTGGGCTTAATTTTCAAAGGACATTTTTTTGGATGTATTTTGTTTTTAGAGGTTTTTGGGCTTAATTTCCAAAAGACATTTTTTGGTTTTAAGGTATTTTGTTTTTAGAATTTTTGGGCTTAATTTTCATTGTTTTTAGAGGTTTTGGGCTTAATTTTCAAAATACATTTTTTTGGATGTATTTTGTTTTGAGAGGTTTTTGGGTTTAATTTCCTTAAAAAGTTAGACAAAAAATAATTTTAAAAAATAATTATAAAATATTTACTTCAACCCAAAATACGTACTCTAAAAAAATGTCACTTCAAAAAATACCTCCAAAAAATGTCCATTGAAAATTAATTCCAACTTCCTAAAAAATGGCACTTTAAAAAATACTTCAAAAAAGCCTCTAAAAAAATATCACTTTAAAAAATACCTCCAAAAAATGTCCTTTGAATATTAAGCCCAAAAAGAGTCCTTTTGAAATTAAGTCAAAAAATGTCTTAACGAACAATTTTTGGGTTGAGTTACTAGTCTTGGAGCCTTGGTTGGACAAATGTTCTGGAGCCCTAGGTGGGTTGAGTTAATAGTCCCGGAGCCTTGGTTGGACAAACACTCTGGAGCCCTAGACAACTTGGGTGGAGAAAAATCTGGTGATGGTTGCGATGTACAACCGTGACGTGGAATGACTGGTTAAGGGTTGAGGTGGTTTGGCCTCTAGAAGCCTTGGTTTGGTTTTGATGGATTTGGTTTATGAGATCCCATATTCATGCTTGGAATATGGCACGAGGGTGACTAGATGAAGAGAGATTTGGCTCAGCCATGTCTATGGTTGGGTGGAGCATGGAAGTCCCAGAATTGGTTGCATTTTTCTTATGGAAATAAAAGTTATTTTCCCCTTGTATTGATGGGTAAATATTCTTGTTATTCTATGGATTATATGGATGTTATGTGCTTGTCATTTCTGTTGCTTATATGCTGGTTATGACTGATTTTTATGATGGCGATGATGTATGGCTCTCATTATGTTTTGATTCGTAATTAAATGAACAATGTATCTATGCCTCAATAGACTATAATGTAGTGAATGTGATGTAGAAACAATGTTTCTTAACAATTATCAAATAAGTATGAGACCCCTATGCTCATATATGTTATTTACACTTGTATATTTCATCGTTGTGACATGTTTGACGAAATGCCTGTCATGGCTAGTAGGGGTCTAGTCAAGTCCTTGTTCGAATGTTTACATGTGCACCATTGTTTCCCTATTATATTTCACTTCTGAACTTTTCATTGTGTACTGGGTAGTGACCTAGGCTCTGGGCCTGAAAAAGTGGCTCAAATCTCAGGGACGTTGAGATAGGTTTGTGGAAAAAGTCCCTGGATCCACACATGCATATGCTGTGGGAGTGTCCAGAGCCTCCCAGACGCACCCATGCCTATACTGTGGGAGCGTCCGGGGGTTTAAGGTGAAAAACCTTAGTGGGACCCAGGGGCTAGATGTATGAGTGGTTGGGTTAGCTCCTAGGAGTTATGTTGCTGATGTAGAAGGTATGCTTGATGTGTTTTTGTCGATTCCACTTCCTTAAGGTCACTTAGGAGGTTGAAACATATCATAATAACTCTTCGTCACATGTTTAACCCAGTTGGTCGGTTACTTGGGTATATGTGGGAGGAAGGTATAACAATCATTTAACTTCTGACACTTTTTCCGATTTTATCTAGTCCGTTGGATTCTGCCATTAGAAATTCTGCCCAAATGTAGTAGTGCTTCCTTGGAAATGAGATGTTTCGAGTAGTGAACATATGTATGAAATAAAATACACTTACTAATATTAGCATACGACTGATGTTATCTTAGCAATATTAACATTGTTTCTAGGTGTTCTACATGGTCTTCCTCATTCTTAGAATATATCAATATATCATTAATGGCTACTATCACAAACTTGTCAAGATAAGGACACAACACACTATTCATCAAACACATGAAAGTAGCTAGAGAATTAGTCGAACCAAAAGGAGCCACAACAAACTCATAATGCCCATACCTAGTCCGGAAAGCAGTGTTGTAAATGTCCTCTTCTTTGATGCGTACATGATGATATCCTGATCTCAAATGAATCTTCGAGAACACTTTTGCTCTATTCAATTGATTAGATAAATCATTTATCCTCGGTAATTGATATCTGTTCTTGATCACCAAATTTTCAACTGCCTGTAGTCAATACATAACATTATAAGATAGTCCTTCTTCTTCACAAA
Organism: Pinus albicaulis; assembly: GCA_034641835.2. Classification (NCBI taxonomy): domain Eukaryota; kingdom Viridiplantae; phylum Streptophyta; class Pinopsida; order Pinales; family Pinaceae; genus Pinus; species Pinus albicaulis. Next base: position 992,008,830 of record CM076583.1, read on the forward strand.
CAACAACAAGGGGCCAAAGAACCACCCTAGGTGACCAAACCCTGAGATGGATTGCTTTTTCACTAACATGGGCCAAAACCACATGCATGATAAGGAAAGGGTGCATTTATAGGCTTCCAACCACATGCACAAGCCTCCTTCCCTACGGTTATAGCCCAAAATCTTCAGTTCAAAGGGTGTAGTCTCGATATTTGAGCCCCCTTTCCAGCCTAGTATCTTGACCACTACCTAGAACTGCTTGTGTTATGAAGCCAACTCTAAAAATAGAAGAAAAGAGAGATCAATGCCTTAGAAATCAACCACTTTGAGGGGGAAACCTCCAATACATTACATAAATGAACAATTATTCAATGATACAAATGCAAAAACCTCCTCTCTATATATAGGAGTCCATGGGGCCACAATGTAATCCTAGCCGACCTAAAAATAATAATGTAAGGGCACAATAATAACAATATGGGGGTTACAGGGGTACAACAATAATAATAAGGGGGTTACACTAACAACAATAAGGGACTATACTAGTAATATAAGGACCTAACATGCTCCTTTCCTTCAAAAAAATGTTGTCCTCAATGCTTGAGTAGCTCCGGGTGCTTCTGTATAAAATTCTCATCATGAGTTTCCTCTACTCTCTTTTCGCCATTAGGAAACATTTCTTGTATCAACTTTGCCAAATCTTCGATGTCTACTTTTAGATCATTCTTCATGTTTTCCATTTTTTCATCGATCTTAGCTTTCATGTCATCCATCTTAGCTTCTATGCAAACTTCCATGCCATCCATATTAGCTTCAAACCCAGTCATCTTAGCTTCCACGCCTTTCTTCAAACCATCCATCTTAGTTTCCATGGCTTTCTTCAAAACTTCAATTTCATTTTTTGTTGCTATTTGCGATAACGAAATTTGGTGCACTTGCACTTGGAATTTTGATATCTCATGTTGCATTTCTTCGTCTTCATGAGTCATAGTAGAGCCTTCTAAAGGCTTAATAGGTGTTTAATTATTTTTTGGAGGAATTTTAAAACCCAATACTGATATCTATGCTCAATATGCCTTTGGAATCACCTAGAACTTATTTTTCAAACAAGACTTATGAAATTTGAAAAAATATACACACCTTTTTCTTGATTTTGAGGAGCTTGATATTGAAATTGAATTATCTCTATGATTTCGGATCTTCAATATTTGAAATTTGGCCTTGAAGTATCCCTCTGAATCTTCTTTCAAATGCCATAGGTCTGACCTAATTTGGATTCTTGAAGACAAAGTTATGCCCAATATCCTACGATGACCTAATTATGGACTGGTTCAGTAGAGTGAACTTGTACGACTTGCCACATGTCACTGTTTCCTCCTTCGGCTCTGGAATTGATATAATGAAAACTAAACTCTATGTACTTGTGGCCAATTTTTACAGAATCTCAATCCGATGCTCAGAGAGAGAGTTATGATGTTTTTCCCACGGTCACCTCATTGAGATGGAATTCGGGAGCCTTAAACAATCCTAACTTCCACAGATCATATCTCCAAAAATATTGCAAACCAAGATCTGAAATTTTTACAAGAGGTTCCTTAGGCTATCATCTTCGCTCTGTGAAAACTTCAGCTTCTTAACCCTCGTAGAAAAAAATTATATAGAAAATTCCGTAATGACCTGTTTAGGTTAAATTGAGGAGCCTGCAAAAAGCCCTAACTTCCACAGATCATATCTCCGAAAATATTGTGAAACGAGCTTTGAAATTTTGTTAAGATGTTCCTCACAATTTCAGCTTCGTACTCTAAATATTTCAGCTTCTGAACCTTTGTAGAAAAAAATTTATAGTGAAACTTCCACGATGACCTGTTTGGAGTAGCGAAACCCTAGAATCCAAAGCTCTTATACCAAATGTTATGAAACCAACTCCAAAAATAGAAGAAAAGAGAGATCAACGCCTTAGAAATCAGCCACTTCGAGGGGGAAACCTCCAATACATTACATAAATGAGCAATTCTTCGATGATACAAATGAAAAAACCTCCTCTCTATATATAGGAGTCCATGGGTCCACAATGTAATCCTAGTGGGGCCACAATGTAATCCTAGCCGACCTAACAATAATAATGTAAGGGCACAATAATAACAGTAAGGGACTATACTAGTAATATAAGGACCTAACAACTTGTAACTTCTCAGAATGATAAATGACATAATGAAAATGTTATTCATATAAAACTTGAAGAGGTAACTGACCTAATCATGCCTTACCACGATAGTCATTTTTTCAAACATATGTTGAACATGTGAGTTACAGGTCATGAATGCATATACGATCTCAAGAGTTTGTGGTCCATATAATAATCATCAATAAGTTGTAATGCCTTGTCATATTTGTTGCAATAACACTAGTTAGTCCATGCATTCATCAACCATTCATATACTTATTAGATCTTGAACAAGTCATAGCTAGAGCACATTACAAATCTATGCTTATAACCAACATATAACTAGATTATTAACCATGAAAAAACATACATAGAATCCACATAATAATAAGTACAAGTGCTCATAAATCGCAATAGGAAAATAAATCATTTTGACTTATGCAAAATCCAACCAAGTCAGGGACTTCCACGTACCACCCAACCATAGATTGGGTTGCACCAAATCTTTCTTCTAGCCAATCATGCCCATGCCATATTCCAAGCATGAATGTGGGATCTCAAGACATAAACAACTAGGGTCTCCCAAATATCAAACCATCTCCATCCTCATGCTATGACGATATTGCCAAAACCGGTCAAGAGATCACAAAGCCAAAATAAGCTTTAATGCCTTAGAATTTCTTCACCATTACCTTGAGGGATTTTCCTGTCTCCACCCACTTGTCAAGGGATTCCCGAAGAAAATGATCTCCACCCCCAAACTTAGGGAATTTGATCTAGGTGGATATTGGTGGCCACCCACCTATTCCACTTATACCTCCACCATTGTTATTTCAGTTTCCTTAATTATAATTCAATTTACTATTTTTGGTAATTTTTTGGGTCTTGAGCTTCTCGATCCATTTTGAGGCCCTAAACGTCATTTTTTTTGGAAATTGAGCATAACAAGATTTGTAATAAAAATTTTTAGTCCTTGGATAGATCTTTCTACTAAGGTATTGTACACCTCAAATGAAGATTGTATGCGAAACTTACGACCCCAGGAAGTTGATGTACTAATTTACCCCAACATGGCTCCCAAAGTTTTGGCACTTCATTTCCTAAGGTTATGTTTTTGGATTTTTAATGTTTTTCATTGTTTATCAATAATAAATAGGCCTTCGAGACTCATTTTCCATTTCATTTCCTTTCCAATCTCACTTAGGCTTGGACTTACGCTTCGATTTCTCCTAATAGTGCTTCAACTTCCCAATGACTTCCTCTAGCGACCGAGGCTCTTCATACTCGATCCTATCCTTACATGCTAATGGAAATCCATTGATGAACCTTTGAAATTTTGTCTTCTCATCCTTGAGGTAAGGCACATACCTCCACAACTCCAGGAACTTAGACATGTACTCCTCGTCTATCATAGATCCCATCTTTAATTTGTAGAACTCCTTAATATTACCGTCATAGTATCTCTCTGACAAGTAATTCTTCCTAAAGAGTATTTTAAACTCATTCCAACTCAAATTCTCTGTCCTGATGCCTCTAGCATGCTTCACATATTCCCATCAGATGTCCAATTTTCCCTTGAGACTGAAAATAATTATCCTGGCTTTCATTTTCTCTGAATAATAATGCAGCTCAAATAACTTCTTCGTCCCAAGAAACCATACCTATGCATATTCCGGTTTCTTTAGCTCTCCATCAAATGTAGGAGTTGCAAGGAAGATAATGGCAGACTCATACATACATAGGAAAAGCAAACATAGGTTAATGTAGTCATCCTTAATTTTTTTTTGGATTTGTAGAAACATGGACCACTTCAGATCAACTATGGATAGGAGGATGGGACCAATGGAGCATATGGTAGTAGGAATCCCAGTGGTCACAGGTCGGATAGGGATTACACGATTAGAGATGGTAGGTTCCTGGACACTTCAGATAGGAAAGGTGACAAACACAGGTATCATTCTAGTTCTGGTTCTGACAGGAATCATGATCGTCATCATTATCATCCTTACAGGAAGAGTGACAAGAGATATATTAGAGATGAGTTTAAGAAGGAAAAACCACTTACATTTGAAGAGAGATAAAGAAACCACAAGATGCAGAGGAGTGGTTGCTTGATATGAAGAAGTTTTCCAGGTTGAATGATTACTCGGAAAACATGAAAGACATAATAGCTACATTCAGCCTCAAAGGTAGAGAAAATATTTGGTGGGAAGATGTGAATAATGTCAGAGACATTTATAAGGAGGAACTGACTTGGATTGAGTTCGAGAGGATATTCCAGAAGAAGTATCTATCAGAGAGATACTACGATGACAGGGTAAAAGAGTTTTATGAGGTGAAGATGGGTTCCATTACAGATGATGAGTATATTAGAAGGTTCTTGGAGTTATTGAGATATGTGCCTTACCTCAAGGAGGAGAAGGCTAAGATTCAAAAATTTATTAGTGGAATGTCAATAGCATTCAGAGATATGACTAATTTTGATGATCTTAGATCAATGGAGGAGGCTATTCATAAACTCAAGCATTGTTATGAGCCATCGAAGCGCAGATCTGAGGCAAATTCAAACTGGAAAGGTAATGATAAGAATAAAGGAAAATGGGACAAGAAGCGAGCAAGGCCTCAGGATATAGGTAACAAGGAGAATGTTGGAACACCTAAGAATTTCAATGCATATGGAAGAGGATAGGGATTCCGATATGAGGAGAAGAATAAGGATGAAGGTTGGAAGCCTATACAATGTTGGACTTGTGGAAAAGACCATCGCATGAGATATTTTCCCCAACATCAAGGTGGTAGACCGTAGATCTATAGTGCACAAGAGGCACGCATAGTGGGAGATGTTTGACATAGTATTCCCAGGATCTATGAAACACTGGACAATAGGTAGGCAAATCATCAAGCATATATCATTGAGATGGATGGTAATATTTTTGATCAAGTTGTTTCTATTTTGATTGACCTTGGATCTAATTATAGTTATGTTAGTCTTGACCTGGTGGATAAGTGTGGTTTGAATAGAGAAGTGCATGAAAAGTCTTGGTTAGTGTAGTTGGCTACATGTACCAATAAGATAATTCATCACTGAGTAAGAGCTTGTGCATTTGAGTTGAATGGTATGTCTACAATAATGCACTTTAACATATTACCATTGGGATCATATAGTATGCTATTAGGCATGGATTGGCTATATCTTCACATGACCAAGTGTTGTGGTAAAACACAACCCCCCCCATTTTTGACTTGTTCACTTCAAATAATGGGGACCCTTTCTATAAATTTTTGGCTAAAACACCTTTTAGGATTTTATTTAGCTGATTATCCTACGCTTTTTGTTAATTTTTCATTTTCTTTGGATTCTTGTTTTGATTGCTTTGTTATAATTGATTTTTTATAAGCCTCCCATTGACGCTTGTTTCGCCTCATTTGGTCGGGCTCGGTTTGGAAATGACACTCTTCGAAGTCCCATCATTTATCTAGTCTCAAGGTTAAAAGGTTATTTTTATTCTTTTTATTTATTTTCTGGAGTGTGGTCAGAAGTTTAGAAAATTTCATAACTAAACTAAACATCATCAAAATAAAACCAAAAATAAAAAAATAAAAACTGATATTTAACATTAAATTTTAAACATTAATTAAATTAATTATTATAATAAAATCTAATTAATTTAATTAAAATTAAAAATTAATATTAAAATATATATATATATATAAAATAAAATTTACATCGCATATCGCGATATCGCAATATCGCAATATCGGAACACATCACAACTTTTATATAATGCACATTTGACAAACTACGATATTGCAATAAGGCAATATGCGAGGTGTTAAAAAGTTTTAATATAAGGTTTTTGTTTTTCCCTTATGCCTTCCGTACCTCCACCTCACTCACCCTCACGTCACCCTCACGTCACCCTCCACTCACCTTATCCCTCCAGAAACATATGTCATAAGACTTGTTTTAATTTTTTCAATGATACGTATGAGTAGAGTTAATGGAGTGGTAGGTTAAGTTTAATATATTTTATATTTATTTATTTAGTATTTAATATAATTAATATATAACATTTAATTAATTTAATTAAATTAAAATTTAAATATTATTTATATTAATTAGTTTATAAATAATTAATATTTTAGTTAATTAGATATTAATTAATAAATAGTTTATTAATTCATTAGTTTAGTTCATAATGAATAATTAAATTAAAATTAATTATTAGTTAATTATAATTCTAATTTAGGATTAATTTTTTAAATTTAAATTCTGATTTTTAGCCCAACAACAGAAAATTCCAGAATTGTGCCAGAATTGACTCACCAACTTCAGAGGCCCATAGAATGAGTTTTACTTGGCCAAATGAGGCCTAGGACGGCTCATTGGAAAGAGAAAATCAAGAAGAACATTTCTGAGGAGGTTTTAATAATAGATTTGATCATTTATTGGGTCAAAAATCAGGCAGAAGATCAAGCTCCAAATTTCTAAAAATAAAATCAATTTTTTGAGCTTTGCTTTCTTCATTTTAATTTGCCCAACCTCTTCTAATTACAGATTCATGCATCAATATATCCTTGGTTAATTAAGATCGTTATGAGTATCAATAAGAAGCTCAAATTTCCTTTTTATTTATTTAAATAGAATTTGATTGGATTTGTTTTAATGTTAGAAATAATATTTGGATTTTATTGTTACATCTTAATTCATTTTAATTTATTTTTGCAGGAAAAAACAATGGAAGGGATATTGAGGAAAAAGATTTCAATCAATGAGAAGACTCCAGCAATTAAAGATTGGAATTTTTGAGCAATTAAAATTGGATTGGGCAGACTTTTCTTCAACAAACTCTCTTCTAAAAATACTTTTGGAAAGATTATAATTTGCAGATTGAAAAATATAAATAGGGCTGCTCTCCTCTGCAATTCCAGACTTCTAAAAGCATTTCTGTTATAGGAATTTAGAGTTGTAGATGGGGAGGAGAGAAAGTTTCAGATCTGAACATTATTGAGGGTTTATGCTTTATGTCTTTTATTATGCATGATGGGCAGAGTTTGCATTTCTGCAGCTCTAGTCTTGAAAGCAGAAATTCAAGTAATGTAAAGTACTGTTAGAGACCAGGATTAGAGAAGCAGATTCAATTAATTGGTATTTTTGGCATTTCTGTATCAAATACCAGTTTCATTTTTATGTTAATAAAATTGTTGTTTCATTTTATTCATGTTTATGCATTTCTGTTGATATGGATAATTTGTCTCAAATTGTTATGTATCTCTGTTCTTATGGATTTAACTCTGCTTTCTGAGTAACGATTTGCTCAGAAATCTGTCTTACAAAACTGATTTTTTAAATAATAATATGTTGTGAATTTCTTCCACATATTATTGTTTAATTATTAGTTTGACTGATATGATAATCAATATCATTTTTGTGAATTTCTTCTGGAGTGTTGTTGATTTATTATTTCAGTCAAATGGTCTCAATTGAATATGTTTTGGTACTCACAAATTTGAGCTAAATTTAATTTCTTCGTTAGCTTGACATTAATTTAAAGCTAGACATATTTTAATCCTCATTACTTAATTATCTTGCTCTTAGTTGGGATAGATTTTCATCTACCTGGTTAAGATAGGATTTAGATTAGTTTCTTTTTGCTTGCATTATAGAATAAGTTTGCATTTAGATTAATTTCTACATTCTTTTAAGTCCTTTTCTCGAAGAGGCAAAATCTTAGTTGTGGTTTGGCTGAACCCAAATCAGCTTAAGGGTCATTCTCTTGCCTGATCAGCAAGAAGAATTGATCTGATATCCATGTCTATTGGTAGTTAACGATACATCGTAAACCAATAGCAATAGGGAAAAGGTAACTGGACCTAGTTAAACCAGTCGGAGCCACTATCATAAACGGAAAATGAGCTGTATTAAGGTCCGGACCGGGTGGTTATCCCCCAATGTTGTAGCAGCGATTTTCGAGGCCTCAACATTTTTGGCGCTAGAAGGAGGGCCTGAAACTTGTTGTCTGTTGGAGTCTTTTCAATTTTAACATTTTATTTAAATCACGATGGCTCCTTTTAAACTTCCAATTTGGAGTTGTATCCATGGACGTGCATCTTCCAACACTCCACCCGAAGTGGTAAGACTCTTGTCTCAGGTAAAATTCAATGGTAAGAGAAATTCTTCCGCTTTTAATCATGTCCTTCAATTTATTCAAAATGTTTCAAATTATGATTTTCAAGGAATTGATGAAGGCATCTTATGCAGAATTTTTACTCTCACATTTGCGGCAAAAGCCAGAAACTGGTGTAGAACTCTTCCGGTTGCCTCAATTCACAGTTGGGATCAATTTGTTACAATTTTCGTTTGTAAATTTGACCACTATGATTATGATCAGGTATGTGATGAAATTGAATATCTACGAAATGAAAATGAGTCTGTTAGAGATTTTAATATTCGACTTCATTTGAATTGTTTAAAATTTAATGTCAAAGATGAACCCATGAAAGAAGAATCATTAGATTGGTTTGAACATAATTATTCTCTTCCTCCTATTCCCGATCCATATGAAATTAGTTCAAGCTTTGTTCCGCCCCCTTCTAACATAAATGAGAATTCCAATATGGATGCGCAAATAAATTGTGATGAAGAGGTTTCACAAAGCTTGGAAAATATTTCTAATCAAATGCAAGTAAACAACAACAACAATTTTGGAGAAAGACCTGCATTGGAATCTGAAAGTTTCTCTGCATTAAATTCAGAAAATCAGACTGTAAATCAGCAAGTGCATGCAACAATCAAATTAAATAATAGCATGCAAACTGCTGTACAAATTTCTGAATCTTTTCATGATGAACAAATGCTGAAATCAGAGAAACAAAGCAGCCTTCTTCAAGAAAGCATGAACACACAAAGGAATGATTTAGAATCTGAAATTTACAATGGGCTTAATGCACAAGACTTCCCAAACAGGGACATTTTTAAATGCATTATTTCAGATTCACATTTTTCCCTTTATCTTAATATTTTTAATGATGGTAATTTTTCTCCTCTTGGTATTAATGATATTTCAGAAATTAAAGAGGATAATCTAAATGAATTACCATTAAGTTTTTATCAAGATAGAAAAGCAATTAATGATCATTCTTTTGCCATTAATGAACATCAAATTCTTGTCCCTCCTTGTTTTGATATACTGGATGAGATTGAAGGGAAATCTAGAGAATCTTGTGAAGTCATTTATGATAATTACTCTGACATAGAAGATGTTGATTTCTATTTTTCTCAAGAGAATTCTCATGATAAAATTCAAATAACATCTGAGAATGAGGAACATTTCAATTTAGAAATTATTCCAACCAATCCCCATTCTAAAGCAGATAATCATCTTCATGATTTTACTATTCGAGAAAATATTCCAATTTATGATTCATATCATGATCAATCTTTCATTCCTGTTCATAATCATAATTCCCCTTCTAATTCACAAGTTGGAATTCGAAATTACTCAAATTCCATAATTCTGGTCAATCCTTGTGAAATTTTTTTTATTTCAAAACAATCCCAATTGTGCTGTAACATTAGTTGTACAAATAGTGATTTCATTTTATTTTTGTTTCCTCAATTATTTTGTATTAAATCAGATTTATTTTCAGATTTTTGATACATTACGCTGGCATATCGAACACTTTATTATCAAACATTCAATTAATACATTGCCTTGTTGAAAAATTGAAGTTTTATATTATACTCAAAAGCATCAAAAGCTATTTCAATTTCAATTTCAATCAATGCTAATGTTTTATCAAAAGCTTCTATCTTCTCAAAGACAATATCAACAAAAAAATGTATTTTTAGAAATTTGCCAGCAATCCAATTTAATTAATAATTTTCCATTTCATTTGAAATATTTCTATCCATTTTTCATTAATTCATTTGAAAAATATTTGGAAATTTTTCCTTCATGGAAGATTGTCAATAGCTTAACATTTACACATAACACTAACAGTTTCTTCCAGGCCTTTGAATCTAAAAGTTCATATCCACGATCTGGCCTTTCATTTCATCTTTTGAACATTTCCCAAATTTTAATAGAAATCCATCCAGATTTCTATGATCCAATTGGTATTCAATTGGAAAGAAAATTTCATGAGAAGGAGATTTTAGATAAGTTTCTAACAATAGTTGTATATTCTTATTTCAGGTTTAATTTTCTTAGTTCAATTAGATTTGTATTTTTATTACTAACATTTGAATTGTACATACATGCAAGGATTAAAATGAGAAAATGGTTACACTGGAAATATGACTATACCTAGTCATTTTTCAAGTATATGGTTAGAATAGGAGTAGAGTTAATGTAGTTAATTTATTTTCAACAGTTTTGTAGATTAACAATAAAACAAAGCAATCAGCCATTTTCATACATGTTCAGTGAAAACATTTTCTCCCAATCAGAAAATTTTAATTCTTGCTTTCCTTTTTTAATTTTCTTACAGCAATACCTCTACTCTGTCTATTTTGGATAATGTCTTGATTAAATTCAATTGAGGTTGCACTTGGAATCTATCCCATGAAATGTATGACTGTATATGATAAGCTTAACTCTGATTCAATCATTATTAGTCAGTCTAACCTTTCGTGGTAATCATATGAAGTTCATATTATCTTCCTCGAAATTTGCTAAACTGACCTTAAGAATGCCCATTTTGCTGTGTGCACACATTGAAATCTGTTTTGACATTTTTCCACAATTAATGGCTTTATCACATTCGGACCTTTAGTTTATTATCTGATGTTGTAATACGCATCATATTTATTTACTAAAGGCATTATTGAACAGTCACTATAACAATACAGATTTTTCTCAAGTTAATTCAGAATGAGCAGAGGTAATAAATTGTTGTTGCAATTCAAAAGGGAATCATAGTTTCAGATTTATTTCTGGTGAATTTTATGGATTTCAGATTTCCTGAACATGAATAAGCATATTTTATTTAGGCTGATTGCTCACCCTGACTTAGAATAAATGATGAGATGATTTTGAACAAAGTCAGAATTTTGATAAATCGAAGGAATAATTTGAAGATTCATGAGGTAAAATCTACAGACAATTTCCTTCCAGGTACGCATTCACATGTTCTTTCTCATCTATTATTAGTTTCTCTTTTCCTTAGTTTATTTTTTATTTTTGTTTTGTTTTATTTACAGGTTTTCATTTGTTTTCAAAACTTGAAGTAAGCAGCAAACCCAGTTCAACTTGACAACAGGTTCAGGGAAATTTTATTTGAGATTCATTAGAATTTGAGAATTCTTTAACTTTATTTTTATTCATTTGGGAAACCCAATCGAAATTAAAAAAAAAATATCATAAGATTTCATCGGAAATAGCTCTTAGCAGTTTTGATAACAAATTGTTCATAAAAGATCTTCGATGTATTACTTCGCTCATATGCCATATCGCATTTCGCATATCCGAGGTTTGTAGTTGAAGTATACTTCCATTATCATGAATTGCCTTTACCAATATTGCGATGACCACATAATTATGGACCCGATATGAAATTCAAATCAAGTTTATAAAATATCGCGTCCATTCAATCACAAATAATGGTAGGAGCATAACTTTAAAAGGGTCGACGTCTCAGATCCGATATGTTATTAAATTTTCATCATAAAGCTATCGGGTCCACTCTTCATCGCATATCGGCATCGCAAGAATTATATTGTATTACATCGGGTACCAAAACATTTACCAATCGCCGATTAGCATCGCCAATTAGAAATTGCCGATATCGCAATCGCTTCATCACATTTTTAATTATGCTCACATCACAATTCAGAATCTGCGATGTGCGATGTGCAATAAGGGAAGCACAATGTCAATATTCCCCGATCCCCAATATAATATATCTTTAATGATGTGATCGCTTCATTTCATTTCACATGTTCTCATTGCATGTTTTCATATCGGCAATTTGCCATTACAATATTCGGTGTGATATCTTTCAATGCATGCCTCTAAACCATTAACATTTAATCGATATATGGCATAGCAACAAAGGTGAATTCTTGCATGATGAAGAAACATGTGATGTGAATCATCCAATACGGCGATGTGTTATTCTAAAAGTGAGCTTGGGTAACCACTATGGAAAGAAAGCTGTTAATGAAAAATTTGCAGCATATTCAAATCATTCTGATTTCTCATATATTTCAGTTTTAAATATATAATTCCATAATTTAAAATGAAATTCAAGACCTCTCTATCTTCACATTTAAATTTTATTATCTTGTATGTGGTCTTGATTCTGGACAATTTATAAAATCATGGAGTTTATATGAAATTTATAATATTTTGAGAAACAGTCATTACTGCAAATTTTCATTCTCATTTCTGATGCATTTGTTTTCCCTCGAACATTAAGCATTCCATTTTTTACATGTTACTGTTTGTTTTAGTTTAGATAAAATAAATAATGATTTTGGGTTATAGGATTTTGGTTAAGTTTGACTTCTTCATGTTTTTAATGTTAATTAAAATAAGAAGTCAGCTAGTTTGGAGAAACTGATACCTTTCAGGGAAGATCAAAAGCAATTATCCAATGGTAAGATTCATGTACCCACTTTCATTAATTTCCATTTCATTACTTTAGTTTCAGTTTTGTTTTTTCTGATACATGAATCTGTTTTGCAGCTCTTCATAAAAGCTTCCAATCCTCTGCCGAATCATATTTTCGAAGTCCATACTCTTCTCCTGGCTTAATTTCAAGAAGCAGCGATAATCCTCATTGAAATAGCTGTGCTAGGAAGTTTCTGAACCTTTAATCTGTTTCTTTAAGCATTTCTTTTTATTAGAAAATGATTAAGATGATGCTTGGAAACAAAAAGATTGAAATCAGACATAAAATTTTCATTGTGGCCGAATTTTATCATCACTGCTATCTAAAAATCCTAAAACACTTACAACCCTGCAAGGTATGAATTTTCTAAATCTCGACATAAGAAGGATTGATTACACGATTATTTTCTTTTTCGTCATATTGTTGAGACAATGGTATAACTATTCTTTTTAGAGTTTGTATTTCAAAAAGTTGGATTTTCCTTCTACTTTTCAATTTCTTCATTTTTGTTTGCTGATTTCTTTTTTCACTTTAGCATAAGAATTCTTTTTCCTTTTGGTTTTCAGTTTTGATTTTGGCGACTTTGCCATGATTTATATGGAAGGCTTTCTTGTTACCTAACTATGGTCAGTATACATGGAGAAAAAATTGTTAATAGTCATCTATTAACTTTTTCTTAAATCTCTTAGTAAAGTTTGATTTTCTTATTATAAAGGTAGACATACTTAAGGAAGAGATTACCAATCTAGAGAAGTTGACAAAGTATCATAAAGTCTGGAGAAATTTCTTTTTCATCAAAATTGTAATCATTTTGAGATTTCAATATTTTATTAAGATCTTTCAAAGTTCTATTATCAGTCAAGAAAAATTATTTTTAACCAAGTAAAGACACTTTACAGCAAAGCACCTTTTAACTCTGAAATTGTCATTCTTAACTCTTAAGGAGTCAATGATTCTCCCTATCCCGAAGAGTCTTATTTTTCTAGAGTATAATCCAGAGATATATTTAAACTTAAAAGATAAGAGGTCTCATCATAAGCCTGCTTACCATGATCATAGGGGAAAAATAGACTGACATTACCAACACTGCTAAACAAACCAGGGTAATGGCTTATGATTGCAAACAATTATAAGACAAGGGGTCTCATCACGAGCCAGCTTGTTCAGTCCAATTATAACCAGTGAATGGCATTGTCAACTATCTGGCTACCAAACCAGGATAATGGCTTTTAAGATTTATAATAAAAATAAAAAATAAAAATAAACATATATTAATGGATTTATCTCTAGGTCAATAATTTTTAAAGAGATGGGATTCTGAATCATTGATGATTAAAAGGTAACCCTGTCGAGACTATAGATGTTTGCTGGCAACAGTGGCTCTACCTGTGACAAATGAGTATATTTAAAAAAAAAAAAAAAACTAAGCTGTAAAGTGACCCCTACTTTATCTCTACAACTAATTAAGGACTGATATAGAAGTTTTGAAATATTTTAATTTATGAGGAATTTTAAGAAAAATTACAGTTAGATGATTCTTGCTTTTATTCAGACTAATGAACCTAGTCAAGCATTTTAAGTATAATTATCTTTTCTTTAATTATTTTTACTTGAATTTTAGGAAAATCTCATTCATATCAAACAAAGATAACTGGTTCTTCTCCCGTGTGTCGCCATTGTTGTGGTAAAACACAACCCTTTCTATAAATTTTTGGCTAAAACACCTTTTAGGATTTTATTTAGCTGATTATCCTACGCTTTTTGTTAATTTTTTATTTTCTTTGGATTCTTGTTTTGATTGCTTTGTTATAATTGATTTTTTATAAGCCTCCCATTGACGCTTGTTTCGCCTCATTTGGTCAACTGGTTTGAAAATGGCACTCCTTTGAAGTCCCATCATTTATCTAGTCTGGGTTAAAAATGTTATTTTTATTCTTTTTATTTATTTTCGGAGTGGCTGTAGTTTAGAAAATTTCATAACTAAACTAAACATCATCAAAATAAAACCAAAATAAAAAAACAAAAACTGATATTTAACATTAAATTTTAAACATTAATTAAATTAATTATTATAATAAAATATAATTAATTTAATTAAAATTAAAACTTAATATATATATATATATATATATATATATATATAAAATAAAATTTACATCGCATATCGCGATATCTCAATATCGCAATATCGGAACACATCGCAACTTTTATATAATGCACATTTGACAAACTGCGATATTGCGATAAGGCAATATGCGAGGTGTTAAAAAGTTTTAATATAAGGTTTTTGTTTTTCCCTTATGCCTCCCGTACCTCCACCTCACTCACCCTCACGTCACCCTCATGTCACCCTCCACTCACCTCACCCTCCACTCACCTTATCCCTCCACAAACATATGGCATAAGACTTGTTTTAATTTTTTCAATGATACGTATGAGTAGAGTTAATGGAGTGGTAGATTAAGTTTAATATATTTTTTATTTATTTATTTAGTATTTAATATAATTAATATATAATATTTAATTAATTAAATTAAATTAAAATTTAAATATTATTTATATTAATTAGTTTATAAATAATTAATATTTTAGTTAATTAGATATTAATTAATAAATAGTTTATTAATTCATTAGTTTAGTTCATAATTAATAATTAAATTAAAATTAATTATTAGTTAATTAGAATTCTAATTTAGGATTAATTTTTTAAATTTAAATTCTGATTTTTAGCCCAGCAACAGAAAATTCCAGAATTGTGCCAGAATTGACTCACCAACTTCAGAGGCCCATAGAATGAGTTTTACTTGGCCAAATGAGGCCCAAGATGGCTCATTGGAAAGAGAAAATCAAGGAGAACATTTCTGAGGAGGTTTCAATAACAGATTTGATCATTTATTGGGTCAAAAATTAGGCAGAAGATCAAGCTCCGAATTTCTAAAAATAAAATCAATTTTCTGAGCTTTGCTTTCTTCATTTTCATTTGCCCAACCTCTTCTAATTACAGATTCATGCATCAATATATCATTGGTTAATTAAGATCGTTATGAATATCAATAAGAAGCTCAAATTTCCTTTTTATTTATTTAAATAGAATTTGATTGGATTTGTTTTAATGTTAGAAATAATATTTGGATTTTATTGTTACATCTTAATTCATTTTAATTTCTTTTTGCAGGAAAAAACAATGGAAGGGATATTGAGGAAAAATATTTCAATTAATGAGAAGACTCCAGCAATTAAAGATTGAAATTTTTGACCAATTAAAATTGGATTGGGCAGATTTTTCTTCAACAAACTCTCTTCTAAAAATACTTTTGGAAAGATTATAAATTGCAGATTGAAAAATGTAAATAGGGCTGCTCTGCTCTGCAATTTCAGACTTCTAAAAGCATTTCTGTTATAGGAATTTAGAGTTGTAGATGGGGAGGAGAGAAAATTTTCAGATCTAAACATTATTGAGGGTTTTTCTTTATGTCTTGAATTATGCATGATGGGCAAAGTTTGCATTTCTGCAGCTCTAGTCTTGAAAGCAGAAATTCAAGTAATGTAAAGTACTGTTAGAGACCAGGATTAGAGAAGCAGATTCAATTAACTGGTATTTTTGGCATTTCTGTATCAAATATCAGTTTCATTTTTTATGTTAATAAAATTGTTGTTTCATTTTATTCATGTTTATGCATTTCTGTTGATATGGATAATTTGTCTCAAATTGTTATGTATCTCTATTCTTATGGATTTAACTCTGATTTCTGAGTAACGATTTGCTTAGAAATCTGCCTTACAAAACTGATTTTTTAAATAATAATATGTTGTGAATTTCTTCCACATATTATTGTTTAATTATTGGCTTGATTGATATGATAATCAATATCATTTTTGTGAATTTCTTCCGGAGTGTTGTTGATTTATTATTTCAGTCAAATGGTCTCAATAGAATATGTTTTGGTACTCACAAATGTGAGCTAAATTGAATTTCTTCGTTAGCTTGACATTAATTTAAAGCTAGACATATTTTAATCCTCATTACTTAATTATCTTGCTCTTAGTTGGGATAGATTTATATCTACCTAATTGAGATAGGATTTAGATTAGTTTCTTTTGCTTGCATTATAGAATAAGTTTGCATTTAGATTAATTTCTACATTCTTTTAAGTCCTCTTCTCGAAGAGGAAAAATCTTAGTTGTGGTTTGGCTGAACCCAAATCAGCTTAAGGGTCATTCTCTTGCTTGATCAGCAAGAAGAATTGATCTGATATCCCTGTCTATTGGTAGTTAACGATACATCGTAAACCAATAGCAATAGGGAAAAGGTAACTGGACCTAGTTAAACCAGTCGGAGCCACTATCATAAACGGAAAAGGAGCTGTATTAAGGACCGGACCGGGTGGTTATCCCCCAATGTTGTAGCAGCGATTTTCGAGGCC
>CM076583.1:992026113-992110342 GCA_034641835.2 Pinus albicaulis
CAACACCAAGGTAGATTGTTATGATAAATCCATTGAATGCTTGGATGATGATGGGGAACAAAGAGTCCTACAGAGTAAGAAGAAAACAACATCAGTTAGGATGGTTACAAATAAAGACCAAGAGAAATCACAGGGAAGGGTTTGTGTTGTTTGTAGTGTATATTTATAGTGACAAAGGTAAGGAAGTTTAGGATGCAAATGTTTTGAGAAGGTACCTAGTTCTACAACAATTTTAGGATGTATTTCATGTAGACATTTCAGAGTTACCACCTCACAGGGAAGTATAATTTTCTATTGAGTTGGTACTAGGGGAAGCTCTAACATAAAAACACCTTATAGGATGAGCACATCTGAGTTGGTAGAGTCAAAGTTGCAGCTGCAAGAGACGCTCGACAAAGGATACATTAGGTCGAGTGTATCACAATGGGGCGCACCAGTATTGTTTGTGAATAAGAAGGATGGTAATCTCAGATTGTGCATTGAATACAACTAATTAAACAAAATGGCCATCAAGAATAGGTACTCGTTTATGAGGATTGATGATTTATTTTATCAGCTGAAGGGAGAAACAATTTTCTCTAAGATCGACTTGAGATCGGTATAGCATCAAGTATGCTTCAAAGAGGAGGACATCTACAAGACTGCATTCAGGACTTGGTATGGGCATGACGAGTTTGTTGTAGTTTCATTCAATTTGACTAATGCTCCAGACACATTTATGTGTTTGTTGCAAGTGTGTTGCATCCTTATCTGGACAAGTTTGTTATTGTGTTCATTGATGATATATTGGTATATTCTAAAAATAAGGAAGAGCATGCTGAACATTGAGCAACAGTGTTGAGATTGTGAAGGGAGCATCAATTGTATGATAATCTTAGAAAATGCAGTTTATTTCACACTGAGGTACATTACTTAGGACATGTTGTTTCCAAGGAGGGCATCATGGTAGATCCAGAAAATATAAGGGCCATCATGGAGTGGGTAACTCCTAGGAATGTGGATGAGGTGAGATCCTTCATGGGATTGACAGGTTATTACAGGAGGTTCACCAGGAACGTATCACAGATTGCTTATCCTATTACATTAGTGCAGAGAAAAAGGAAAAAAGTTTTAATCGAAAGAGGAGTGTGAGGCTAGTTTTGAGCAACTTAAGTAGTTGTTGACACATGCTCAAGTGTTAAATATCACAGATCGGGACAAAGAGTTTGTAGTATTTACAAATTCTTGCAAGAGAGGACTTGGTGGAGTCCTTATGCAGGATGAACATGTAGTATGCTACGAGTCATGAAAACTAAATGAGCATGAGCAGAACTATCCAACACATGACCTTGATTTGGAATTGATCATACATGCATTAAAGATGTTGAGGAACTATCTTTTGGGCAGTCAGTTTTTATTGATGAGTGATCATAGCGGATTGAGGTATCCATTTGACCAGATGAATCTGAATGCTAGGCAAGCGATATGGTTGGCCACAATTAGTGAGTTTGACTTCAAGATCAAGTACATCAAAGGTAAAGAGAACGAGGTCAAAGATGCTCTTAACAGGCAGATACAGGTGAATAACATAGTAGTTATGAGCTCCTATGGGACAAATATCCAGGATATGATCTTGTAGGCAGGTCAACATGATGATAGATATATGGAGATTGTGCACAGGTTGTAGCAGAGTATAGGTAGTGGTATAGGTAGAGGGGCATGTACAGATATAGGTGCAGGTAAAAGAGTACAGGATATGGATTATCGTCTCACAGTAAATGGCTTGGTCAGGTTTAGAGACAAGATATATGTGCCAAATAACAGCAAGCTCAAGAAGGTGATCTTGAGAGAGTTTCATGCGAAACCATATTTAGTTCACCCAGGCTACCAAAAGACAATTTCCATAGTAAATAAGTTCTGTTATTGGTCGAATTTGAAGTGAGAGGTGGAAAGTTTGTGGCTATGTGCTTGGATTGTCAACAAGTTAAGGTAGACTGTAAGCACCCAGGTGGACTTCTACAGTTGATTGTGATACTAGAAGGGAAATGGGAGGTAATTTCCATGGATTTTATCATATATTTGTCGAGGAAAATGAGACAACACAACTCCATCATGGTTTTTGTGGAAAGGTTGAAAAATGTAGCACACTTCATTCTAGTGAAGTCTAAATTCTTAGCTAGTGATGTAGCACAAGTATTCATCAGATATGTGGTCAGATTGCATGGTGTTCCCAAGAATATTGTGTCAGAGAGAGATGAAAAGTTCACTTCCAAGTTCTGGACGGAGTTGATTGTAGGTTTGGGCACATATTTGTCTTCAACACAACTTATCATCCATAGACAGATGGACAGACAGAGAGGGTCAACCGGATATTGGAGGACATGTTGAGGATGTATGTGATGCATCAACATCAGAAGTGGGAAGATTATATTCCACTAGTATCCACTGGTAGAGTTTGCTTACAAAAATGGGTATCAATATTCCTTAAGGATGAGTCCATTTGAGGCATTGTATGGGTGGAGTTGCAATACTCAAATAAGTTGGAGTGATCTGGTTAACAAGGTTTTGATTGGACCATATATGTTAGAAGAAATGGAATATGAAGTGTAGGTAATCAAGAAGAATGTTAAAGTAGCATAGGATAGGAAAAAGAGCTATGCAAATCAAAACAGGTTGTTTAGGGAGTTTCAGTTTAGGGAACAAGTGTACTTGTGCATCAAGCCCAAGAAGAGCTCTTTGCAGATTGGATCATGTGCCAAGATGGCACCACAATTTTCTGGACCTTTTAGTATCATTGAGAGGATTGAGCCAATACCCTATCGACTTGCACTACCTTCCATAGTGAAATTCCATGTGTCATTGCTTAAGAAATATGTTAAAGATGCTAATCATGTGATTGAGTGGTCTGCATTATAGGTGGATCCAAAAGGAGGATTCTAGTCAGAACCTCAATGTATTTTGCAGAGAAAACGCTCATGCTCCGAAATCAAGAAATAAATCAAGTTAAAGTGCAATGGAAGCACTCTAGGCCCGATTAAGCTACATGGGAGATGGTGGATTAGATGCAGGATATGTATCCTTCCTTGTTTGCTCGTTAAGGCAAAGCAGTTTTGGTGTGATGTTGTTGTATTCTTGGCATATGTTTTGGTGTTGCTTTGATACATGTTTTGATGTGATGTTAAAATATATGTACATATGTATATGGATGTAAATACCGCCATGAGCTATGTTATAAAGCTCTAATAAGCAGTATGGTGTCATGTTAGTATGGTTTTAATTATGATGCTATGTTGTTATCATGTTGGTTTTATTTAAGCACGGTGATCATTGTAAATACTGCATCGAGCTATGTTATAAAGCTCCACTAGTAGTATGTTTTCTTCCAATGGTTTTGCTGAGGTATATGTGTGATTGATCATCGAGGACGGTGTCCCCCAAGGTGGAGGGTTCTGTAACAACCCTAGTCAAAATTCCACGTAATAAAAGTTAATAAAGGAAAAATAATAACCAAGGTCATGGGACACGTATTCCAATCTGAATGTTGGGCAAAAAATCTTAGTGTGGGTGTTCACATGGTTTATTATGGCTATGGAAATTGGAAAAGGCAATGGCTAAGGAATTAAAGAGGAAAAAAGTATTTTTGGCACATTTATTTATGAAAATAATGGAAATTAGGAGAAAAGGGAGGCGAAAGGTCACATGTTGCATGTGAGGAGGAAAATGAAGGAAATAATGGAAAATGAATAAAATAGAGGCCTCATCAATAAAAAGGCTTATGAGGATCAGTTGGTACCTTTTGTCAGTTCAGTTTTGGAGCTCTCTCATTATTATCTCTCTCTCTCTCTCTCTATCTCATACTCTTGGATACTTTTGGAGCACTGTTATAGGGTGTGGTATACTTTGTGATTTGGAGCAAGAAGGCAAAGGAAGAGCAGGAAAGCGCAAGAGGAAATAAGGATTAGTAGCTACAATGGGTTTTGATTGTAGGTACCGAGTTGCATGTATGTTTTCCTCACTAGTTTTGGCATGCATTGTGTATGCATGTGGTTTCTTGGTCATGATATGTCATTGGCATGGAGGATTGCATGGATTGACAGTGGATTTTCCTAGCCTTTCCATTTACTAGATAGACATGGTGTCGTGCATTCAATTTCATTGTTTTTTTTTATGGTTGGTTCTCATGTTCCTTTAGCTATGGGTTGAGTTATTAGTTCCTGGAAGCCTTGGTTGGACAAACGCTCTAGAATCTCAATGGAAAATTGTGGGTTGAGTTACTAGTCCTTGAAGCCTTGGTTGGACAATGCTCTTGAAGCCTTAGGTGGGTTGAGTTACTAATATTGGAAGACCTAGTTGGAAAAAAAGTTTGGAAGCCTTGTAATAGTTGGGGTTGAGTTACTAGTCCTAGAAGACCTTGTTGGAAAAAACACTCGGGAGCCCTGGAACAACTTTGGTAGAGACCAATCCATGATGGTTGTGATGTCTGACCGTGAGGCAGAATCACTGGTTGAGGGTTGAGGTGGTTTGGCCTCTGGAAACCCGGGTTTGGTTTTGATGGATTTAGTTTATGAGGTCCCACATTCATGCTTGGAATATGGCACGAGGTTTACTGGATGAAGAAATATTTGGATCAACCATGTCTATGGTCGGGTTGAACGTGGAAGTCCCAGGCTTGGTTGTGTTTTTCTTATGGCAATAAGAGCTCTTTTCCCCTTGTATTGATGGGTAAATATGATTGGTATTCTACGGATTATATGGTTGTTATGTGTTGGTTATTTTTGTTTCTTATATGCTGGTTATGAATAAGTTTTATGATGGTGATGAAGTATGGCTCTCATCATGTTTTGATTCATAATTGAATGAATAATATATCTATGCCTAAATAGACTATAATGCAATTAATGTGATGTAGCAACAATGGTTCTTAACGATTCTCAGATAAGTATGAAACCCTTATGCTCAGATATTTTGTTTACACATGTAGATTGTATAATTGTGACATGTTTGAAAAAATGTCTGTCATGGCTAGTAGGGGTCGAGTCAAGTCCTTGTTCGAATAATTGATTTGGCATCATTGTTTCTCTATGTTCATTAGTGATTTTTTGAGGTCTAAAATGGGCCTCCAAGAAAATTGTACAACCACAATAAAATTTATGAGAACCAATAGGATTCAAGATGATGATGTCAACCATGGGGGATGATTCCCCATTTTTGGGGTAAAAAATTAAAAATATTAAAAATATTAAAATAATAAAATAACTTTTTCAACTTGTATTTTCAACTTATCTCCCTAAGTTTTTATTAAAATTTTGAGAGGGAGTACTCATTGGATGCAGAATTTAATTCCTTATCCAAGGAGTAGCCATGTTGCATACTTTCGATGGCCCTTGCTACATGAAAAATGAGAAATACATGAAAAAACGTGATTGCAATCACATTTTTCATGTATTTCTCATTTTTTGTGTAGTAGGGTTCATCAAAAGTATTAAATTTGGGTACTCCTTGGATGAGGAATTAAATTATGCATCCAACGAGTGTTGCCACTCGAAATTTGAGTAAACCCATAGGGAGATAAGTTGAAAATACGAGTTGAAAAAGTAGTTTTTTTTTTTTTTTCCCTCTAAAATTTGATGATGTAATCTAATATTATTTTATTATTTCCACTTTTATTTTATAATTTCCTTAGGCTGCCCATTATAGACCTCAAAATTCCCCTAATGTATTTCATTCCTGAACTTGTCATTGATTTCTAGGTAATGGCCTGGGCTCTGAGCCTGAAAAAGTGCCTTAAATCCTGCAGACACAAGCACAGGTTAGGGAAATTTAGTCCCTGGATGCAGGAATGTAGGCTTCTGTGTGCATCCAGAGCCCCCTAGACGCAGACATGCAGGCTTGTGCGTGTGTCTGGGGTTCAAGTGGGTTAAAAACTCAGTGGGACCCAGGGGTTAGATGCCTCAGTGGTTGGGTTAGCTCCTAAGGGTTCTGTTGCTGATGTGGAAGGTCTGTTTGATGTGTTTCCATCGATTCCACTTCATTAAGGTCACCTAGGAGGTTGAATTAGATCATAGTAAATCTTCATCAAATGTTTACCTCGGTTGGCAGGTTACTTGGGTAGATGTGGGATGAGGCTGTTACAGAGTGGTATCAGAGCATGGTTCACCCCTTTGACTAGATGGGCAGTGTGTTAGTCGTGATTTTATGTTGATTTATTATGTTTTTATTCTACCTATGATGTATATGCTTGTTGCATACACACAATGTTGGTTATGGTTGCAGTGATGTCACCATGTGTATGCTAATGGTGTTATTGTACACTGTGTCGTCATGAGTGTATGACTGGTTACGTGTTGTGTATACATGTCGTTATATGTTGTTACATGTATTTCCAATGTATGTTTGGTTACTTGCAGCTATATGTTGTCACAAGTATTGTCTGTTTATGCTTGATTTTCTGTGTTTATGCATGTGAGTTCGTGTCTATGCATGTGTATTGTCCATGTGCATTGGTATGGTGGATGTTGTCATGCATGCGGTCATGGTATGTGTAGTGATGTGGTCGTGCATTGGCGACTTTACTCTAACTAGAATGACATTTACATGTTGATACACCTATGTATTATATGTCTATATGCTGATATGATTATATATATACATAAACTCTAATTTTTTGATCTTGCAGATGAGATATCCTCCCCAAATTATGCTAAGGTACGTTGGTTTATTGTGATTTGGGTTAATTGACATATTATGCATTACAGTAGAAAGAGAAAAATGAGTAGAAATATGGTAGAATAAAAAGACTCTCCCTATAATTCAGATGAGCAACATGGTGTTGGGAACTCTTCTGAATTGGCAGACACATTGAGAAGTTTAAAGGAAGAAATAAGGAGTTTCAAGGTAGATAATGACAGACTGATATAAGCATAGGAAAAGTAAGAAAAGGTTAATGCAATCATACTTCAAAGTTTGTTAGATTTTCAGAAACAAGGACCACTTTGAATCAAATATGGACAGGAGGATGGGACCAATTGATCATATGGAAGTAGGTCTCTCGGTGGTCATAGGTCAGATAGAGATGACATGATTAGAGATGGCAGGTTCCTGGACACCCTAGATAGGAGAGGTGACAAACACATGTATCATTATAGTTCTAGTTCTGACAGGCATCGTGATAGTCATCATTATCATACTTAAAGGAGGAATGACAAGGGATATTTGTTGGTGAGTTTAAGAGGGAAAAACAACCTACATTTGATGGAGAGTTGAAGAAACCACGAGATGCACAGACATGGTTGCTTGGTATGAAGAAGTTTTTCAGGTTTCATGGTTACTTGGAAAACATGAAAGCAAGAATAACTACATTCAACCTCAGAGGTAGAAAAAATATTTGGTGGGAAGATGTGAAGAGCGTCAGAGAAATTTATGAGGAGGAACTAACTTGGAGTGAGTTCGAGAGGCTATTCCGAAAGAAGTCCGTATTAGAGAGATACTACGATGACAGGGAAAAATAGTTTTGTTAGGTCCCTATAATACTAGTGTAGCCTCCTTATTGTTATTTTTGTGCCCATGTAGTCCCCATATTCTTATTATTGTTCTCCATAGAAGCCCACTATTGTTATTGTTGTGCTCTTACATTATTATTGTTATGTATATTCTAATTATATTGTGACCCCCTAAACTCCTATATATAGAAAGGAGATTTTATCATTTGAATCATCCAAGAATTGTTCTTTATGTAATGTAAAGGAGGTTTCCCCCTCAAAGAGGCTAATTTTTAAGTCGTTGATCTTTCTTTAATTCTATTTTGTGAGCTGGTTGCATAACATTTGGTATCAGATCTTGGGATTCTAGTGTTTCGCTTCTTCAAACATGCCATATTGGAATTTTTTCTATAATTATTTTTTCTACGATGCTTCAAAAGCTGAAATTTTTACCACATGGACACGAAATCTTGATTAACTTCGTGTAAAAATTTCAGATCTTGGTTCACTATATTTTCAGAGATGTGATCCGAGGAAGTTAGGGTTTGTGCAGGCTCTAAAATTCAGTCTCAAACAAGTGACCTAGGAAAAATTGTCATAAATTTCGTTTCAGGAATCATAATTGAATTCTGTAAAAAGTGGCTAAAATTGCACATACTTTAGGTTTTCGTGTATCAATTTCAGATCCAAAGGTCGAAAAAATGACACGTGGCACTTTGTACAAGTTCGCTCTACGGAACCAGTCTATAATCAGGTCATCGTGGGAGATTGGGCATAAGTTTATCCTGAGAAATGAAATTTTGGTCTGACTTGTGGCATTGGAAAGAAGATTCAAAGGGATACCATATGACCAAATTTTAGATCTTGGAGATACGAAATATCAGAGATACAATAGTTTCAATATCGAGCTCCTAAAAAGCTAGGAAAAGGTGTGTATTTTTTAATTTTGCATAATTTTTTTTTGAAGAATCAGTTTGAAGTGATTTAAAGGGTATGTTGAAGCATAGATATCAATATTTTGTCCTAAAATTATTCCCAAAGAAAATAATTATACACCCATTAAGCTCTCATAAAGCTCTACTATGACGCATGAAGAGGAAGAATTGCAACATGATATATCAAAATTACGAGACTGAGAGCAACAAATTTCGCTCTCGCAAAGAGTAACCAAAAATGAAATGGAAGCTAAGATGTATTGTTCGAAGAATGGTTTAAAATCATACATGGATGATTTGAAGAATGGTTTAAAATCATACATGGATGGTTTGAAGAATGGAATGGAAGCTAAGATCGATGGTATAAAAGAAAAACTAATAGCAAACATGGAAGGTTTGAACAAGTTGATACAAGAAATTATTCCTAATGGTGAAAAGGCAGTAGATTAAACTCAAGATGAGAAAAAAATAAATGTTAATCATGATTTCATAGAATTTATTGTTGGATTGAAGACCCATCATATTCCAAATATCGATATGAGGAATTTTGATGGCAAGGATCCGGTAACATCAATACTACAGATGGAGCAATATTTTGATCTCCATAATGTGTAAAACACAAAAACAGTATCCATTACAACTTTATATTTATAACCCAATAAATTTGCATGGTATCGATGGCTTTGTTCTCATAAACCACTTGTCACTTGGTCAATTTTTACGGAGGAAATGATATCACATTATGAGGATACAAAAAGAAACACCTTATTTATCCAATTGATAAATCTCAAATGAAAGGGTTCAATTGTGGAACATATTGAGGAATTTCCAAAATTGAATATAAGGGTAAATGATATTCTAGAGGAGCATATGATTGATGTCTTCATATGGAATTTAAAGGATAACATCCAACATGAGGTTCGCCTTTGGGAACCTGATTCATTGGTGAAGGCATTCAGGTTGACAAGAAAAATTGAAAGGAAAATTACGGCAAGAAGGAAGACTACCACTCACAACTATAAAGATGGAAGTGTTGCTCCTATCCTTCCACAACCTACAAGGTTAAAATCACAAAAATTGGAAGAAAAAAGAGCAAAAGGGATTTTTTTACAGTTGTGATAGAAAATAAACTAAAGGTCATAAGTGTGTTGAGAAAAAATTATTTTACATAGATTGTGAAGAGGAGGAAGAAAAATAACAAGAAACTTCAAACAAAGAGGATATACACCAGCTACTGACCTTATAGAAAGAAGAAAAGAATACGACCATATCTTGTAATGCATTGGCAGGAATTGCCACTCCTTAGATTCTCAAGATAGAAGGAAATATCAAGAAGAATAAGGTAATAATGTTGATTTATTTGGGTAGTACCCATAATTTTATTCATTTTAAGATAAACAAGGAATTGAATTGCTTCTTATATCCAACACCAGAGTGTCAAGTGATGGTTGCAAATGGAGGAACTATAAATTGCTCTGAAAAGTGCCAGAATATCAAGCTAACCATGGGGGAATATGTATTGAATAGCCTAATGCTTTCCATTCCAATGGGTGGTTTTGATGTTGTACTATGAGGTCAATGGTTACAATATTTAGGTACGATAACTTTTAATTTTCGAGAAATTTTCTTTCATGTTTTTTCGGGAAGGAAAGTTGAATTAAGGGGTATCACATGGAAACCAAGAAATATAATGAACTCTAATGGCATGACATAGCTTCTAAATAAATAACAATGAGGCATAATTCCACAATTATGCTCCTATAGTTTCAAACATCGAAATCATCTATTTCTCTAGATCTTCAAAATGTCTTGGAAAATAATTCCAAAGTATTTGAGACTCCCAAAGGCCTCCCACCTAGTTGTGATCATGATCATGCTATGAATTTTATTCCAGGAAGTGTTCTTCCAAAAATCAGGCCTTAAAAATATCCCTATGCCCAAAAGAGTTAAATTAAATGTATGATTACATAAATGCTAGAGGCTGGTATAATTCAACCTAGTCAAAGTTCTTTCTATGCTCCAGTAGTATTGGTGCACAAGAAGGATGGATCATGGCACATGTGTACAGATTATAGTGAGCTCAACAAGCTCACTATTAAAGATAAATTTCCCATTCCTGTCATTGATGAATTATTGGATGAATTACATGGAGAAATTTACTTCACCAAGTTAGATCTCCATTTAGGACATCATCAAATTAGAATTAAGACTGAAGACATTCTGAAAACAACATTTATAACTCATGAGGGTCATTATGAATTTTTGGTCATGCCTTTTGGCCTTACCAATGCACCTTCTACATTTCAAGGGTTGATGAATTCCATTTTCAAAACCTTCCTTAGAAAGTTTGTGTTAGCATTTTTTGATGATATAATAATCTACAACAAGTATTGGAAGGATCATGTTCAACATGTTGACAGGGTGCTCAAACTATTGGAGGAGAAACAATTATATATGAAAACCTCCAAATGTTTCTTTGGAGTACAGGATGTGGAATATTTGGGTCATATTGTATCTCATGAGGGTGTGAAGATAGACCCTAACAAAATTAAAGCCATTAAGGAATGGAAAATCCACACAACCATGAAGCATATTTGAGGATTTATTGGGTTAATAGGGTATTATTGCAAGTTTGTTAAAAATTATGGGAGAATAGCGACACCTCTAACAACATTACTGAAGAAATATGCATTTTCTTGGACTCCAAATGAAATTAATGCCTTTGAACATCTTAAAGAGGAAATTTTCTAAGCACCGGTCTTAGCTACACCAGTCTTCACAAAAACCTTTATTGTGGAATGTGATGCCTCAGGAAATGGAATTTGTGTTGTTTTAATGCAAGAAGGAAGACCCATTTCTTTTGAAATCAATCTAATCACAAGAAAGTATTTATAGAAACCTATTTATGATAAGGAAATGTTGGCAATACTACATGCACTAAAGAAATGGAAACCTTATCTAACGGGAAGACACTTTAAGATAAAAACATATCATGACAGTCTTGAATACTCTTTGGAACAAATAGTATCTTCAGAAGAGAAACATAAATAGGTCACAAAGTTGTTGGGTTAGGACTTTGAAAACATGTACAAAAAATGGAAGAAAAATGTTTTTGCAGATGCACTCTCAAGAAAGGATGAGTATGTGGAAGCATTGCTTTGTACCATTTCTATTATCCAACCATTTTGGACAACCGCAAGGGAGGAATGGAGGAATAATGAAGAAGTGTGGACACTCATTCAAAAGTTTCAGTAAGATCCAAGTACATATGATACATTTAGATGGAAAAATGATTCATTATGGCACAAATATCACTTATATCTCTATAGGAATTCCCAACTAAAACAAAATATTATTTTTGGAATTGCACACGTCTCCCTTAGGAGGACACTCAATATTTTTAAAAACTTACCACAGGGTCAAGAAGGATTTTTTTTGGGATGGCCTTATATGATATTCAAAAGTTTGTGGCGGAATGTTTGGTCTACCAACGAAATAAAGTTAAGACAATTAAGACCTCGGGTCTACTACAAATTTTATACATTCCAAGTCAACATTTGGAGGAGGTTTTAATGGATTTTATCACAAGTTTACCCAAATCCGAAGGAAAGAGTGTCATCATGGTGGTAGTTGATAGACTTACCAAGTATGCACACTTTTGTGCATTACTCATCCATTTGAAGCTAGTACAATTGCTATTGCAATTATGGAAACAATTCAAAAGCTACTCAGAAACCCAAAGATCAGAGATCCCATTTTCATTGGAAATTTTTGGATGGAATTGTTTTCTTGTCTGGGTACTCAACTAACTCATAGCTTATCTCATCATCCTCAATCTGATGGGAAAATTTAGATAGTGAAGAAATTTTTGGAAGGATATCTTCATTTCTTTATATCTGATAAAAAAACATAATGGATCAAGTGGTTACCTCTGGATGAATGGTGGTATAACACTTCCTTCCATGTTGCAGCAAAAATGACCCCATTTATGGCACTTTATGGATATCATCCACCATCCATCACATCATATTTAAGAGAAAATTCTAAGGTTCAAGCAGTGGAATATCACATTGAGCATCAACAAAAAGTTCTCCAACTCTTAAAGGATAACCTCACTTTGGTGAAAAATCAAATGAAACAACAGGCATATCAGTATCACAGTGAAAGAAGTATTGATGTGGGTGACTGAGCATTTTTACAGTTACAACCATACAAAAAAATGTCCCTCAAGCAAGCCAAGAAGGATAATAAATTATTGCCAAAGTACTATGGTGCTAACAAGGTGTTGCAAAAGATTGGTACTATGGCATTAAAATTGGAGCTTCCTACATCTTCCTGAGTGCACCCAATTTTCCATGTTTCATGATTAAAGAAGGCTATAGATGACAAACTCCCAATTCAAACAATATTTCCATATCTTGACAAGGAAGGAAAAATCATATTGGAACTTGAATCATCCATGAAAACAAGAAATCGAAAGCTATGACATCAATCAATTTCAGAGTATCTCATCAAGTGGAAGAGCTTACCCGCCGAAGATTCCACATGGGAGGATGATAATTTTAAACAGAAACATCCATAACTACTCAAGAATTGAGGATAACACTTTTTTGAAGGAGGGGGTCAAGTTAGTTCCATATAATACTAGTGTATCACTTATTGTTATTGCTAGTGTATCCCTCTTATTGTTATTGTTGTGCCCATGTAGTAACCATATTGTTATTATTGTGCCCCATAAAAGCCCACTATTTTTATTGTTATGCCCTTGCATTATTATTGTTATGTAGGATCTGATTATATTGTGACCCTTAGACTCCTATATATACAAAGGAGGTTTTATCATTTGAATCATCCAAGAATTTTTCATTTATGTAATGTAAAAGAGGTTGCCCCCTCGAAGAGGCTAATTTTGAAGTCGTTTATCAATATTTTCTTCTATTTTGTGAGCTGGTTTCATAACAAGTTTTATGAGTTGAAGATGGGTTCCATGAAAGATGATGAGTATACTAGAAGGTTGTTGGAGTTATTGAGATATGTGGTTTACCTCAAGGAGGAGAAGACCAAGATTGACAAATTTATTAGTGGGCTACCAATAACATTCAGAGATAGGATTGAGTTTGATGAGCCTAGATCATTGGAGGAGGCTATTCGGAAACTCAAGCATTGTTATGATAAATCGAAGAAAAAATCTGAATCAAAGTCAGACTGGAAAGGTAATGATAAGAATAAAGGAAAATGGGACAAGAAGCAAGCAAGGCCTTGGGGTATAGGTAACAAGGAGATTGTTGCACCACCTAAGAATTTCAATGCATCTGGAA
This sequence comes from Pinus albicaulis, assembly GCA_034641835.2. Taxonomy (NCBI): domain Eukaryota; kingdom Viridiplantae; phylum Streptophyta; class Pinopsida; order Pinales; family Pinaceae; genus Pinus; species Pinus albicaulis. Next base: position 992,039,824 of record CM076583.1, read on the forward strand.
AAGGATAGGGATTCTGATTTGAGGAGCAGAACAAGGATGAAGGTTGGCAACCTATACAATGTTGTACTTGTGGAAAATACCAAGGGATATTGTCCACAAAATCAGGGTGGTCTACCACAAATCTACAGTGCGCAGGGGTCACAAACAATGGGAGATGTTGGACATAGTATTCCCAAGATCTATGCAGCGCTGGACAATAGGCAAGCATGCCATCATGCATCTATCATTGAGATGGGATGTAAGCTTTGTGATCAAGCCGTTTCTATTTTGATTGACCCTGGATATAGTTATATTTATGTTAGTCCCGACCTGGTGGATAAGTGTGGTTTAAATAGATAAGTTCATGCAAAATCTTAGTTAGTGTTTTTGGATACAGGTACCAAGAAGAGAATTCATCACTGGGTAAGAGCTTGTACATTTGAGTTGAATGGTATGTATACATCAACGCACTTGAACAAATTACTGTTGGGATCATATAGTATTCTATTGGGCATGTATTGGCTATATCTTCACAGGACCAAGGTAGATTGTTGTGATAAGGCCATTGAATGCTTGGATGATAATGGGGAGCAAAGAGTCCTAAGGGGTAAGAAGAAAGAAACATCAATTAGGATGGATACAAATATGCAAGCCAAGCGCAGTCACAGGAAAGGGTGTGTGTTGTTTGTAGTGCATATTTCTAGTGACAAAGGTAAGGAAGTTGAGGATGCAGATGTTTTAAGCAGGTACCCAGTTCTACAGTAGTTTTAGGATGTATTTCCAACATACATTTCAGATTTTCCACCTCATAGGGAAGTAGAATTTTTTATTGAGTTGGTATCAGGGGCAGCTCCAACATCAAAACACCTTATAGGATGAGCACACTTGAGTTGGTAGAGTTAAAGTTGTAGCTTAAATATATGCTCGACAAAGGGTAAATTAGGCTGAGTGTATCAGCATGGGGCACACTAGTATTGTTTGTGAAGAAGAAATATGGTACTCTTAGATTGTGCATTTACTATAGGCAATTGAACAAAGTGACCATCAAGAACTTCTGGAGCCTTTGTGAGGCCCTAAACAACATTTTTTTTTTTTTTTTTTGGAAAAAATGGAAAATGTAAGTCTTTAAATCATTGTTGTAATTAAAAGTTGTATTCCCCAGATAGATCTTTCTAATGAGGTATCGTACATGTCAAACGAAGATTGTATGCCAAATTTACGACCCCGGGAAGTTGATATACTAGTTTACCCTAATGGGGCTCACATCATTTTGGCACTTCATCTCCTAGGGTTAGGTTTTTGGATGTTTAAGGTTTTCCATTATTTCTCAATAATAAATAGGCCTTCGAGACTCATTCGTCTTATCATTCCCTTTCAAATATTTTTTAGGCTCAGACTTACGCTTCAATTGCTCATAATAATGCTTCGACTTCAAAATGGATTCCTCCAGCGACTAAGGCTCATCATACTCATTCTGATCCTTAAATGCTAATGGAAGCCCATTGATGAACCTTTGAAATTTTGTCTTCTCATCTTTGAGGTAAGGAACATACCTCAACAACTCCAAAAACTTAGTCATGTACTCCTTGTCTGCCATAGATCCCATCTTCAATTCGTAGAAATCCTTAGTCTTACTATCATAATATCTCTCTTACAAGTACTTATTCCTGAATATTCTTTTGAAATCATGCCAAAGCAACTCCTCTACCTTGATGCCTCTGACACGCTTCTCATCTTCCTACTAGATGTCTAATTTTCCCTTGAAACTAAAAATAACTATCCTGGCTTTCATGTTCTATAAATAATCATGCCGATCAAAGAAATTATTCATCCTAATTAGCCATGCCTATGCATATTATGGTTTCTTTAACTCTCCATAAAATGTAGGAGGCTTGGATTTCTTGAACTCATTCGTCAAGTATCCCCTCTCACTCCTATTTTAAGGATGATAGCGATGATGACCATGAGACTTGTATGAACTAGAACTATAATAGAACCCATACCCACTACCTCTCATGTTAGGCATATCCAATAACCTACCATCTCTGATTATGTCATCCATGTCTGACCTATTCCCTAATCAAGATCTACTACCATATTCCCCATTAGTCATGTCCTCTTGTCCATAATTGATCCTTGGTTGTCCCTCTATCTGAAAATATCAGTAACTATGAAGGATCACTTTATTAACCTTTGATTTATTTTCTTGTGCCCTAACAAGTATTTCCCGTGACTGAATGATCTTGTCATTATTTTCCTTGCAACTTCTCAAGGCATCTACTATGTCAGGAGAGTACTCATCTCTTTTCTTCTCATCTGATCTATAAGGAGAGTCATGTGAGCTGTAATCCACCATTCTACTAGTCATCGATGATCCTCGTCTTCTTCCTTCAAACATACCATGTTAGATAACCAAATATAGACATAATCAACATACCTAAGTGAAGTTCAGGGGAGCCTATCTCATTTTCAAAATCATACTAGATTAGCACGACACACACACACACACACACACACATACACACACACACACACATGATCACATCGATATGTCGACATCATGCATGATAATACTAACTGCACATAATGACATCATGCATGAAAACCATAACCATGCCAATGCATGCGTAACAACATGAATTTATCCCATCCAGTCCAAGTATTTGAACCATGCTTTGATACCAATCTGTAACCACCCCCTCCCACATTTACCCAATTTCACTGGCCTCCTAGGGTAAACATGAGACGGAGAGTTACTATGACATGAACTGACCTCCAATATTTAGTTATGGAAGTGGGGCCGAATCCTGACAACTCACAGACATCCCTCAAGGCTTACATGACACTCAAGGGCCAAATAACCACCCCAGGTGAAAAAACCTTGAGCTGGATTGTTTTTTCACTGACCTGGCCCCACAACCATATGCATGAAAAGGAAAGGGTGTGGTTATAGGCTTGCAATCACATGCATAAGCCTCCTTCCTTGTGGTTATAACCCAAAATATTTAGTTTAGAGCGTGCAGTCTCGTGATCTGGGCCACCTTTCCAGGCCAACCTCCAGACCATTTTCCAGAATTTCTTGTAACTTCTAAGAATGATAAATGACATACTAACAATGTTATTCATACAAAAATTGAACAATAAATTGACCTAATCATGCCTAACCATGATAGTCATTTCGTCAAAAATATCGTGAAGATGTGAGTTATAGGTCAGGAATGCATATCTAATCTTAAGAGTTTGTGGTCCATCCGAAAATCATCAAGAAGGTCTAATGCCCTGTCATATTTACTGTAATAACACTTTTTAGTCCATGCAATCATCAACCATTAATATACTTATTAAATCGTGAACAAGTCATAGCGAGATCACATTACAAATCTATGATTATAACCAACATTGAACTAGATTATTAACCATGACAGAACATCCACAGAATCCACATAATAACAAGTAAAAGTGCTCATAAATCACAATAGAAAAATAAATCGTATTGAATTATGAAAAATCAAACTAAGTCAGGGAATTCCACGTACCTCCCGACCATAGATTGGGCTGAACCAGATCTTTCTTCTAGCCAATCACCCCCATGCCATATTCCAAGCATGAATGTGGGATATCAAGACATAAACAACTAGGGTATCCCAAATATTAAACCATCTCCATCATTTAGGCTATTGCTATATCGCCAAAACCAGTCAAGAGATCAAAAAGCCAATATTAGCTTTGATGCCTCAAAATTTCTTCACCATTACCTTGAGGAATTTTCCTGTCTCCACCCACCTGTCGAGGGTTTCTCGGAGAAAATGATCTCCACCCCCAAACATTTGGAATTTTATCCAGGTGGATATTGGTGGCCACCCACCTATTCCACTTGGAACCCTACCATTTTTCTTTTAGTTTACTTAATTATAACACAATTTACTATTTTTGGCAATTTTTTGGGTCCTGAACTTTCAAAGCCGTTTTGAGGCCCTAAACGACATTTTTTTGGAAAACAAGTACATGTAAGTTATTGAGTCACATAATTTGAAATCAAAATTTTTATTCCTCGGATATATATTTCTAATGAGGTATCGTACACTTCAAACGAATATTGTATGTTAAAGTTACGACCCCGGGAAGTTGATGGACCAATTTACCGTAACGAGGCCCACCGAATTTTGGCGCTTCATCTCCTAGGGTTAGGTTTTTGGATGTTTATGGTTTTACATTATTTCTTAATAATAAATAGGCCTTTGAGACTCATTGGAACAAAATTCAGAGGCATGTAACAACCACATATCTTCTAAGAGTTAATCTACCATCGCTCAAGCTACTTTATTCCCATTCTGTATGTAAGTGTCTTTCGGTTCTTTGATATTAATGAAAAAAAGATTGATTTCTACTGAATCTCTCTATTTATGTTTATATCTATATTTTTTTTTTCATTCTTACATAAATCTGGATCAGTGGTATCTGAGCAAACTACTCTTTCTTTGTCTTGCTGTGCATGTCCCCAACAAGGTCAGGGTATAAGAAGTTAGGGCTTGAACTGGTTGAGCCTTTGCAAGACTGGCCTCACCAACCATGATGCTATCCCTTATTGGAAGAAAAGAAAGACAAGGGATCAGGAGATCCTTTCAAAATATTGCTCAAAGAAGCGCTCGAGCGACAAAGGAACGCGATGATGGACAAATTTACCTAGATCGTACGACTACAGACATAAGTGTCGTCACTAGAATTTATGGCCTAGTCTAGAACAACAAAAGGATAAATAAGTTAATGTTTCCTTTAAAGTAAATCTATAATGGGATGAAGCCTACCTGGAATCTGTCACATGCTTTGTTCCTCTATTGGCTTGTATGCTCTAATCTTAGATCCGATCGCTATAATTACAACATGCGCAATCAAACAAAATAAGCCAATGATATATGACATCTATGTAGCATCATATAATTACCTTATTGAGTGGATCAACATGGCACTAAAATACATGAAATAATAATATCACATATAGGAAAAAAATGAACTCTTTTCATTAATAGAAATAGACTGAGTTACAACCAAATATAGGAGTTGATCTTGTAGAAGAGCTCCTCCAAGTTGACTTGTTCCTTCCTTGCCAAAAATTATACCTTTATGTCACCCTAATTCGTGGAATAACGGCTCTTATGGTAGTAGCATGCGAGTAGAATCTATCTCCAAAAGCCAACCCCTAGCTTGTGGATGGCCACAAATATATGGAAGAGGATGGTAAGTTAAGAGTTCTTATCCATTTACCAATCCAGGTTTGATATCCACTCTTTATGGAAGGATGATCTCAAGGGATAAGGAATGAAAACTCCAAGGTATAATAGGATAGGATTTGATACTTTCATCCAAGGTAAATAGTTATAACAACTCTTGGAAGCTTCTGGAAGAGGAAGCTTCAGGGTTATTTTTATTTTTCCTGAAATTATAGAATCAATGCACCTATAGTAAGGGGCAACCTGCTGGTGATCAACATAAGTCTAGAGAGATACAACCTGCTGGTGAATGATGGCTAATGAATGGATAGGGTGCGTTGGACCTAAAAATGACTGAAATGAAGCAGTTTCAAGAAAAAAATTAGGGGTTTGAGAGAGTCATTCTTATGGATTTGTGTAGAGAGGATGATAAAGTGTTTGATAGCCGTAAATGATCCTACTTGAAGGTCTATTAACCAGATGCGGCAAAATGTCCTATCACAGATTCCCCCCTAAAGCAAAAAGTCATAAACGACAACTGATGACTGAAGGGATTTACCTTGTGACAAATCAAGATCAAGAACAACCAACAAGATATTTCTATTACAACACATTTTCATCCCGACATCATTGTTGAGGGAGCCATACCCATACTCAGCACATAAGCTAACATTACATATACAATGATAAAAATACTTTTCCAATGAGTACAAATGGTAGACCCATGACTAGATTACTGTCTGTATGATCATATCCATCATACTTTGTGATCTTGTATTAATCCTGAAATTTCATCCCAAATGGATGAAACTAGATCCAGGGTCTTCTATCTCGTTCATACGACCATCCAATATACAAGTCAAACCATGTGAATCAACGAGCTGGAGTCGAACATGGTAGACAACATCTAATTACAAACTGATGATGTTTAACAAATGTGAGAGAAACCACCGATGTTGTTAATGGATCTCAAGGTACTGAACTACAATCTGTATGGTGTGAGTGAATGAGTTGAAGTCGAACTTAACACATAATCTTTTGGTCTAAGGCCATTGATGTAAACCTATCACTAGGAGTGAGGAAACTTGCCATTGATGTATACAAGCACCAAGGTATCAAAGGGTTGTTTCTAAGTCAACTTCCTATATAATGAGTCGATGTCGACATGAAGCGACCCATCATAGGAGGGCCTTGATGTATCCCCAATGAACCACACAAAACATGTATCATGATTTGAGACAAAATGATGCTGATATGGAACTGTATTAGGAACAACATACATGGAATGAAGGCTTAAGAATATTTTAGAAAATATTAACTTAATGACTTCTCTTGAGCACATTGTCCTCACTAAACAGAGTTGATAGCATTGACCCAAAACTGAAAATGGAGGCCTTGAAATGGTATGATGAACAAAAATACAAGTATATTCACCAACCCAACAACCACGAAGATGAAGTAGAAGATTGTCATGCTCATGAGTGACTCGTTTCCATTAACAAGTGGAGTACCCTGTTTTCCTAATTTCCCCAACCATACTGGTTAGTACCTCTTTACTTTTTAAAAAGCTTGAGGAGGATAACATATGCTTGACCTATAAGTTATTCCTTCAGATGAATCCTTCCAAGTATGTTTAAAAAACACTGAGAAGGAGTGGTTCTTTCTCGTCATGTTTGACGATTCCATCAATGTTTGATGTTTTTACGAGGCTAGCGAAGGTAAAGGTTGACATCTTTTTCATGTTTAGATAATTTTAAAAAGAGGTGAAAAATAAAACTCCAAAGGTTCCTTTTCATATATAGTCCCTTGAGTCCGCAAAGGCAGAAAACTATACCCAAGTGAACCTCTTATCCATGTTCTACTAAGGTGTTCCTTTTTCATAAATAGTTTATCTCAATCGAGAAAAGGGTTATACTTATAATGAGTAGATGTATTTTCATTTACTTTAACAAGTTCGAAAAGACAAGGGCTCGAAAATATTTTCATATTTTTGGACTCTGAAAAGAGTTGAAAGAGGACTCCAAGGGGTCGCTTTTTCATGTGTTTGCAGAGCCCGAAAAAGTGATAAAAGTACACTCTTCGGTCAAAATGATATGTTCAAAACATGACAAAATCTATCAAACAATTTTCGACTTGCTCAGAACGCCATTAAAGGATTAAAAATACTTGTTTGATAGTAAAAATGAATCATAACTAGGTAAAAACATTAAACATGAATAAAATAATGGTAGAAATGACCATAAGTATTCAATATGACAATTCACTTTTACCATTTCACATTCACCTTTATTAGCACAAAATGGCCTTGATATGGATGGAAAGAGAACATGAAGAACAAGACATGAACACAAAAAATGATCCTGCTACCATCTCAGGACTAGGCAATTGCTGGTTGTCAAAATTATTCTATCTTCCTGGCATGAGGCGATAGATGGAATTGTTGTAGCATCTTGTTCATTCATGGGATGTTGAAACACATACATTCAGGCTAGATCACATATGTTCGAGATAAAGGTAGACGACATATATTTTTTGACTAGTTTATCTATGAGAGGTTTCCCCATCTCTCTTCTAGGTTGGAGAAGGGGTGGAGAAATAATCATATACTATATTACCACTCATTGCAGACATCGAGCCCTACCAACTTGTGATGGAAAAATCAACATAAAATATGTGACCCGATTTCCTCTAAGAATGATCCTATTTATCATGGCCATATTGGCCGGTAGTTCCACACTTCACATAGCTAGCAGGTCACACATGTAGTATGTCCTAGAATGTATGGAGCCAACAATTTTCAACTGGAGCGAGGGAGTGTGTGTCAACCTGAAAGAACAACCGACTAAAGAAAGAGAGGGAAAATTGAAGAATTTTCACTATGGCTCAATTTTGGTCTCTTTTTCCTTAGAGTAGATTCCGTTGCTACAACCTCAACATATCATGCTCGATCCCATTTATTCGAGAGTTCCACATATGAGGATGTGGATAATTATTATGTCCCGACATGTAGGTCCATCGACGACTAGTTTCTCACCAGCCTTGTTTAGATGGTTGCATAGAAAATTCATTATGATAGATGATTATCCATATACAGGGATGGAATTTCGTGGTGACCCTGAGCTCTTACTTTGTGAGGGTGATAAATGGCGTGCTACAGGTAAAACATTTCAACCCTTTTGATTTTGAGTTTTATAATTTTTTTTTTTTGGTTTTTTTTATGTATCAGAGACTAAACTATTGATTTTTCGTGCAAATATTGGGCCCATTCGACCGATAGGTGCTTCATATATCCATCGTGTGGGAGATCCAAAATAGATAGTAGCGCCAGTAAATGTTTCTACAGTAGGATGAGATGCACTACGAGATCTCAATGCAGCCGAGACCCTAACAGAGGTGGAGTGCCACATGGAGGTGTTGACACATGAGCCTAGATGAGACCGTGATCGACCAAATTCCCATGCAACTGTAGAAACACACTATTGGAGTTCCTAGCCATATTGGTTGGTTATAGCGCAAGATAGCTCGTGCAGTGGCATGTTATGAAGAGCACTATGATTATTATAGTAGGAGGCCTAAAATCATATTTTCATGCAGTTATGTGTCTTGGGAACACATTTTGTAAGACCAAAGTTTATATATAAAACTATGTTTAGTGCTCGTATGTTTCTATTATCGTTTTCAATGGATATGATGTGTATTAAAATTCATTTACATATGTTGTAAATGTCTATCTAAAACATAATTATCCAGTGCATCTGTCAATGTATTTATATTTCTAGAAATGTGTTGATATTGGAAGAAATAAAAGTGTCTTTCTAGAAGGAAAACCCTTATGAACATGCGAAGGATGGTAGGACTTCTAACCGAATATGCATTCCTCAATTGTATTAATACAAGATGTGAGTCAAGTATGATGAATAAATGATGGATACCATGTGAGATAGTGTCAGACAATAGTTCAACCATTGCACTATACTCAACGATGTTATTGGTAGAGAGACCGATAAAATTCCTCGTAGACTCACTAACTCTCCATTAGGGGAAATGATAGCCCAAGATGTGGAGGATAGTTTTTGAGTACTATGACTAGCACCATCAACATATCCAACATATGGTTCAACGGATGTCGACATCTACAAACAAGACATAAACGGGATCAATAGAAACTATTGAAAACTATGAAGAGACATGCTGCAAACACACTCAACACACCTATATACAATATATACAAAGTGTACTATGCAAAAAATCAAGCATATTATTTCTTAAGTTACAACCCATTTCTAGGTTGTGCCATTGGAACTCCATCAAAATCGACTAGCTCATAGGCCCCTTTCGCAAGAACACACTCAACAATGTAAGGACCTAGCCACATAGGTTGGAATTTTCCTAATCCTAATTTGTAAGATTCTTTGTCATATAGAAGGACAAGGTCTCCTTCCAAGAATACACGAGGCTTGATTTTTTTTTTATATTGTGCCTTGACATGTTTCTTATGGGCTTCATTAGCCATAGCGACATTTCGTCATGTTTCATCTAAGCACGTCAGATGTAAGAGACGTTCCTCTTATATGGAAGTGGAAGGAAGAAGTTCTATAGCAAGTTTCAGTGATGAAATGTCACATTCGATTGGGAGGATTGATTCCATACCATAAACCAATTGGAAAGGAGTAAATCCAGTCGTAGTCCTAACAAAGGTTCGGTATGCCCATAACGCAACATAAAGAAGAAAATTCCAGTTCGATTTACGAACCCCTATCATACATTGAAGCATCGTTTTAAGAACTTTGTTAATAGCCTCAACCTTCCCATTATCCTAAGGGTAGTAGGGAGTGGAAGTTTCATGGGAGGGTCCCAAATTGGAAGTTAGTTTGGACATGATGTGATTGCGAAAGTGTCTCCCATGGTTCGTAACTATGGCTTGCAGAACACCAAATCGTGAGATGACATTATTAAAGAAAAAATATGTAATTGTTTCTCCACTATTGTTATATGTAGGCATCGCCTCGGCCCGTTTATTAAAATAATATACCACTATGATAATTTAGTGATGCCCCCCGGTCGAGTGAGGGTTACATGTCATGAAATCGATACCCCATTTCAGAAAAGGACCTATGGTAAGAACAAGATGCAAAGGAGTAGGTAGAGCATGGGTCTTACAATTGTAAATATGGAACGTGTGACACTTTTGGAAAACGAGAATACAATCACGAAATATGGTGGGCAAAAAGTAACCAACACGTAAGATATTTTGTGAGGTAGCATAACCAGAAAATGACTGCCACATGCCCCTGAGTGGCATTCATCAAGGAATTTCTCGGCCTCCTCATGCGCGAGGCACCTTCTAAAAACTGTATCGATACCACGACGATAAAGGGTGTCGTCGATGATGATGTAATCCTTAGCCTGGTATTGAATATGTCGTTGTTTGGAGTGAGAGGTATTATATCAGAAATTTTGGGTCTAGAGATATAACAGAATGTATCCATACGATGGGTCATATGACGAGATCAAAAACAATGACTCGTCTAGGATGGAATATTGAGAGGTTGATTCAGAATCAACAGTGAGAAGGTTGCATATTAGCTCAACAAAAACTAAGGATTTATTTGACTTATATTTGATGAACTCCAAATCAAACTCCTGTAGGAAAATGATCCATTTGGAGTATTTCCCCCGTAACAATTGATGTGAAATTTTTTTATGTCATAAGGTTACAATCTGAAAAAACTGTAGTTTTCCAAAGAAATATATAATGGCGAAATATTTGGATGACTTTAACGACTGCCAAAGCTAATTTTTCTATGTGGGTATACTTAAATTCAATATCATTGAGATTTCAACTCAAATAATAGATGGGATGTGTTAGTGTTAGTATTTTCATATCAGCCATCAATGATAAAAACTACTCTTTTCATATCATTTTAGGAGTCCCACTCATAAATTTTTAATCATTTGATTAGGTCAAGCAAAAAATTCACTCACTGATGGTAGCCCTAGTCCTAAAATTTCACTCTCCCTCAAAAAAATCATATTTTCTGGCCCACATTCATGTATTGATGAGCATAAATCAGTCTTGAAAGTTCATTTCATCATGTCATTATGTCAGTCAGGTCATCATGAAGTCTAGTCACTCAAAGTCTTCATTAGGTCTCTAGGTTTCATTCTTCAAGGTCCAAATAAAACACCATTGCATTGCATAAGTTTAGAAAAAGTATGAGAGTGATTGAAATAATATTCCTTTATCATCTGAAGAGGATTTTCCAACATGAAAGATGATCTCCAAGGAAGATTTCCAAAGTTCTAATTATGCTTTCAAGTTATGATTTTTATTCTGCAATGTAATTTTATTAAAAAACAAATATGTAATTTATTTTTATTTTAATGTAATTTTATGTTCATTATATGTAATAAGTACTATTCCTAAGCTGCCAACTCAACTCTACATGCCAAAATAAAACAAAAAATGTGAAATCAAAGAGTACCTAATCCAACATGATCAACCTGCAAAGAAAAAATTCAAAGTTTAAAGGGTATTTTCCAAAGGTTTGAAAAGTGAAATTTAAAACATTAGGAAAGTGGGTTTTAAATCAAAAAAGTCAATTTCACTCAAGTATTAAAGCCCTCATAGCATCAAATTTAACTTCATTTTTCTCCTACCATCATCGAGAAAACTCAACATAGCTCATAAATCAAGCTTAGAAGGCCAAATTCGTAAAACAGGGGAAGAATCCAAAGGTTCAGAATTTTTATGGCGACTCCACTCTTAAGAACCGGTAGTCTAAAAAAATTCTTGGTGATTTCATTGTTTTTAAAATGGATTCGATTACTCAAAAGTATGCTCCCATGAATCGAGCTCATATTCCTGGTTTTCCTAATCGTATTCCGCGTATAGATTGGCAATTAAGATTGTCAAAGTTTAAGGGTCAGGACGGTGAAGATGCTAGCTTTCATTTGGTCAAATTTCATTTGCATATTCACAGACTAAAGATTGAGTTTCCTAAATATTGTCTAATGAAGATGTTTATGGCTACCTTGGAGGAAAAAGCGAGATCATGGTATGAGATTCTACCATCTACTAGTTTATATTCTTTAAAGGACATTCATTCAATTTTCTTTCAAAATTATCAAAGCTCTAATTCTTCCTTGTCGATGATTGATAGTTGTTGTGAGATATTTGATAATGTCATTAAGTTTCTTGAAAACTTGTATGGGGATGAAGAGTGTCTATATGATGAGATCATAGAAGCCCTATATGATTTTTCCTCCCAACAAGAATCAATAGTTTCCTCCTTGGATGAAAAAGACCGCAACCTAGAAAGAGAAATGCCTATTCCTGATCTTGAAAATGAAAATCAGCAAGCCAATGTTAACTGCTATAAAACTCAAGTTTCTCCTATGTCTGAAGATGAGATAGATCAGCTCTTGAAAATGTTAAAACTCAAACTAATGTAGGTTTGCAATGTTCACATAGTCAAGAATGTGTTAGTGAAACTTCTTCCATCATTGAAAATGAAAATATGAGTTTAATTGATGACATTCATGAGATTGATGAAACTATACAGGAAGTTGTTGAGAGTAAGCAAATTTGTGATGATGATTTCCTACAAAGAGATCAACTAACATAGACTATTGTCTTTCATGAAGAGGATAAGGCTTTCATGTTTAACAATATTGAAGAATTTGTTTTGTTCAAAGATCATTTAGAATATGAATTTCAGGAGTATGAGCCTGAGAGAGATAATATGCCAGAGTTTAAGTCAGAATTTCTCATGCTTGAGGAATTTACAACCAACACTCAGATAACAGAAGTTTATACTTCCCTATGCCTTCCTATCGATCAACAACCAAGTGTTCTTTTAGATCAGAATGAAGGGAGTACTTGTATTTCTGCTGCTGGATCTCAAGACAAGGTAATGCTTTAGGATTTTCAAGATCCTTTCGGCAATATTTTGCAAGCATTGGAGAGGATGAATTTTATATTTATTGTCATCATAAGCCTTGGTTTCAGTTTTTATTGGGAGTTACCTACATGTACATCATTCTGCCTGCTCGAGGAAAGTGAGATAAGAACTTCAGTAAGTAGCCATCTGTTGGATTGGTTACTCTGGAAGGATCATTTCACCTAATCAGCAATTGTGCAACAAATTAGAGGTTGGTATCATTTCAGTTTGATTTTATTTTGTTTTCAACAGCAAGTTTCTTTCAATATTCAGTCTTCTACAAGTGTGAAGTAGAAGAGCACTATAGTTCAGAGCCCGAAGTGAAGGCGAGCTTCATTGAATTTATGCCATTTTCAAGTTTAGTTTTCAGTCAAGTAAGTCAAGTCTTGAGTCATTTTTTCAGTCAATTTCAAGACAATTCAAAATTAGTTTGTGTCATTTGAGTTTTCAACATTTAGTCATGTTTCTCAGTTTGCGTTTTTGACCATATTGGCCCAATGGATAAGGCACTAATCTGAAAAATGTAGAGTTCTGTGGTTCTTGACACCTCCAAGGAGCTTCCATCGCCAATAAGGCCGATGTTAGTGTCAGTATTTTCATACTGCCATCAGTGATCAAAAATACTCTTTTCATATCATTTTAGGAGTCCCACTTAGAAATTTTTAATCATTCCATTAGGTCATGCAAAAAATTCACTCACTGATGGTAGCCCTAGTCATAAAACTTCACTCTCCCTCAAAAAAATCATATTTTCTAGCCCAACTTCATGTCTTGCTGAGCATAAATCAGTCTTGAAAGTTCATTTCATCATGTCATTATGTCAGTTAGGTCACCATGAAGTTTGGTCACTCAAATTCTTCATTAGGTCTCTAGGTTTCATTCTTCAAGGTCCAAATAAAACACCATTTCATTGCATAAGGTCAGAAAAAGTATAAGAGTGTCTGAAATAATATTCCTTTATCATCTAAAGAGCATTTTCCAACATGAAAGATGATCTCCAAGGAATATTTACAAAGTTCTAATTCTGCTTTCAAGTTATGATTTTTATTCTGCAATGTAATTTTATTAAAAAACAAAGATGTATTTATTTTTATTTTAATGTAATTTAATGTTCATTATATGTAATAAGTACTATTACCAAGCTTCCAACTCAACTCTACATGCCAAAATGAAACAAAAAATGTCAAATCAAAGAGTACCTACTCCAGCATGATCAACCTACAAAGAAAAAAGTCAAAGTGTAAAGGGTATTTTCCAAAGGTTTGAAAAGTGAAATTTAAAACATTAGAAAAGTGGGTTTTAAATAAAAAAAAATCAATTTCACTCAAGTATTAAAGCCCTCATAGCATCAAATTAAACTTCATTTGTCTCTTGTTGGGGTTCCCATGTTTTGGCCAGGTTGACAGAGACCAAAAGATGAGACAACATAGAACCGCCTTCGGACCTTAGGATCTAGCCCTCCTAGGTCCAGAGAGGGATCTCTCTATACTAGTCAAAGGATATGTCTTCGAAGCTCTTAGATTATGATTTTAGGCTAGTTGTAGGCACATGGCTTTTTGCTTGATTGTTTATGTGTGGTTGGAGGGAATCAGGAAAAGAAGGACCGATATAAGACAAGGATGAGCAAAGAGGAAGCTTAGTCAGTGATAGATGACTCATAGAACATCAAAGCCATTGGGCTATGGAGTCCAGAAAGGATTTATTTGTAATCAATGTGAAAGCTTTCATCTGGGCTAGTCATCTAGAGCATTTGGATCTTAAAAGATGATTGGTGGAATGGAACATTAAGGACAAAAAATGAAAGGAGGAGGACCCACCAACTCTGTCTATAGATCAGGCCAGAGGTCATTTAACTCCAGGCCTGCTTGGACAGAATTGGAGGCAAAACAAGGGATCTCGGAAAGGTTAGATGGTCGTGCAAAGATCCTAGTGGACAGGGCTAACGCTAATCCCAAGTGTTCCCAAACCTTCCAGCTAAATCCTACTAAGAACATCTAAACATGGATTCCATCAATTCATACATCAGAGAGCAGGAAATATCATCCACTAAACTGGTTAAATCAATTGAAATCAACATTCAAATACACATATAAGCAGAAAACATTGAGGTAGGGAGAGCAGGAAACATAGGGCACCTAACGAGGATGAATCCTATATTATACTTCTGTTGCCTACCAGCAGAAATGAAATGAAATGGAACATAACATAAGAGCAAGTCAATCACACATACAGAGAAAGAGGAAACATCACCAGCTGCTATAGATCAGGATCCAAAGAAATATGCTTGTTATATTAAAAACAACACCAATCAGGTACATCATAGCCCGTAGCTTGAACATTCAGTCTGAATACATCTAGTATTAGCCTATCTTAATATACACACATAGAACTTATCTCAAGAGGAGAACACTTGCATTTTAATGATTTCTCATCAACAACCATTACAAAGTTTCCTTCTGAGTTTTATAGCTGAAGAGGGGCAGAAGAGGTAGGTGAAGAATTAAATGCAGTATTAAACTCTGAAACGAAAGAGGGCCGAAGCCCATTCTGCTCTTAAATTTTTGCATTTATTTCTGAGATGTTTCGGACGAAAGAATGAATCCTTTCGGCCTCCATTTACTTCTGTCTGCCTCCTGTTGTACTTTGGTCTGTAGGACTCTGTGGTACCTTTGGTGCAAGAACAAAATGGAAAATAAACACTTGAATGGTATGCCATGTTGTGAAATAAATTTTTCTGATAGTATTCTGGACGGTCGAGAGGAGGAAAACTTCACTTGGACACAATGCATACTGGAGCAATAATGTGTACTGTGTCCGTGCTTAGGAAGAAACATTCTGCTGATTTGAGGCCCTGATTATGTGGTTTCCTGCGTGCTGGACTTTTCATGTAACCCTCAACGTCTTTGAACTGGTACCTATGCCCTCTAAAATCCCTGAAAAGGCGCAAAAGAATTCCATTTCTTGCCTCGAGCCCTCTGCTGCTCCCGTACCGTCTTTGTTTGTGCAATCTAAGCTTTAATGGTGCCAGCGAAAGTTTGCAGAGCTCGAACTCTGTTCTTTAAATGCGAGTCCTGTCACCTAGCCACGGTATTGAAATTTGTGTAACCATGGCGGCGTTCACCATCTGATAATCCTGCAAAATATGGGACTGGGTGATGAAAACCATGCATAAGGGGTAGCTGTGGAAGGCGGGAGGACATAACATGGCGGTGGTGAGAACAATGTTCCGAATGAAATGAATGTGAAAAATGCGTTGATATGGAGGAAACAACAACAAATAGGGTTTGGTGCGAACATGCTTTGTGGATCGTCAGATCATGACCGAGGGACGTAGATCAACGGTGGAGACCAAATAGTTGGACAATATGTGAAATGGGGCGGAATGTGCAAAAACATTAAACTTTAAAGTAAATACGAAAGTTTGACTAACGGAGGAAATACAAAGGGAACGAACAAAATGCAATGAGGGGGGCCGTGGATGTGGGACCTGGGGGGATGATCGCAAAATCGCAAATGGAGGAAGTGCGACGGGGGAAATCAGCACCAAACAGAAAACTGCGCTTTGCGCTCTATGACAGAGCGTAAATGCGAGGGGGGAAATGCGATGGGCGGATCGCATCGCAAATATTTGCAACGCGATCAGATCGCATCGCAAATATTTGCGACAGATCTAACGAACACAACCCGCAAAAATGAGATCTGCGATTTGCGATGGGCGCCTTGAGAAGCAGCGCTCGGTTACGTGGGGACAGGACAGGCGGAAAGGGGCTAAGTCTATTATATGGTCGGAAGTGGGTTTTTTAACCCGTTTTCAATGTATTTTGAAGCCTCCAAGGGGTAACGATAGGGAGTTAAAGGGCGAAAAAGGCCGAACAAGGGTAAAGGTAGGGATTAAAGGGGGTTTTGGAGGGGTTTTAAGGGTTTGATGGGGGGAAATAAGGGGGAACAAAAAAACTTTGCCAGAGGGAGGAAAAAAGGAAAAAAGGGACATTTTGAAAGGATACAGGGGTGAATGCAGGCCCGGGGGGATAGGAAATTGGCAGAGGGGATTTGTACAAGGCAAGCACAGAGAGACGTCAAAGAAGATGGGTCTTTAGGGAAGATGCATTCTTTGAAAGTCTCCAAAATGATACAGCCCCCAGCTTGCTTGTCAAGAACTTCAAAGGGGCGGCTAACATCTCCTACCATCATCGAGCAAACTCATCATAGCTCATAAATCAAGTTTAGAAGGCCAAATTTGCAAAACAGTGGAAGCGCTGTGCGCCTGCCAAAGGGAGGGCACACCTGTGTGTGGCACTGTACACTTTCCCGTTTTCCTCATAAATTGCTAGAAACGCCTCAAATATTCGTGCCATTGCCTCCAGAATTCAGCAGTGGTGCCCATGGCCTCCAACAAAGCAAGTAAGCTATGATTTCTCCTTTCCTCTTCTCCATCAAGTTGATTTTGTGTTTGTGAATTTTGTTAAAATAAATTAGTGTCTTTATTCAAGTTTAAAACCCTAATTTACCCCCAAAATTCCCATTACGTTCTCAAATCCCAAATTACAGTCCCTAAACCTTCATTACCCTTCCCACATTGTAAAAAACCCTTTCCTAAAACCCTACATTACATTTCCCTTTCTCTTAAGCCCTTCATCCTTTAAAACCCTAAACCCTAGGTACATTATTTACCTATGATCCCAATTACCTACACCTGTAATTAATTTCCTATTACAAACCCCTATACATCCCTACTCCTTGTATCATCCCTTAAACTCATAAATCCCTACCCCCATCTTCCTCAATTTCACTATGCCATTCCCTATTCCTCAAAACCACATTCCACCATCATCACACCTCCCTAGGGTTTTAACGCTAAAACACCATGGCAGAAGAAGAAAATATACCACACAGTGAGGGAGAAGAAACATAGGAGAAGAGGCCACACAAAGGGGGGAGAATACTTATAATTGAGCCAACAAATACCAAGGAACTCTTGTAATCTCCTATGGTTGTGACATGTTTCAAACATGTTGGATGTTTTGAATTATGTGAACGAATTCAGAGGGTCCAAAACCATGCTATGTTGACCATAATTTTCATCTCTAACCTCCATGACAACCAGGTTACTCTTGCTGGTGTCACTTTGACTGTGTCCACTGCCATTATATTAGCTGGCACTGGGATCCCAAATGTTGGGGAGAAATGGTTCAAGCAAAAATACTCAGAGGAGCATTACTATGAACCTTTCATCAAACCTAGATACAAGAATGAAATAAAAAGAATTTTTCATTTCTCTTACGTGCTGGAGAGATATGATCCCAAGATGAAAATCATCATGAAATAATTTTCTTGTGAAGGTAGGTTCTCTAGACTGTATACCTATCAAATCTGACTACTTGTGCACTTCATAAGGGTCAAGATGCTCAACATACCCTACTACCTCTTCTGGAGCATTGATAATATGGAATTTATTATCTAGAAGAGAGAGTATGACCACCAAATGAACAATATTTTCCGTCATTCCCTCATCAAAATAAAATTCCTCCATCACCTCAAACAATTGAACATTCCATGGAGTTCATTCATAGCTAATGACATATTCACTGCTCTACCTATTTAGCATTCTCGAGATGTACCTTCATCATCTCATCCTTCCACATGCATTCCTCCATCTCAGCCCACAATTCATGGATCATCATGAGATCAGTCTCCTTCATCTATTTCACCACCATAATCTCCATCCCACGTTGATACTGGATCACCTAGCAGAGCTGAAATCAATGAGCCTAAGAAGGATAATGTGGCTGAGATAGAGCCATTGGAAAAAAAATACCAGAGGGGTCATAGGTAGGTGTTTTCTCCACAGATTGTGGAAGGGGCCCTGCCTTCTTCACCAAAAAAGCAGGTACATAAGGGGAAAGAAAAGATGGTAGAGGAGGATGTACATGAGGAAATCATTCATGATGAGGATGAACTCCATGAGACATAACATGATTTTGAACTTGTTGACCTAGATGAGCATGATGATGATGAAATCACTAGTATAGTCATCTAGGAGAAAGAAGCCAAGATTAAGGAGCTACAAACTAATCTTGTCAGGTCCAACTTTTTCATTGACTTTCTTGAGCAAGAGAACTAGCAGTTGAAAACAAAACATGTCATTGATGAGGTCAAATTCAAAAAAGCTCAAAGAGAGGCAGAAAAAGCCAAAGTTTTTCTTGAAGGGATACTTGAAACATATGGTGTAATAGATGAGACAATAGAACAAGTGCCAAGGAGAAGGCCTAAGACTAGAGGGCTGAAAATATCTCTAGCACTAGAAAGGGAAAAAGAGGCTGAGCTTGCTAATAATCTCACTCTGACTGAACAAATTGCAATGGTAATCAATGAAAATTGGAAGCCGTGGCTAACCAGCACTTAGAGAAGCTTTTGAAGAAGGAAAAAAGAGATAATTATATGTTGAGAAAGAAGGTCAAGCACTATGCCAAAAGAGAAAAAATTGCAAGGGAAAAGCTCAAAAAAACAAATGCAAATATAGAAGCCCTAACTAAGCAAAAAGAGAAAAGGAAGTTGGATATACTATCTGAGGCTTCACTCCAAGCCTAGCGACACCATCAACACTCACTTCACCAATTTTGAAACATTTTGGGTCATTTTTGCAAGTTCTGTCTTTTTGTGTGTTCCTGGATAGTGTTATGACAACAAAATTGTCAAGCGCGCAGCGCCCTTGGCTCTGCGCTATTTTTTGAGCCACTTTTTGACCAAAATGCCACCACCATTGGATTCCAAATGAAAAATACATCTAAGAAATCCACTTTTCTAGCCTTGGTTTGCAAAACTAGCAGGTCAAAATGTCAAAAAACAAACAAAAATCATGGTTCTGCCTTATTTTTGGCTTTGGCGCTGCACACTAAGCAGTCTTGAGAGGATCAAGTTTTGATAGGGAAAATCAACTTCATTTTAAAAAATAAAGGTATATCTAGAAATTAGACTAGAAGGTATTTCCAACAAGCCATCTTGAGCCCATTTTGGACACCTACAACTTAGTCAAAAGCAGCCTGCAACATGGAGAGCGCTCTTGGCAAAGAGAGGGCACGCCTGGCATAAAAATGGTGCAGTTGACCAATTGTTTATATTTTTGAATTTTCACTGCAGATTTGACTTTTATCTTTGAAAATGATGATTTCACCTATGTAACGAGGATGGTAAATGTAATTATGATGTGGATAAGTTACCTAGGGGTAGATTCATGATGTAAAAGTTATCATTAATTCAAATGAATCAGTTTCAATGTAACTAGGGAGGAGTCAGTGAGAGCTCCCTATACTCCAACTATCAATTCAGGTTTTTTTGGATCTCTTCCTCAACTCAGGGATTTGACCAGTGAGGATGAGATAATGTTGTTTTGATGTCTATACATTCCCTTTATTCACTCTTAGCAAGGGTTGGAATCAGTTGCATGTTATTATATTGATCAAGAACTATAGTGTAATCAATTTGGCCTGAAATTAATGAAGAGTTGCAACTATTTCTTTGGGATACCTATGGTATGGATGTTTGGCATTGTTTTTTCTCCTGTTTCATTTGTATGAATGTTTTGTAAGCTCATAAACCATTTAATGTCTATTACATGATGATTTTCAAGTTGATAGAAAGAATACACGTTCTTTCATGCTCTGTTTTGGGAAAGTCTTCATAATTTGTCCATTTTCTTCAATTTAGGAAGAATACATCTCTTATGCTCTTCCTAGCTCCTCATCAGTCTTAAAACATCTCACAAAATCACCTTAAAGTGCTAAGATTTCTACCTACCTTACCCCATTGAATGGACTGTAATTCCCATCTTATTTTCCCCGACCTAGCATCTTTGACCTAATCCTCATCCAGCAAACCCAATCAAAACAAAACAAACCATTTTGCATTTCATAGCTAGCCTAAAACATTTTCATCCAACCCTATTGGTTGTGAATTTTGTGGAGAAAGCCCTCTCCGACTTGGTAGGGCTAGATACTAACTTAAAAGTTTGGTCTATGATTACCTCTATTGGGATTTTTTTTTCAGCCTTAGAGATCTGGTGGAGTGATAACAAGATGTTCAGTCCCTAAGTCATCTTCTTAGACCAATACCATTGCTACAGTAGAAATGGATGCAACTAGATACAAGAAATAATCGCGTTGGTAATCAGGGGGATATAATAGTGATTCCTGAATCAATACATATTTCAAGGCATCGAATGTCTATTGATAAGCATTGTCCCAATGGAAGGAAACCCCTTTCTTATGCAAGTGAGTGAATAATTTGGTAAACTCAACATAATTAGGGACAAACCTTCACAAAAAGTTAGCCTGCCCTTAGAGTTGTTGAAGCTGAACGGGGGAAGAAGGCACAGGAAAATCGATGATTGCCCGAACTTTTAGAAGATCTATACAAATACCAGGTTTTGAATGACAAAAACAAGAAGTTGATTAGAACTAATGCAGAACACACACTTGTGAGGATTAAGTCGAATAATATAATTTATACACTTGAAGAATATGGACCTAATATGCATCGGGTGATCAACTCGATGTTTAGAGTGAGCAGGGAGATCATCCAAATAATGTTGCATAATATGTTTGATATCGTGGAAGATTTTGTAGCCAAGTTTGACTCAGCTAAAAACCAAGAGAGGTTTTGATCAATTCAAGGTTGTTGAGGAACAGTTAGAATGTTAAGAAGATCTGCAATATGCTCAAAAGGATAACGAAAAGCGCAACAAGGATTCATTATCACATGTGCACTGTAACCAAAGTCAGGGAAGCAACAATAGCATTAGACCATTAGCAAAGGAAAAGGAGCAAAGAGGAGAAAATTTAGAAGAAAAGGCAAAGGTAGAAAAGGTAGCAAAGGTAGAAAATAAACAAATGTAGCAAAGGAAGTTAAGGCGAAAAAGGAGAAAAGATATCCAATCAGCAAAGGCAGAGTTGTGAACGTGCTGGATAGAGTCGTGAACAATAAGCGGGTCAAGTTGTGAATGAGTCAAGTGTTCTACGAACAACAAAAAAGAAACGAATGGGCACAACCAAAGAAGCAAAGTCGGCAAACCGAAGTAAAAATACAGTGAGGACCATTGGATCTGGGCATAGATCAACGACGGTGATTAAATCGCAATTAGAGCGATTTTGCAAATCACAGATTTTAGTGTTTAGTGCTAAGGAATCACACAGTATGTTATTTGGATTGCCATGCAGTGAGGATAAGGGCCATGTGTCGGCATAGCGCATTAGCGCATATTGCACATCACATTAATTATGGTTTAACTCTTATCGGTATAGCCTTAAACTTGTGGGCGGCAATTTGCGATAAGTTGTAAAAGTTGCGATGTTGCAATGCGACATTGCCATCACAACTTCACATCAGCGATTTCATTATTTACCATTTAAGCTATTTTGTTATAATTTCCGACATGCGATATAAAATAAATTATGAAGTGCAATTTCTTCCGATTGGTCACCATGTTGTGGGACCCTACAACCACATTATCGCGTTTATGTAAGTGGTTTGAGTGCGATATGTTTTAAAGTGAACACTCTTAATTGCTTCCATATGTATGTTTAATCAAACTCCAATATTCGGATGCGATGTGGTTTCAAAGGTGAACACCAAAGGTTTTCAAATATGGAGGTAAGGCAGTTTTTGTGTTAAATCGCATCATAGGGAGAAAAGAAGATTATAATGTAAAGCCGGTGAAACGCCTTGGTAATGAAAGAAAGTATGAACACGGGTAGAGAGACTCGAGTATGTGGTTTGAAGTAGGGCAGAGGAGAAGAAAAGACATAACGCAACAGACACGAGAAGAAGAGGCAGAGCCGAGTAGCAGATGACATGATGATAGCATTCAAAACACAAAAGCCTAGGCAGATTCGGGTGGAGATGTGTTTATATAGACTATTGGGACATCACAGCCGAAACACACAGAGGCATAGATAAAGTCAAACAGAAGAGAATATAGTGGCACTGTTGGAAGTATGAAAGCTGGGGCGAGTTGGGCACTGGGGCGTTTTTGCAGAACTGTGCAGCTATCACATCATAACGAGAAAGAACACCTCAACACTTCGGAGGGACACATAAGCAACAAATCAGACTGAGCAAAAGGATTATTCCAAGTGTATTATTTTTTCTTTGTTAATATCGAAGCTACAATGGTTTCCTCGATTGCAATGTAATAATTCGTTTAACAGTTTAGGCAGTTTAGGATTTCCAAGAAGCTCGAGCAGTTACAAATTGATTTTGTTTGTATTTAAGCAAGAGGGAAAGATAGAAAGAGGGTTCTGAGTTCTGGACCTCTTGGGGATTACGTTTTGTACTTATTTTTCTGATTGGTAAATGAAAGTAGCAACAAGTTTCTTGCAACTGTTGATGGTGATTCGTATTTCTTGTGCCATTTTGTGTCCCTTCTTATTTGAATGAAGTGAAGTAATGTAGCAGCCAGTCTCTTAATTACATCTCTGTGTAAGAGTTAAATAACCTTAATTTGTGCTCTTTCACTCCAACTTTTCTCTCTTCAC
The DNA here is from genome assembly GCA_034641835.2 of Pinus albicaulis. Lineage (NCBI taxonomy): Eukaryota > Viridiplantae > Streptophyta > Pinopsida > Pinales > Pinaceae > Pinus > Pinus albicaulis. Next base: position 992,063,482 of record CM076583.1, read on the forward strand.
CAATTCTCTCTGAAACTTTAAAGTGGTAGATTCTGCTCCTCAACATATCATTTTGATTTTCCCCTCTCTTCACAAAATCCTATTGAAACTTTAAAGTAATAGATTTTGTGTTTACAACATATTATTTCAAAGTTTCCTCTCTCCACGAATTTCCTCTGAAACTTTAAAGTGGTAGATTCTGCTCCTCAGCATACCATTTTGAGTTTCCCCCGCAATTCTTCTTTCCATTCAGATATCAGCAATGAATGGCATTGTGAAATATTTTATTATTCCAGATCATTAAGGGTTTTAGAAAACTAGTTCCCAGAGGGATAGAAAAAGACCTCATGATAAAATCATTCCTATGAAACACTTTTAAAATTTTCTTAAGCACTGATTCCTTTCACAACCGAGGGATTATATCTTAATATACAACATAGGACATAATCCATTTCCTTCTGAAATGTAGCCTCAACATTGTTTAAGCCAAAAGGGAGTTTACAGTAAGCAAAGGTACCCCAAGGACATATAAATTCTCTTTTAGATTAATTCGCTGGGAGAATTTTGATTTCATTATAGCCAGATAAACCATCCATAAACGAATATATCTCATAGCCAGCTTAGTTATAAACAATTTGGTCGATGAATAGGATTGTGTAATTGTCCTTTGGAAAAGCTCGATTTGCGTCCCAATAATTGATGCATACACGGATTGTTCCTTGTTTCTTCATGACATGAACAAAATTTGACACCCAGTCAGTCAAAGGAACAGGGTAGATGAAACCAACACATATAAGTTTTTCAATTTCAATTTTAATCACGACAACCTTCTTGGGATGGGCCAAATGGAGGCGTTGTCAGACTGGTTTAGCATCAGGATACATTTTAATCTCATGCACCACTATATTTGGATTGAGGTCTAGTATATCCTCATAAGACCAGGCGAAGACATCTCGAAATTCTTGGAATAGGGATTTATAGGTCTTAATCTCATATGGAGAAATTCAATCTGGATGGGGCTTTATATATATATATATATATATATATATATATATATATATATATATATATATATATATATATAATGAGAGCCTAAGTCTAAAATTATGGAATTAAAATAATTAAAGAGTATTAATAGAACTGGGTGTGAATCTTCTAGAAAAATAGGAAGATCAAGTCAAGTTAATCTTTGCCCTTGATTATGTTTTAATCTCAGCCATTGATTTCTCAACGAGAAGGTTATAAGAGAAGGATTAATGGGCATTTGGAAAATACATTGACAGAGAAAATCTAGAGAACAAAATTCTTTATTGAGTAGTGCTCAGGGAGAAAATCGATCGACAAGATTTTTGCAGAGAGGGGAAAAAATAATTTCTGTTTGGAGATGTTTTTTGATCCGAAGAGTGCAAAGTAGAGGAGGAAGTAAAATCCACAGAGAGGCAGCACAGAGCCAACCACACAGAGGTTACGTAAGGACTGCATAGTGCTTAGAGGGAGTTCGAAATTCTGTTGAGGAAACATTCAAGGGTCATTTCCAGTAGCCGGAGGGAGTTTCCGGAGGCTTGGAAAGCCTCGTTTCCATTCAACACAGAGATCCAATGATAAGAGGGAAGGAAAATTTACTTGTGATATAGAGATTGCACAGGGTGACACAACCACTATGCAGAGGTAGCATAAAGAAACTCATATCAAGCTAAGGTCAGTGTCGGATTCCCGTAGTAGAGTGAGATGTTCTCATGATATTTTATTTGTCAGTTTTCCTTTGTATGATTTGTCAGTCTCGACAATCATAGATTTTTAATTATAAAATTACTGCATAATAAATAATTCCTCAGATGTTGCACCGGTTTTCCTGTGTTGGGTTTTTCCGGGGAAATTGGTCCAAAAGTAAAGGTGTCATGTGTCTATTGTCTATTCTTGCTCAGATCTTGTTTCCACACATTTATTTTCCACAATTTAATTTCATGAAGGTTGTAGTTTATGGGTTTCACTATTTATCATAGAACACAGTAAATAATTTGTTCAAACAATTAATAAATAGAAGAATTCTCATTAGTTGATGTAGTAGGATTAGGGCAACTGGACTTTCACATGGTATCAGAGCAACGCAGGTGAAGCAAGAGAGAAGACTGGAAGAAATAAACGTTGAAGAGAAAGAGGGAGATCAAATAGTTGTGTAGGCAGAAGATCGAATCCCCAAGGGATTACGTAGTCCATGCTTGAAAGGTGAATATTTGCGAGGAAGTATCTCTCTGAGTGTGTCAACAGAGATGTAGGACTTTCTAGTTTGTGATTTTTCAGCAATAGAGGGAGCAACACAACAATAGATTAAGCATAGAGGAGTTTTATGTGGGACACAATTTTTCTATAGCATTTGATGGGGCAGAAAAACGTCAAAGGAAGGAAGAAGATACTTTTTGAGGGAATTTATTCCTTCGTGAATTTTGAGCCAAGGAATTCTATTTCTCAGTTGGAGAGAAGCTATAGCGAGGAGAAGATATACTAACTCTAGTAGGGAGTGCATAGGCTAGCCTAGCAGCTGCACAGAGGAGTGAGGGAGAAATTCAAATTTTGTTGGTAGAGATGGCAACAAATGGGCCGAGAGATCAAGATCAGTTGGAGGGTGCCTCCAAAAATGTGATCTGGCATGCAAGGATGAAATTTTTACTAGATGAGTATGATCTCAAAGCTTTTATCAATGGTGTAGTAGTTGTCCCCGTAGATGCAACTCCATTAAAATCCTACAAGAGAGATATGGAAAAGGCTAAACGTTTAATTCTCGACAGAGTGAGGGATCATGTAGTATGTCACATCACTAGCAAAGGGACTTCCAAAGAGATGTGGAATGCCTTGAAGACATTGTATCAAGGATCTTTCGAGCAGTGGAAGATGTTCTTGCAGGATAATATGTGATCTATGAGGATGCAGAAGGGAGAACACATTGATATGATCCTTGCGAAGATTCAGGAAACCCGAGATCATTTGGAAGTTGTCGGATCAAATCCTCAAGGAACTGACATGGTGAGACTGGCCCTGAATTCAATCTCAGAAGAATGGAAAGTATTTGTCTAGAGTAACCTGGGAAGAGAAAGGTTTCTTGATTGGGAATCGATGTGGGCCGCTCTTCAGTAGGAAGAGATGAGGTGAGATATGATCAAGTGCAAACTTGATGGTAGCAGAAACAGTGGGTCAAAGCCCAAGGAGGAGGAAGAGAATGCAACCCTTGCATCTAAGGGAAACAAGAGTAGTGGAGGCAAAAAAAGGACGTCTCGAAGATTAAGTATTTCCGGTGTGGTGAGATGGGTCACTATGCTACTCAGTTTCCTCTCAAGAAGAAGGAAAAGGATGAGAAACATGATCCACAGGCCGAAACTGCAAGGATCGAGAAGGAGGATTTCGCCATGATTTCCCACATATCTCCAGGGAATAATTGGGGTGATCTAGAACTGTAGCTCTAATAGCTACAGTTGGTTAGGATCCTTGATGAGTCCACCTCTTGGATCAATACCTTGCAATGGGAGCCCATATCAGAAGTAGCAGGATGGACTAGTGTCAGTTGGTGCAAATGAGTGCTAGTGTGGCAATGTAATGGCCAGAGAGCGCCAGAGTCTGAGCAACACAGAGAAGAGTTGGGAGTAGTGCATTAAGGCACAACGTAAAGTAAAAAACAACGCAACAAATTCAGAGGATCATCACAGAGACTAGTAGCAATCAGATCTTTAGTATCAAATGCATCATGATGAACACTTAGTTCAATATTTTGGATGTTTTTCTGTCGCAACAACAATAGATTTGTAGTGCAGATGAGGTTGGCATGAGTATGCAGGGTCGACAATAGAATAGGTGTAACCTTGCATTAGTTGGTGGGCAACAGTTTCATACATCAACGTCACAAAAGCAGATGTTACAGAGTCACTGTGAGGCTTCAGCAAGATGCATTAATAGAGCACATTCCTCCCTAAGAGGGAGTGTTGATTTATGGTAGCATCGGATGTGCTCTAAGTCTCAAATTTTGCAGGGACGCTTGGACACATGTATTCCAAAATAACAAGAAAGTGTTTTGGGAAATTCCACCCGGAGTGGGTGTTATAAAAATAATTAATTATTTTTAATGAGAGCCCAAGTCTAAACTTAGGGAATTAAAATAATTAAAGAGTATTAATAGAACTCGATGTGAATATTTTAGAAAAAGAAGAATATTAATTCAAGTTAATCATATCCCTTGATAATTTTTTAAGCTGGGCCGTTGATTTCTCAACGAGAAGGTTATAACAGAAGGCTTGATAGGCATTTGTAAAATAAATCGAGAGAGAAAATATAGAGATCGAATTATTTAGAGAGTAGTGATCAGGGAGAAAATCGATCGAGAATATTTTTGTAGAGAGGGGAAAAAATAATTTCTGGTTGGAGATATTTCCTGATCCGGAGGTTGAAAAGCAGATGAGGCAGTAAAATCCACATAGAGGCAGCGTAGAGGTTACACAAGGACTACGTAGTGCTCCAGAAGGAGTTCAAAATTTTGCTGAGGAAATATTTGAGGGTTAGTACCAGTAGCCAAAGGGAGTTTTCAGAGGTCAGGAAAGCCTCATTTCTAGTCATCAGAGAGAACCAACATTAAGAGGGAAGGAAACTTTAGTTGTGACGTAGAGACTGCGCATGGTGATGCAGTAACAATAGAGAGGCAACACAAAGTAGCTCATATCGAGCTAAGGTCAATGCCAGATTCCCGTGGCAGAGTGAGATCTTCATACGAAATTTTATTTTTTAGTTTTCCTCTATATGATTTTCTAGTCTCGACAATCATAGATTTGTACTCAAAAAATTACTAAATAATGAAAAAACCCTTAGCTGCTGCACCAATTTTCACGCATTGCATTTTTTCTGGGGACATTGGTCTAAAAATAACAATGTCATGTTTCTGTTGTTTATTCTTTCTCAGATCTTGTTTCCTCACATTTATTTTCGCAGTTTAATTTCGTGAAGGCTATAGTGTATGAGTTTCAGTATTTAACGTAGAACACAGTAAATAATTTGTTCAAGTAATTAAAAAATAGAATAATTCTCATCTGTTGCTACAGTAGGATTCAAGAAACCGAATTTTCACAGTTTATACATTCGTCCATCAAAAAATTTCATGGTGGTTGGTGATTGACTCAATTGATGCAAACCAATCACTTTCCAGCAAGACAAAGACATAATGCAAGTTGAGGCTCCCTCATCCACAATAGAATGATGTATTTTCTTACTGTGGACAACAACCTGGATCATAAAAGCCAATTGAGCTAGAAGTTGAGGAGGATGGTTATCATTATTAAAAACGACTAGGTTGGAATTCGAAGGATCATCACATGTGATAGCAGAAAGCAAAGCCTTCTTCTAGGCAGGGAAATTTTGCAATTCCTCGAGAGTAGACATAGCTAATGGAGACTAAGTCAAGTCTTCAACTATGTTATAATTTGTAGTAGCTCTCGTGTGAGGGTTGAAAGTAAATTTATGAATGATGCCCTTTAAAGGCTTAATAGTTAATTCCGTAGGAATCATAGGTAGATTGGGATCTGATGGAGATGATGTCAAACTGGTAGGTTGATCAATAGTCTGACTATTCGAAGGATTCACATTACCATAGTCTTTGCTACGATTTTCCACCATAAAATCAGATTTAGGCTTTGCGAATGAAAGGATTAAAACCGAGTTTGAGGAAGCAGGGTATCAAGCAACCATATGAGTCTCCTGATTGGGAAATGGGTCGGTCAACACAACATGTTAAGTAGAATATTTTAGGAATTGGTTCACTTCCACCTGGTAAGTAAAATCACAAGTGAAGTGCTCTTTTTTACTAATCAAAATTGGATAGAGAGGCTTCCATCTCTCGTCAGAGGACTGACTAGTTTGTTTATCCTGCAAAGGAAAATCATAATATTTCTTCTTCTTGAATTTACCTTTATTATTACTTCTTGGTTGATGTTGATATTTCCCTTTATTGGATTGAACAAAATTTATCTCAGAAGTAGAAGCTGCATGAGGATTGGATGGAGGGTTTTGTGAATATGCGGTAAGAGAAGCACCAAATGGTTTACTTACTGACTGCAAACTGGTAGAACCAATCAAGCCATCAACAACATGAGATTGATTACCAGGAGGTTAAGGAAGAATGTTATAAGGTATTGGAGCATTCAATATATTATCATAAAGCATGCATGACTAGGTATAAACGAGATGTAAATACTGCGCACGAGAAATAACTTTCTCTTCGGTCACAACTCCACCTTTGGCCATGTCTTTTGTTATAGGTTAAAATAGAGACTTAGTAAACCATTCCGCTAATAATTGGTCAGGAACACAAGTTTTGACCAAACGACGGCGATGTCACTACTCATGAATATGATCTGAGATATGAGTGGAATCAAATTGTTTGAAATTGGTCAAAAGTTCCGTTCCAGTCTCATATCGTATGGGTAACTGGAAATATGTGAGGAATGTGGTGATTAAGGAACTGAAATCGTGAAACAAATCTCTAGGTAATTTAATATATCAGGTGAAATCATTGTTAAGGGAGTTCAAGGAACACCACAAATGATAAGTCATCACATGCATGGAAGGTTCTTTTCCAGGATTCCCATTGAATTTGGGGATATCAAAAGGCAATTTGGTAGGAATTATTGGCCAACAAGGAGAATAAGAAATGGGGTCATTTGTGAGCCGAGTCTAGTGTGGAAGTTCAAGAGTGGGCACAAACAAAAATTGTCTGTTAAAATCCTGAGGAGGATAACCTATATAGGATGGGATAGCTTTAGAAATAGGTATATGAATTCCATAATAAGGAGGGTTCTGATAAGAGGAACCTAAGTATGAGGATAAGGAGGATTTTGATAACGAGCATAAACATGACCTTGTTTTCTAGATCCATGATATCCTTGCAAATATTGGAATTACTGTGTTTGGACTTGCTGGCCTTGGGAAGGCACTTGAGGGATACCTTGAAAAGGTTGATACTATTGTCTAGTGGGATTTTGCATCATTCCAACATAAGGTGGAATCAATGGGGGTTGTGCCATACCATATGTAGCTTTCCCTACTAGAATTTGAGGAATACCTTGCCCAAGCTGTTGAGATTCTAAGGTATCTGGTAAAGGCTAAGTAAGCGGGACCTGAGAGGCACCAAATACCATTGGAATATATTGAGTCATAGTAAGAGTTTGTAAATGTTGGATTACATTGATTTGAGCTTGTTGGGGTATAGTTTGATAAGTAGGAATTTAGGATGGAGATGGTATAGGTTGAGAATATAAATATGTACTCATAACTGAACCAGGTTGGACGAGAAAAGTAGGTTTCTAAACATTAGCAGCCAAACCATGATAAGGAGGATTTAAGGAAGGTTGAGCACTAACTTGTGGTATACCGAAGACATGTTTCCCCTAGCCAAATTATGAGGGGATGATGGAGGCAATTGCCCACCAGATCAGGGGTACCCAACATAGGGCGAGTTGGGATGTTGAAGGTGTCCACTAATATAGGGACCAACCTGTCGTTCAACTGTAGGTGTAATTGGAGGAGAAGGAGCATAATATATAGTCATGGGAGAGGTCCAAGGACTGGATGCTGCACCAGATAGGGTACTAGATAATGCTTGATAACCAGGTGGGTGGGATGAGAAACCATATAGATATGTCTCTAGTGATGTTACGAACATAGATGAGGAAGAAAAATTTGATGTCTCAGCCATAGTAGAAGATGAAAGATGGGAAACCATAGCGGATTCAGTCATGGCTGGAAATCCCAAAGACGATTGTCGTGATAAACTCATGGGTGAACTTAAAGGAAGCAAACCAGATAAAGGAACTTGAGGTGGAGTTTTAAGAGGAGGAAAGGGATGATATTGAAAAAGAAAAAACCCTCTCAAATAAACATGAGAAGAGGGACGAGGTTCTTCCTATGGGATCTATTCAATACTCACACAACCGTATGGAAGGGGTTCTCCATCGGGTCCAAGATATATAGTTTGCAGTTATATCTTAGATAAAGGAAGAGAAGAGGAAGGTCCTGAAGTAACAGGTAAAGATGGTTGATTCACCTCAAGTAGTATAACCTCAAGTAATAAAGGAATTTGATTCAGTGAAATTAGGTTCAATAACCTCAGGCCATAAGGATTCAGGTTCTTCTGGTTTGATTGTGTTAGATTCATCGACAAGAGGACATGTAATCTTGGGCTTAGTACTCAAAGGGAAGGATGATTCTGGTGGATAAATTTCAGAAGGAGGACCAAAAGTAGTTCTCAAAGTTCCCGATTCAGTAGTTTTCATTTTTTAATGCTTTTGATGACGACCAGGAGTTTCCTCTGGTAGAAGAGGAGGCTTATTTTTCATTCTATGTGAACGAAGAAAGGTAGGTGTTTTTTTTTCCACATTGGATTAATAAATTTTAACAATTTACACCAAAATAAATAAAAAAGGGGTAAAACTAGGCATAAATGTTTACTAAGCAACCATGAACTGCAATATACACCTTGGCAAACCAAGGACTTAATGTACGTGTAGGAAGTCTCCCCGAATGTTGTGTTCGGTGTATCATGGTATACAAGTTGGCTGAATCGATTTCCTATGGTGAGGATAAGAAACCTATCTTAGACTTCCAAAATATACTCTACAGTACATGGAAGTGCAGTCCATAGTAGTGCCATCTGATGCGTAACCGTTCGATGAGAGCATTCCTATATACTTACCATGTGTGGAGCGCCATCCAATATAATCAAAGGATCCAATACACTTACCTATGTGGAATGGGATATCACCCTCGGGATACAATGCTGGAAAACAATGAAAAATCCTATGTTTAACGATGCCATAACACGTTTCTAGCCTAAACCTCTAAATGTTTGCGTTAATGTTACAATTGCTCCTTAGTTTGATTCAATAAATTTCAATGTTTATCTTCAATTAAGTTTCGGTTTTAGGTCTCACCACGAGTTTCACCTGAAATCTATAAAATGAAAGGTAGCATGAAGAAATGAAATATTTCACTTGCAATGAAAATATATCTAAAGGAGGGAAGAAACAAATAATATTCAACATACAAAATGCAGAAAACAAGATGTTAAGTGAAATTCCATTTTAATGCAACTGTTCCAATGTTTATGCACACACAAAAACCTATATTCCAATGTAGATATTTTACTTTTCAATTCCACTTAATTTTAAAATATGATGAAAATTAAGATGCATGTCTAATCACTGATTAAAACAAAATTTTCAGAACGATGATTGAAACACCATTTCATTCAAGCACTCAATGATCCAACAAAATTAGTTTTCTAATGACCTAATGATAAGAACAAAAGAAAATATAAAAAAATCCTTACCAAAGGCACTCAAATACTCAAGGAAGAGTAACTATAGAAAAGTTGGATAGAGAGAAAATCAAGACAAAATAAAAGTTGTGCATCAACAAGAGCCAACATAGGTGTTGAAGGGGCACCAATTATATGCAACATAGGCACAAAGAAGGCTCAGGTGTGATGTAACGCTCTGTCTCTAGATCAAAGAGCGATGATTAAGGGATGCAAGGTTCTGACACAAAAATTGCAATTAAAATGCAATGATAGGTCTTCCTAGGTTTGTTATTGATTGAGTAAGATAGTGAAGGCTTGAAGAAGAGGTAAAAAAATACTAAGGATGAGGAAGCCACCAAGGGAATACACCGTTACCTAGAGGATTCACCAATTTATTATGCAAAATATATGACTATAGACATAAATATATTCCCTAGACTTGATGTCCTAGTCTAGAACAACATAAGGACAAAGAAGCTAATGTTTCCCTTAAAGTAAATAGATAATGGGATGAAGCCTCCCTGGAATCTGTCGTATTCTTCACTTCTCTCTTGGCTTGTATGCTCTAATCCTAGCTCTGATTATTATAATTAGAACCTGCACAATCAAATAACACAAGTCGATGATATATGACATCTATGTAGCATCATCTAATTACCTTATTCAATGGATCAACATGGAATTGAAATACATGAAATAATAACATCACATATAGGAAAAGAATGAACTCTTTGCATTTATAGAAATGGAGTGACTTACATATAAATATAGGAGTTGATCTTGTAGAAGATCTCCTCCAAGTTGACTTCTTCCTTCCTTGCCACAAAGTGTACCTCTATTTCACCCTAATTCATGGAATAATGACTCTCACAACAACAAAACAAGGGTAGAATCTATCTCCAAAATCCAACCCCTAGTTTGTGGATGGCCACAAATATATAGAAGAGGATAGTAAGTTAATATTTTTTATCCATTTACCAATCTAGGCTTGATATCCACTCTTGATGGGAGGATTAGGTCAAGGGAAGGGATGAAAAATACAAGGTAGGATAGGATAGGATTCAAGAATTTCATCCAAGGCAAATAGTTATAAAAACTCTTCGAAGCTTATGGAAGAGGAAGCTTCATGATTATTTTTATTTTTCTCGAATTTATGGAATCAATGCACCCTTAGCAAGGGGAAACCTGTTGGTGATCAATGCAGGTATAGAGAGAGCCAACCTGCTGGTGAACACTAACCAATGCAGGGTTAAGGTGTGTTGGAATTAAAAATGACTGAAATGAAGCAGTTTTAGGTAGAAAATTAGGGGTTGGAGAGATTCATTTTTAAGGATTTGTGTAGGGAGGATGAAAAAGTGTTCAAAGGATGTAAATGATCCTTTTTGAAGGATTATTGACCAAATGCAAAAAAATGGCCTATAAAATTTATGTTTATATCTGTATTCTATTTTATTCCTACATAAATACAGATTATTGGTGTCAGAGCGATTTCTCTTTCTTTGTCTTTCTGTGCATGTCCCAAATGACGTCAGGGTATAAGGTGTTAGGGTTTGAATTGGTTAAAACATTTCAAGACTAGCCTCACCAACCTTGAAGGCCTCCCTTGGCGGAAGAAATAAAGATGAGGGAGTAGGAGATCCTTTCAAAATATCTCTCGAAGAAGCCCTCAAGCAACAAAGGAACATGATGATGATCAAATTTTCCTAGATCCTTCGGCGGATGCCCACTGTGACACATATTAAACTAGAAACCACTCTGGAGGTGCCACTCCCTTCAAGGTACAATTCAACTTTGATATTCCCATATTTGAAGGCCAAATATATGCATATGTTGTAGATAAATGGTTAAATATGTTGGAAGGATATTTTTTGGTTCATGGTTTTCCAATAGGGAAAATATTACTTTTTCACTGCTCAAAGCTGCCCCCCACATCAAGGAATTATGGGAAACCTATTGTGAGCAGAGGGAACCCTCACTCTTTTCAACCGCATCCACTTGGAATTCTTTCAGAGACACCATCAAGGAACAATATTACCCTATTAGGAGTTATAATGACAAGTACATACAATGGAATACGCTATAGAAAAAAAGGGATCAAGATGTGCATGAGCTGAAAAATATTTTCAATACCCTACGCACAAAGTTGGGTATTGAATATTCCAAGAAACATGTGGTGCTCAAGTACTGCGGTTGTTTGAAAAAATACATTCAGGAGGAAATGGAGTTCCTAGACATCTCCTCACTTGGTGCATCATACCTATATGCTACCAAGATTGAGCATAAATTCAAGTATAAGAAGCGAGAATTTGGAACTCCGAACCCAAAGCAGAGAAAAGGCTCCCATAAGCCACATAGAAAATGGAAAATATAGGTTGTGACCCCCCATGAAAAATCCTTGAAGCCACAAGCCAAGAATAAAATAAAGGCAAAGAAGGACATCGACAAGTGGTGTGAGTTCCATAAAACTCCCATTTACAACATGAACGAATGTCGCAAAAAGCAGGAGTTGCTGGCTGAGCTAAAGGACTTAGATATAGATGCATGTTCTGATTTTGATGTGGAGCTTGACAAGGGAAAGGTGGTGTCCATTTTCATAGAACTCACTATGATGGTAACCACCACTAAGCTCCAAAAGGTAGAACCTAAGGATCCAGAGGAGTAGGAGCGCCTCTTCCACTCACAGATGTGGGTAAAGGGTTCACCAGTGCAGTTCATTGTTGACAATGGGAGCTAGAACAACCTAATCTCAGCTGAGGTTGTTAAGAGATTGAAGTTTCCAACAATGTTGCACCCACATCCGTACACCATCGGGTGACTCCACCAAGGGAAATATCTCCATGTCATCTAGCACTACTGCCTGCCTTATAGCATCAAGCCCTTTTCAAATGAGGTATTGTACAATATTTCCCCTCAGGAAGTATGTGATGTTTTATTAGGTTGCCATACCTATGGAAGCATCATGTTGTATATGAATCAAGACCTTGTTTTATATTATTAATGTGGGTCAAAAATTATACAGGATCCCCGAGGTAGCACTTCCTTTCACCAATTCTTTGATCTCTGATAAAAAAGGAAGTAAGATCATTTCCCATAGTGGGAAAATTGTATTCCTTATGATTTGCCCATATATTCAGAATAATATTGTGGCCACATCCACATCCTCGAGACATGGCTCCTCCACATGAAAACAACAAATGGAAAAGGTCGTGGAGGAGTATAAGGACATCTTCACCTCACCCATAGGGGTACCCCTACAATGTCAGGTCAAGCACTCCATTTATATGCCCATGGGCATGCCACTACCTAATGGACCAATCTATTGATGTTGTATTCTATAGTATTCTGTAGAACGATGAAAGAAGAAGGCAGATTCAGGAGTTGTTGCAAGAAGGGCACACCAGGACAAGTTCATCAGCTTGTGGGAGTCGTACCGTGTTGGTACAAAAGAAGGACAAAACCTGGAGGCCCCACATTGAATATCGGGTGATGAATAGGATAATTTTCTGGAATAGGTATCCAATCCCATCGATTGATTACCTTCTAGACGAGAAAAAGGGGGACAAATATTTTAACAATATTGACTTGAAGTCTGGTTATCACCAGGTACCAATCGAATCCTCCGATGTGTGGAAGAATTCCTTAAAATTGAAGGAGGGCCTTTTCGAATGGATGGTCATGCCTTTTGGGTTGAATAATTCCCCCTCAACCTTTATGAGGCCAATGGACGACATATTTTGGCCCTTGACCAACTCGTTCATGGTAGTGTATTTGGATGGCATCCTGATCTTCAACCAGAGTTGGTAGGCACACTACAGTCGGGTAGCTGGACATTTTTGGGTAGAAAAAATAGTGGCAATGCTGCAGAAGTATTTTTATTAGCTTAACCTTCGACAAGATGTTGTGAAGTACATCAGATACTCCATTGCCTTCACCATTTCAAAACCTACAATAAAAAATAAAGGCCTATATACTCCACTACCTAATCCTAGCCGACCTTGGGAATCCATCTCTGTGGATGACATGTCAGGCCTTCCTTTACCAAGCATGACAATGATTTCATTTTCATGGTCGTTGATAGATTCTCTAAGATGGAAATTCTGGCGGGTTGAAAGAAGAGTATCACAATAGAAGCTATTGCCAAACTCTTCTTTGAATGAGTGTGGTTACACTTTGGTATCCCATAATATATTATCTCATATTAGGATAACAAGTTCCTAAGTACATTCTAGTTAAGCCTCTAGTCATTTTTGGATAATAAGCTCAATAAGTCCACGACCTTCCACCCCCAAACGAATGGCCAAAAAAAGATCGTCAACAAATCCCGCACATGTATAACTTGAAGCATCCACACACATGGGATGAAAGCCTCCCCTATGTACATCACAACTACAATAGAGATCTCCATAGATCAACTAGACACAACCCCTTTTAGGTGGGTTTTGGATTACATCCATTATATCCCATTGATGTTTCCATACCACTTACAACTACTGAGAAAAATTCAGCTCATGCCTAGTCTGAAGCTGACAAAGCTACCAAATTCGTTGAATGAATTCAGCTCATATTCCAGTAGGTCTATGACATATTGGATAGAGAAAATTCTAAGTATAAAAAACATCATGATCAACATTGGATTCCACACAAGTTCCATATGGGTGACAAAGTTTGGTTACATTTTGCAGAAGGAGTGCCTCATTGAGGCTCACCACAAGCTTCGTCTGCTCCGATATGGGCCTTACACCAAAACTAAGGTTGTAGGAGATAATGCTTCCGAGCTCAACATTGCACCATTCCTTGGCCTGCACCCAGTATTCAATGTGAATCAACTGCAACCATACTTTCCACCATTGTTGGACACATCAGACATTGCTTAGCAACTGACACCAACAAAGATCAACCAAATTTGTGTCAAATAGGCCACGAATGATAAGATCATGGACACACAGATCAAGAGAAATATCCAACAAAGGATCCAGCTATATCGAGTTATCAAAGTAGGCCAACTCATTCATCAAGGCAAGTGGCTCACCAACGACCAGGTTCAACATAAATGTCCTTACCTCATGAAGGATTTGCACACGATGGGGACCTTTGCTTCCTAAGGGGGGAAGATTGATCCAGGTGGATATTGATGACCACCCACCTATTCCACTTGTACCCCCAACATTGTTCTTTCAGTTTCCTTAATTGTAGCAAATGTTACTATTTTTGTCAGTTTTCCGGGCCATGAACTTCCAAATATGTTTTTAGGCCCTAAACAACATTTTTTGGAAAAAAAGGAAAACACTAGTTGTTTATAGTCGAAATTTGTAGTCCTATGATAGATATTTCTATCGAGGTATCATACACGTCAAATGGAGATTATATTCCAAAGTTACAACCCTTGGAAGTTGATGTAACAAAATTACCCCAACGAGGCCCACAAACTTTTGGTGTTTCAAAACCTAGGGTTAGGTTTTTGGATGTTTATGGTTTTCCATTGTTTCTCAATAATAAATAGGACTTTGAGCCTCATTGGAACACAGTTCAGAGGCATGTATTCACCACATATCTTCTAAGAGATAAGCTGCCATCACTTGAGCTAGTTTATTTCCATTATGTATGTAAGCATCTCTTAGTTTTTTTATATTAATGAAACAAAGATTTATTTCTGCTGCATCTTTATGTTTTTATTTGTATTATATTTTGTTCTTGCATAAATCTGGATTAGAATTTTCGTGAGACTACCTCACCCAATTCCAAAACCTTCCGACAATTCAAAGCTCAACCAAGAAAAGAATCACATCAGACCATGGCTATCCATGAAATGGAAAGGCAAGGTTGAAACCACTGTCAAACCAGGAAAAACCCATGCCAATGAAAACACATGAACCAAATGAACAAATGAGTGTACCATGCACTCACACCTTAGCTAGGAAATCACACATGCAACATGTTACCTACAAAATCTCTTGCTGATGCTGATTGATCCAACCTTCCTTACTTGTCCTTTGCTTTCCTTGTCTTTCATTTTCTTTCCTTGTCCTTCCTTTTCCTTCCTTTCTCCAATGTTAGAGTGCAACAAGAATAATATATGTGTGCAAATGTATGAGAGAATACAAGAGAGCTTCAAAAATGAACTGAAAAAAGTTGTGAACTGATCCTCAGAAGCCTTTTTATCATTGAGACCTATATTTTCTTCAGTTTCCCTCTATTTTCCTTTATTTTCATAATTAAATGCCAATTAATGCCTGTTTCCTTTTCCAATGCATTTTCCAATTTCCTTAGCCATAATAAACAACAAATTTTGCCCACTATAGAGTTTTGCCCAACATTTAGCTTGGAATACATGTCCTGTGACCTTGGTCTTATTTTGTCTTTATTATCCTTTCTTACATGAAATTTTAACTTGCGACTGCTATATCATGCTAACTTTTATTTCTTTTTATTTTATTTATTTATTATTACCTTTTTCTTCACAATTTATTATTTTGTTTCTTTATTATTATCTTTTATTCGTTGTTTGTTGTTTTATTAATTCATTATTATATTTTCTTCATTATTTGTTGTTTTGTTAAATTTTTATTGTTTTCTTCGTTATTTGTTGTTTTGTTAATTTATTATTATATTTCTTCATTATTTGTTATTTTGTTTATATATTAATGTTATCTCATTTGTTGTTATTATTATTATTTATTAATATAAGGCATTACATACTCCCCCTCTTTATGGAACTTCATCTCGAAGTTATGTTTAATCATTTTTTTCCTTTTTACTTATTTATTAATCCATGTTTGCCTAACACTCTCTGCTAAACTAGTATACCAACATTCATCGAAAGTTACATCATAACACTGGGGAAATCTTGAGGAATCTCAAGCCTCTTTCCCAACTTTCGAAACCAGGCATATAGCCTCGTCGGTTTATACCATATCATCAAGTCTCACACTAAGGCTTAGACCTCATTTTCCCCAAGGCATGCATATGATCCTAGTACTCAAATACTCTAGGCATATCGCAAGGTTGGCGCATATCCCTCCATAGCTCACTAAGGTACACAACCCCAGGCATTAAAGTCATCACACCACTTATAGACTTCGAAACCTCAATCCAATATGAAGCACTTGACCTCCTCAAGATGGTCCCATAGCCCTTTAAGAGTTTTACAAGGAAAAATAAACACTACCATATGTAGTTTTGATTGAGTTTTTCCCCAACCCATATGGTTTTCACATTATCCCTCATAGGTATGGGCTCCAATGAGATCATCAAATAAATCGACTCTCTCAACACATTTTCATATTTCCTGTCAATCACCACATCTCAACATGTAGCCAATGCATTAGTTATAACATCATCATGAAATTAGTTTTGAAGTTGTGGAGACGTTGAGTTGTGGAGAGACGTTTTGGGGCGCAAAGAGCCGTTGAGAGTTGCGGATGGTTGTTGGGCATGTGGTGGAGTGAGGACAGGCAACAACATAGGTGGCAAGACAACTGAAAGTAAACAAGGAGAAAGAATCCGAGAAGTAAAAGGAAGAGTGGAACAGAATCAGGAAGGCAGAGCGCAGAAAGGAAATCGAGTGGGAAATAAGAGAGGAATTCCAGTGCGAGGGAATATGGGAGATAAGGAGGAAAGAGAACAAAAGAGGTAGTTTGTCATGTTGTGGGTTTTGTGAATAGAGCTCTGCAGAGACTTTGATACTGAATGAAAAATGTTGTAATGTTGTAATAGAAGTGGATATAATATAGAGATGCTCATTGTGGTCATGGATTTGGGTAATGAATGAATGTCTTACTGTTTATGTTGTTTTATGGGTTTAATCAAAATTTTTCTGATAAACTATGTTTGAGTTATTCGGTATGGGTGATCTCTTCTTGAATGTATGTAATAGGAGCTATGTTATGAATAATCATAGTATACTGATGTTAGAAGATTAAGGATTAGATTTGCATTGATGATGTGGTTTTGGTTCTCCTATCTTTGTAAGGTCAAGGCACACCTCGGGTGAGATTCCTTGCTCTCCTTTGAGCAAGGTTAAAATGCCGACGTTAGTCCTAGACTACAATGTGATCTTGTTGGCCTCTAAGCCCGAACCTGGGTCTTTCCCATAAGTCATTCTTTCGCCAAAAAATGGTTATGTTGTGGGGACCTAAAACTATATGGGAGAACTAGAACATGGTGTCAAGGATCTTTGAGAGGGAAATAGGAAGTTGGTGGGATAATCATGTATATCGGTTCATATCACAACAAGCTAAGCTCCGACATAAGAAGGAAAGGAATATCAAAGACCATATCCTGTTTTCCAAATCAACAAGTGAGTTGTATGAGATATTTTGGGGAAAGTTTCCTGAGGAGCTCTACAATTGGCTACGAAGGCTTTAGGTAAAAGAAAAGTCTAAAGTATCAAGCTGATATTGTCGTAATTGGACACACTTATATTTCATAGCGTTACACAGATTGGATATTGAGATAACGCAAGCAGTAAATTTTTGGGTTCAGTCCACAGTAGAGGGGTATATCGTAGAATTTGCGACTGAATGGAATTAATCCTTCGCTAAAGCAGAGGATATCTTCAAATCTAGGTTTTGAGGGAAGTTGTTAGAAGAAATTCCTTTGTGGATTAAATATCTAATGGTGGATAAAATATTACTGGCTTTCCCAAGTCCCGCTATAGAAGCCTAAACACCCAGTATTGGGGGAAGGATTTAAGTGGGAAATGCTATAGAAGGGAAAAAGGGGGTATTAGGGAAATTGATGTCGGGAGTTCCAATAAGTTAAGAGATCTAAGGGCATATCGGAGGGCGCAAATCGCTGAGAAGTGGAGGGAGACGACAATATGGGAGTTCGAGAAGTATAAGAAGAACGTACACCAACGAGAAGAGGCACCACAGATGATAGTGGAGAGAGGAGTTGAGATAAGGCCCACAAGAATGGAGGGGTCCGCCCAAGAAGTTAGACAGGTTTATAGGAGCCCATCTCGAGAGGAGAAGGGGAAGATGTCCAATGGAGAGGAGGACACAAGCCCCGAGAATGATTCAGATGCTGAGCTACATGTTGCGATGGAATGAATATTTCAAGAAGCACCGATGACCTCAATGCAAGGTAATCCTATTCCCCAAATTCTAAGTAGCATTTTTCCTAACCTTCCCCTGGTATTTTATCACCCACCAGATAAATTTTTGATAAAGTTATGAAGGTCAAGAAAGTTACATAATATTTAGTCTAGAGTGCAAGTAAACATTAGCAGTAGTGCCAGAAGAGGTATTTCTCAACTAGGAACTACAGGGTTTGTACTACTTCCACCTACACAAAAACAAATGGCAGGGTCATTTACCATATACTCCGAGTTCTCAGGAAAAGGGAATGATGATGTGGAACAACACGGGTACTTGTCTGAAGTAATCTAGAGAGCTTGCCAAACTCTGGATGCTATTAAGCTCTACGCTTTAGGAAAGAGCACTACAGTGGTTCATTAAGTGGTCTGAGGTACACCAAAATCCAGCCGTAGATGATGTCGAGGGGGAATTTGTGCAAAATTTTAAAGTGCTGCAGACTAACCAACAAGGGTTATGTGAGCTATGGGAGATTAAGAAACAAGAAGGAGAGACCACTTGGGACCTAATGAGAAGATTTAAGGATGCAATTGGGAAACTGAGTTACCCAATAGACCCAAATAATCAATGCGACTAGTTCATCAAGGCCCTTCTACCTCTTACAAGGAAACCATTAACACAAGAAAATATTGATACACTCCAGGTCACAAGAATTCAGAGGAGGGGTAGCGTCCGAATATCCTTCCATACTCGGACTACAATACCAAATTTCAAGTCTAATAGAGAAGCTCAAGGATATGCAACCAACACGGCTAGCACGACCCAATGTATGGTGCACACATTGTTTGCTAGAAGGAAATCTAGTCTCCGAGTGCCCTAGGTTGCACGAAACCGCTGTTGGAACATCATCAACACGACCGCAAGGGACATCGCCAATGGGAGGAGTCGCGCAAGTAAATATGAAAGGAATGTACCCTGGCCAAACACATTTCCATGGCTTCTGGAACCATCAGAATACAACTTCAAATGAATATTGTGAGATCTGAAAAGGAGTTTTCCAGCCCCCTCAACTATGTCGCATTCTATAAAAGTAATCTAACGTCCAAAAAAATGTCTACTCTGAATTTTGTGCCTCGAAGACCCATCACATAGACCAGTGCAGAGCTTTAGATGGACTGGATGATAGATTGGACAAAACCTCCTATAGGTAAATGAGACTTCGCAAGGACGAGGAGGGCCAGGAATGAGAGGGGGCAGGATGGTTGAAACAGGGCCCCTAAGATGCTACAACTATCATAAAGAGGGCCATGTTGCAAGGGAATGCCATTACCAAGAAGGCCATGGTGTTCTCAGTGTAGAGTAAACACACTTGCCACAAAGGATTGTCCTGAGTTAATAAAAAGGTGGGAAGAAAGAAATAAAAAATGGGGTGCTAATTTGGCAATGCAGAGCTGAGACTGTTAGAGGTACAACCATTACCAAGTGTAGCCATAATAACTAAAGGTGGAAATAATATAGGAGAAGGTGCAAGAGAAATGGAGCCATTAAAGCTGATAAAACCTGCATCGCCAAAGAAATCTTACGACTCTGAACAAAAAAAACAGTATTTCAAGGAAGCAGTGGAGATGTTTTCAAAATTAAGCACCCACAGAGACCTGCAGCATATACAACCCACAAAGGAAGGAGAAAAACCTAAAATGACAGGTACGCCAATAGAAGAATGGTTCAGACTATTCATGAGCATTGTAAATGATGTATAGATGCTGGAACAACTAAAGTAGAATTTGAAGACATTTGTTGGGGAAGGAATGGAGCAGATAAACCCAATCAATGATAATATTCCAGAAAGGCATGTGAGAAGGGTGAAAAGAAACAAGAGACAGACAGGAAAGGAATTTTGAATAAATTCACAAGTTGTGGGGTTCCAAATAAAGGATAAAATGCTTGACTTAGGTTCATATGTTAATATACTTTCAAGAAAAACCTGGGAGGTGCTAGGAAAGCCTAAGTTGGCATTCTCTCCCATACAGTTACGTATTGAAAATCAACATTGTATTGTACCAGTGGGAAAATTAGAAGATGTTGAGGTCGATGTGGTAGGGGTAAATAATTATACTGATTTCGAATTGATTGATATTATGAGGGATAAATACCCATACCTAGCCTTGTTGGGGATTGACTGGGAATTTGAGAACTACACAATCATCGACTTAAAGAAGGAGCTAATGATATTTGAGGATGGAGAAGTCAGGGTAATTCAACCATTAGATCCATATCAAGGACCTCAGTACATAGAAACTGTTTACACTAGAGAAGACCCAGGGCCCTTGACCAACTATATCAACTGACAGTGGGAAAAAGAGAATATTACATTAACCCTGGTCCCTATGGCAGAAGGGACAATAAGCTGGAATAGTGTTCAAATCTCCGAGATGGGGTTCGAAGTTGGATGGGACGACTGAAAACAAGGAGGGTATGCAGTTGCATGGGATGACTAGCAACAAGGAGGGTACAAAGTCGCATGGGATGACTGGCAACAAGGAGGGTATGAAGTCAATACTAGAAGGTGTGCAACCATTCATGGAGTCAACTGGATTGGGACATAGGTAAGAGGATACCCTACTCTCACCTGCATGGAAACTATCAACATGTTTATCAATACAGTAAATGATATTGTCCTAGAGGAGCATAAAGTTCCTCTAATGAATGTGGCATTGCAATCAACTTCGATGAGGTGGTGGGGAAACCACTGCAACCACCTTCAAAGTTGGGAAAAAGTGGCAAGATATTTGAGAGCAAGATTCCAAGCATTAGAAGGACCACAACCTGGTAAAATGTACGGGGGGATCTCAGACCCCCGTGCCCATATCAAAGCCTATGAAGACCGGTGGAAACTGGAGGAATACCCAAAAACCCTATGGATGCATAACTTTGTGCACTCGCTGGACACAATCCTGCAAGAATGGTATCTTACGAAAGAGAAAAAGAGACAAACCAAAAATTGGGAATTACTAGCCGATAGGTTTGTAAAGATATTTTCCTTCAAAGAAGACACTCAACAATTAACAGACACCTTGCAAGCCGTGAAAAGGATTTTTTTCTCCACAGGGCCCATGGAGAATGCAGATCAACCTTCCTTAAACCAAATACCTTAATCAAGCTATCGGGAAGCAGTGGCTTGTGGTAAGGTAGATTAGGAAATGGATGACGATGATCTAGAGAACCTCAGACATCTCTCATTCGAAGAAAAGGAAGGGGAGCGAATAATTCAGGATGAACCTACAACAGAGGGACTGCACTTATTGCTGCTAAAGATAAAAAAACATAATATCGGGATCGCCGAAAAACCCAAATTAGCTTCCATTGGAGACTATTGGGATGAAGAAATGACAAAATAGATTTTTGATCTAAGTACCTATACAACAACAAATATGTTTCAGAACTATACAACAACTATCCATAACCTATGTTTTAAAGCTATGCAATAAGGACCTATACAACAACAACGCTATAATAAGGATCCAATGTTCTCTGTTGCATAATTTATATGAAAAAAATTTGCAGCTACCTCCCTAAGAATGCCTTTCCATAACATAAATTTTCACACAATTACAAAAGCTGTAACCCTTAATGAAAATAAACATTGTGTTTAGTAGTAATTCTTGATGTAATGTTGACTGTGCCCAGATCTTGAGACAATTCCTTTAAACCTGATGTGACTATGACTCTTGATGTGAAAGAAAAGGGTGGAAATCCTCATGATAATATCATTAACATCGATGTGACTGTAACCTTTTTACTTGATGACGGAAATAACACATATGCAACAAGATGTAGAGATCACACACACACATATATGACATTGAACCTTCATTAAGATTGGGCTCTGTGTATGACTGCGTGAAGATATTTTTGAATATATGGTCACTTGATCCAAAATATTGAGAGGAAAAAACAATGGTATGAAGTGTTTTTGTTACAATAACCTAACAATGAATGGGTCAAATATCCTAATGAAGAGAATCATATTAATGGAAAGCATACTGTAGAACTTGTCTTAACAAATGATCTTGTCATGAAATGGAGTATGAGTACTGGATGTTGAGATTAATCATCATTGAGCAATGTAGCTAGTAGCAGTGACAGAAAATTAAAGACATAACTTGACAAGAAACCTTGTTCTATCATAGTGACACATACAACATTGATGCAAATCACATGATCTGGTATGTCTACACATATTACAGAAACACTTGATAACAACACTCTTGCAGAGGACCGACATACATGTATTGAGTTTGTGTATGGGTGATTGACAATGATCCATGTTAGTGACATGATGACATATTTGTTACACCAATTTTTGGTCATCTAAACTGTTACTATTAGATGGACCAAAGTACACCATGTAAGACCAATTTTACCCTAGTAAAATTGCTTTCAATATGAAAAATAACTTAGTAATCCACAATTTATTAAGTTGTTTATGGTCTAAACAGGGAACCCCATGAGGAAATATCAAATAAATCCCTATTTGTTTGATTTTCCTCAAGGGATAATTAATTAAACATCAATTTAATTAATATTCCTAGCCATATTTAACCCAAAACAGGAAACTTAATTAGACAAATCATTATTTATCTTATTATTTTCTAGGAGTAATTATTTAAATAATATTTCTTGTTAATTTTGACTAAATCATTTATAAATAATTGAATAAATCACCATTTATTTAGTTATTACTCAACCAAATTCTTAAAATAATAAATAAATCATTTATTTATTTATTATTTACAAATAAAGCGATTTGACCAAATTCAAATTCTTTTTCCCTCCAACAAAAATAATAAAATATTCCATAAAAGTTGGATCTAGATTTGGTTAATAATATTTTAATTATGCACCAATATCTAGACTAAATCAATATTTTGTTATAAATAGAAGGGCTTTTCTATTCATTCACTACCTTTTGTTGCCTAAATATCACTCTGGATCTATACTTTTGGTATCACTTTGATCCTCCATCATTGTCATATTTTTCTATCTTTTTGCTTTTGAGCTCCCTTTGAGTTCCATTTTTTGTCTGGGTTTTCTACACCATCAAGAGAGAGAGATCTTAGATCTGAAGCACTGAGGGCATACAAGAACCCATCCCATTGAAGGGGACTGGTAACATCTTTCTATGTCTCCTTCCCAGGTGTCATAAATACAAAATTATTTAAAAATATTCTTGTCTTTCTATTGGATGCATGGATCAACTCTTGCTTTTATTTGCTGTTTAATGTCTTTAACTGCATAGATATGGGTTTTGTAGCATTTATTCTGATCAAATAACTACATATATAAGGAAATTGACAACCATATTTAATGTTAGGGCTATTTGTTATGCACAACTAAAGTGAGTTTTTTTCATACGCTTGCAATTAGAATGCACACAAATAATTGGCGACTCCACAAGGGTTTATAATTACGACCGTTGTCATTTTTCATATCCATGCATGACCAACTACTTCAACCCCTAGGGTTTTTCTTCAGCTTCTGATTTTTCATTTCTTGATGTTGTTTTAACCTTTAAAACCCTAAAACAGTAAAAATTCTTACTTTTGTGTGTTTTTGGGCCTATTGCGCAGGTGTCAAGTATCAGCTGCAGCTGAGACGACACTTTTTTTTGAAACCTGCTCTTGATATGGTCGTAAGTGCAAGTCACACTTTTTGGGCCAAAAACTGTGACCTCAACTTTCAGGGCACAAAAAATAGCCAGAAAACTGCGACCTCTGCGGAAAACAAGTCAAAAAATGTGACTTGAACTTTTTGCGGGAATTTTTCTATGATTTTTTTGGGTTTGTCTGGGCTATTGTTTAGGGTTTTCTGACCACCCTCTCCACCCATCTTGGGCCTATACTTGCTCTATTTACTCGTGGAAGTAGGAACCAAAAACCTTAGTGCTTCAATACGCTTCCACCTTTTTACGAGGAGTTTAGCTGAATCAGGTCGTCTGAGATTTCAGTGTGTTCAGCCATTTTTCAGATTTGATCTTGTACTTTCATATCCATTTCAAATTGGTTATTGATCCATCCAAAACACCTATTTTTAGTTTTTTTTGGTCCTCCTCTAGGGTCCCCTCCATTTCCCTTCAGGTTGTAGCCTTTCGCCACCTCGTTTACAACACTTTTCCCTTTGGTTTTTTGTCGTTTTCTGCACCTATTTCTAGCATATCGGACCTTTAGATCCCTGTCCCTCGAATTTATATCCATTGGACCTTTTGTGTGTTTTAACTAGATTTTACCCACCCATAGACTAGTTGTTTGGAAGCCCTTCTCCTTGGGTTTAAATTGATGCATCTTTAGCTGTTTATTTTCCATCATATTCAGTTCACTTTACTGTTATTTTCAGATTTATTTACAGTTATACAAGACCTTTTTTATTTTTTTCTCGACACACGTCCGAGTTTAATTAAAATTAACACACTTATCACATACACGCACACCCTAAGTGAAGAGCGCCTAGTTTACACCACCAGGCCAAGACTATAACATTGTAATCAATTGATCCTGCACCTCCTGCCCTTGTTTCAACATTGTAATCATTTGTTCCTGCACCTCCTTGCCTTTGTTGGTCTCTCTTCCTTCTAAGATCTGTGTCTTTTTTCCATCATTGCGCCCCTAAGGCGTTTATCCCAGAGATTTCTTGGCCTTCATCCTCAGTTTCCAGTAGGAAGACTTACTCATCCGCGTAGGGTTCGAGTTTGTACTTCACCGAGTCCCCACTCCGACTCTACTTCTGGTTCATTAGGTTCCCCTTCTGGTTCTATCCTCGGCTCTCCTCCTGTCACCTTCACCATGTCTGGCTCAGGACCTAACACTGGTGGTAGCCCCAGCCCTAATGCTGGTAATACCACTAGTGGGGCCCCAACATGGACTATTCCAGCTTCTCCCTTACTCCCTTATATGGCAGGCCAACCAAGCTCCCTTCAGACATCCCCAAGTTTGAAGGTCTTGCTGGAGAGGATCCTACCAACCATGTTTGTTCTTTCCACATGTGGTGTTCGTCTAACTCCATCACTGATGGCTCCATCTGTCTTTGGTTTTTCCAGTATATGCTTACTGGAGAAGCTTCTAAGTGGCATGTCGACCAATCCTCCTCCTCTCATACTACTTTTGCGACTCTTGCCTGGGATTTTATATCTTACTTCCAGCTTCCACTTCGTTATGACACCTGTACCGAACTCTTGACCTCTTTCTTTCAATATTTTGCAACCCGCCTATCTAATCATGTCCAAGAATGGCGGAGAAGAAAGAGCCTTTGTCGAGCCCCTACCTTCGAAGACAATGTCTACATGGACTGGTTTCTCAGATCCCTTTTTCCTGATATTGGAAAAGATGTCGCATCTCATTTCCCTTAGACCGAAGAAGCTGCCCTCCAGATTGCGTTGAAATATGACCTGATCTACGCATAATCTGGTTATGTTTATACCATCTTACCTGATCTCCCTAGACCCGGTGGTGCCAAAGCGACGGGGGCATCTCATGTCGTCGACGGTATCATTGGAGCCCTTTGTCATCCATACACTCATCCTCCCATGGGTTATGGATTCCCTCAGGGAGGGACCAACTCCTCTAGCACTTTTCCCTCTCCTGGTAGCATTTATCCAGGATACAACATGCCTCCTCGTTTTTCCCATCCTATTTACCACAATGTTGCCCAAGCTCCTTATTATCCGTATCCGTAACCTGGTCCTTTACTGATCCCTCAGCCTTAGGTAGAGGTTCATACCAAGATCCCCAAGGGACCATTACAAAAAAATTCTGCTTCTGGTAAAGCTGCACATTCATATAGTATAGTAGATGACTTGGCGTAATCCCTTATTGCCATGTCAACACTGGAAGTCCTCTAGTCGTGCCATTCACAATGAAAAGATCTACTAACTTCGATGGTCATTATGGATCCTTCATATGATCATTTGATCATCTTTGATGTTGATCGGTCAGAACATCCTCCCCTTCCTGCTTCCTTCGCCTTCCAAATCCCTGTCAAGATCTGGAATGCCAACGTCTCCCATTGTATCATTGACAAGGGGGCATCCACCTGTGTGATGTCTGCTTCAGTTTAGAAGCAACTCGGATCTCCTGAGTTGGCCCCTTCCACTATCACTCTCTGAGCGTGGGATGGCCACTCTTCCCAGCCCCTTGGAATGTTCTGAAATTTTCCTATTACTCTTGCGAGCAAGACTGTTTGTGTTGATGTATAAGTCATTGATGCCCCCTTAGATTACAAAATTATATTGGGTCGTAGCTACTTTTGTGATGTCTGTTGTCCCATATGCAGTCCACCGTAAGATGTGATTTCCTCACAATAGAAATATTGTCACCATCGACTAGTTGACATATTATGAATTGAAGTCTCAGACCTCCCCTGAGTCCATCGTCTCTTCGGTGGCCAATAAACAAGCAGTCGAACCTCCGACCAGTTTCTCACCCAGAGTCTATAAAGACCCCTCTTTTCTTGGTTCATTCCTTGGTCTTCCTCCTCTTATCTCTGATCCCAGCTCATCGAATTTTTGCATGATGAAATCATCTCAGTCCATCCTCAAACAGACTAGTTCGACTAGTAAACAACCCATCCCTCCGTAACCTACTCCTAGAACCTCGACTCAGCCTTCAAGACCCCCTCATCTAGGCCCCTCATATGCAGCTGGTATCCATAAGCCTATCTACCATCCTGGAATGGTTCCTCCTGGCCTTAACCATCTTGGAGTTGTCCCGCTTAGCCATTACCCCTTTAGTCAGATACCGTTTCAAGCTCCCACTCCTGGAGTATTATCGGTACCTATTATGGCTACCTTATCTCTTCCTAACATGACCCTGGGGATCTAGTTAGGTACATTGATCCCCGAGCCTCTATCCCGCCTATTCAGCCCAAACCTTATATTTATTTGACCTCGGTCCAACCGGTTGCCATGACCCCTCCCTTTGATTCCGTGCCTCAGCCACCTCAACATGAACCTAATCCTATTGCAAAAGCTTAGGGTGAGGGGGGAAAATCCTACAAGAAGGAACCTAAAGACAAGGCTGCCCAGAAAAACCCTCCTCCTCCTCAGCCTCTAAAGCGTACCCCTCTGTGTTCTTTGTGTGATGTTTTTTGTCATGCCACCCATCATTTCCGTGAATTTCCTCACATCAAGCCCATGGTCAACGAAGCGTTTCCGAAGTCTGATATCCCAGAGGTCTATGTCACTATACTTGATTCAGTCCCGAAACTAAAGTCTTTGCACAAAAATAATCCTTGTGCTTTTTGTGATTTTCATTGTCACTATACCCACCTCTGTCCCCGCCTTGATTAATACCGTGCCTCTTTAGAAGTGGTCCGCCAATTCGAGGCCAAGCGCAACAAGTCCACCACCTCTCCCTTGTTTGCGAGTTTTGCTTTGGCATAACTAGAGGTCTTTCCTGCTCCCATTGACATTCCCCCTCCCGATGTCGAGATGACAGAGCCTACGGCCACCATTTTCTACCTATCATTATCCATGAGACCCACGGTGGAAGACCCCTCTGGGACTTCCCCTTCTATTTTGCCTTACCTTCCTTCAATGATCACCCTGGGCTCAACATCGGTAGATCCCTTATCTACTTACTCTTCCATCACCCCCCCGTGATGATGTGCATGTGAACCTTTCTTCTCATGAATATGAGTCAAGTAGATATGCCGCGTATTGTGGTCTCCTTTCTGCCAATCACCCCATCTTCCATTTCGATGAAGACATTATGGAAGTGATGATCACCCCTGACTTTCCATGGGATGATATGCACCATCACATATACTTCCTCCCGCAGCAGTCCTATGACCAATATGCTGTGGAAAAAAAAGACTTCATTCACGATGAGGTAGATTGGTTTAGAAATCCCATCCATGCACCTGATGCTTTTGAAGAAGGAAATATGGCCAATATCTCTCCTACCATTAAAATTAACATTTCCGAAAAACCAGGGGTAGAAGAAAACATTACGTTGGGCACCCAATGCACCCCAGAATAAATTGAGGCTTATACCAAGTTATTCAAGGAATTCTACGATGTTTTCACCTCGTCCTATTCAGAAATGCCTTGAATTGATCCCGCCATTTTAGAACACCATATCGATACATGGCCCGATGCCATTCCTATCCGTCAAAAGTTAAGACCCATTAATCCTTCCAGACGAGAAGTTGTCAAAGCTGAAATCGATAAGCTCAAGCAGGCTAGTTTTATCAGTTCTCGTTCTCAAGAAACAAGGCACCATCTGTGTCTGCACTGAATTTCGTGACTTGAACAAAGCTTGTCCCAAAGACAACTTCCCCACACCATTCATTGACCAAATAATTGATGAGTGTGCAAAGCACGAGGTTCTATCCTTCATGGATGGTTTCTCCGGATATAACCAGATTGTTATCCACCGTGCTAATCAACTTAAGACTGCGTTCATTAGTCCGTGGAGAACCTTCGCTTATAGGGTCATGTCGTTCGACCTTAAGAATGCCAGAGCCATTTTTTAACAGGCAATGTCATATTGTTTCAATGACCTGGCTCATATTTTCCTTTCTTATATAGATGACCTTACTGCGCGTTCTAAACATTGGGCGCAACACCTTCATGATTTGCGTACCATCTTCCTCCGATGTCGCAAGTATAATATCCGCCTCAACCTGCTGAAGTGTGTCTTTTGTGTTCATGCCGACCATATTTTAGGCTTCATTGTATCTAAAGATGGCATAAAACTTGACCCCTTGAAAGTTCAAGCCATCCTTGAGCTTCCTATTCCTCGTACCTTATGCCAGTTACAAAGCCTCCAAGGAAAAGCTAATTTCCTTCATCGGTTCGTACCTGACTATGCCACCACCGTGCATGGTGTTAGCCAGCTATAAAATTTGTTATATCAAATGCTGTCTAAAACATTTTTGAAGTCTTCAAGGAACAAATTTTACTACTAAAAAGTGTTACCTCTTGAAGACTCTTGAAGGCCTCATGCCTCTTTCCAAATCTTCACTGATGTGCCCAATTTACACTCAGAAATTCTGCTGATTTCAAAGACAAAATACTGTTGCAAACACCATTTTCCCCTTCCTTCCACTTCCAAAACTAACCTCATTTTTACCCCTTCATCCCCCATGAAATATTTCATTTTCATATTTTCCCCTTTCCCCCCATCGAGACCCCCTTTGATAAGGTTCAAGACTCCTTCTTTGCCTTATCGAAACCCTCAAAACTGTTGAAAAACATTGAAAACTTCATGAAAATACATATTCTTGTGTAAAGGTTTAAGCCCCTTGGTCTAAGTCCTTAGCCATTGCCACTACACACGCCTTGGTGCTGGAACCAAGCGCTAGCCATCCAAGTGCCTATCGCATCGCAAAGAGCCGAGCAAATAAATATTTTTCCATGGTAAAAGCTCCGATGCCGATTAGCCCCGTGCATTATAACCCCCGGTCATATTAATTTCCATATAATACACGGCCCCGCAGATGGGCGCCGAGTTGTATTGTAAATATATTTTCTGCCCCCAAAGCACAAACCTTTGTTTATATTAAATTTTGGGTTTTAAATGCTTTTGTCATTATATTAAAAGAAAAACGGGCGGAATTCATCGCATTGCTTTTGAGAGGGAGGCGGTTTTTTATGTTTGGTAACGATTAGTGCCACCGGCCGACACGTAGCTTCGAGCACTGTTGAAAAAACCTCCCTCATTGCGAATTAAATGTCGGATGTGGAGTGGGCGCGATATTGATGCGCGCCGTCCGATCTGAGGCCGCTCATCGGACAGTGATCACGCTTTGAAGAAGCCCGATAGATAGACTAAGGTACGGTGCCGTCATGAAAACATCTCCGCTGTCGATCTGATCTGCAGATCGATGGTCCACATTCAATCGCCCCAGTCCCCCTTGTCCACAGCAGTGTCAGTGGTCCCAGTGCCACATCAAAGTCCATATGGAAAAATGTAATTGTGGCGGGTCTTCACTGTTTCCCCGTGCAGTCAGCAGAACTTTTGTGACTCGAAATAGTTATACAGAGTGATTTAATTAAAGGTTTTGATGTCCGGGGCATCTTCCTAAGGTTTTGTGGTACCCGATCTTCACCGTCGATCGGATGGGCCGATCTCATCCGACGGCCCACGTTAGTCTCGAACCCCCCACTCATTTTTCCACCGTTTTTTTCCGAAACAAAGGTTTAAACCTTTCTCTCCGCTTTTATTTTATTTTTTTCGAATAATGTGACCCCTTCACGTTATTTTTTCGCCTCCGCTCCCGACCGTCAATATTTGGGCGATCGACGGATCCAATTTAATTTATTCTTCCGCCTTCCCTTTGACTTCTTCTGATTAATCTAGACCGTTGGATGATGCCATCCAATGGCCATGCTCTCCCCACATGTCCTTCCAAAGTAGTAAACCTATATATGCAAGATTTCATAATGTTTTTGTATTTTGCAGGGTATTAAATGGTTTTTCCGCCCTACTGAAGAAAATTCAAACGCTGAGGGTGACGATCCTCCTGCCTTCGATTCATCAAAGAGAAGCCTTTGCAGGGTTTAAAATCCACTTTTCATCGATGTTTCATGAGGCATTGATGCCCTATCACCCCTACACATCCCTGCACACGAACAAACACAGTGAATCGAGCACAAATCAAAGAGTATCAGTGTCGAAGACAATAATATAACAGAACAGAAGATTGAAGGCAGATCTATGGGGATTACGTCTAAGATGGTTTATCAAAAGCATAATCCCCAATTAAAATACAGTTAACAAAAAAATGATAAAATTTCATCAGACAGAAAGCCTCCACTGCCACATCTGAGGCAAATTGATTCCTCCCAGCTACCATAGTGCCACCTGTGCCTAGAAGCATTCAAACAGAGGCTGAAGTTATTGATCAAGATCAAGTATTTTCCTTAGCACAGCCAGAGAAGTTAATTCTGCAAACAAACTTAATGAAAAAATATCACCAAAGTTACTTTGACATCACACAGAGCCCCAAAGGTCAAAAAGAGCTCCCACCGAGCTTAAATCTTTATGTAAATCATTTAATACAGAGGACATCTATGTAAGCTTCTCCATCGAGCCCCCCAAAGGCTGAGAAGCCATTAAGTCTATATTAATTATCTTTGGAGATCTTTTATCAGATTTCACCTCCTCATTCTTCTATAAATACTACTGCAGAAGATGAGAGAGGGGTTGGTTGATTTGGCTACTGAACATTGAAATGTAATTGAGCTTGAGACTTCTACTTGTAAATAGTGTTCACTGGCTCTTGGAGCTCTGCTTGTGGTAGATAAGTTAGGCTGAGATGTGTAGAAGATTGCTAAACTAAAGTATTGGACTTAAAGCTATAACTAGTTTGGAGCATCAATACAAGCTGATTTATGGGATCCTGGTCTATGTTGACGGTGATGTTTTTCTCATTGTGACTTTTTATTTTGTTTCTATTTTCACAATGTTTCATCTTCTCTTATAAAGAACATCATGCATAGAGTTAGGACCTACTGTATATCAGTACCCTTCTCTGACTGAAAATCTTTATCTGAATGTTTTCTTCCAATCTGTGTTATTTAGGAATGATTTAATTCAGTTTAAGCATAGGAATGCTGGCGTTCCCTCGTCTTATTGTTTTAGCTGAATATTGTTCTTAGATGTTACTTTCATTTCATGTTAATTAGAGATGAACTAAGGAAGATATGGTGTGACCTGGTCCTAGTTTTATCTCCAAAGACTGTCTGAATGTTTCCTTTGGAATGTGTTAAAAGATGGCTAGTTTCAAAGCACTTACCAGATCTTAGACCATCCTTTGTTATCATTTTTGTTTCACTCTGTTTTTATATGTTTTCTATTGAAAGTGTATCAAAGGCTGGCTAGTTTAGAAGTACTTACCAGATCTTAGTTTACTTTCATGTCTTTCTTAAGTGTTTTTCAAAGGCTGGCTAGTTTCAAAGTACTTACCAGATCCTAGGCTACTCTTTTTTCTTCATTTGTTTCAATTCCCCTTCTTTTTGTATCATTTCATTCCATAAATCGAAATTTCAAGAGATCCTTAGACATAGATGACTTTCCCCATGGACCACTCTTGCACCTGGCTATTTCAATTAAACCCTATTATGACTCCATAGCCCAATGGACTAAAACCTGCAATCATTTATCTTCCTGGCCAAAGCTTGATCTATTTGCTTGCAACTTCTCACCTTTGAAACTCTTTACACTTAGAACTTTCCTCCTCAAACAGTAATCATGCTCAACCATCCAAAAACAAAACAAACCCTCGGCCTTCATAACTAGCCTAATATCATTACTCAAAAATCCAAAGACAAATCCATCTTTGCACTTATTGGAGAGATCCATCTCCGGATTCAGGAGGGCTAGATCCTAGAATCCCAAAGTGGTTGAAACGATGTTTCTCCATGTGATCGGACTTTTCCAATCTTGCTAATTACAGGGAGCTAACATTTCTGGCGACTCCACTGGGGATCGAACCCAGAATCTCTGGTTCCATTTAAAACTTCATAAAAATTTGTGAGTAAAAGTAGCCTTTTTAAGCACTACCAAGAAATGGTAATCATGATGAAACTTGTTTGAATCAGTGAAAAACTAGGGAAACCCTAGGATTCTCATAAGGTTTTATCTAACCTTGAAAAATCAGCTAGCTTAGCCATAAGAGTAGACTGTATTTGTCTCATAACCGTAGCTAAGTTTTGAAATAGAGTTAGGACATTCTTAGAAACCACATAACTAAAAAATAACTCAGAAAAACCAAAAATATTTCAGATTGGTATCCAAATAAACATGGTGGTGGACCATAAAACCTTTTACCTCCTTAGGAGCTAAAAAATTCCACTTGGTGACTCCACAATCCTCAACAGACCTTAAGACTCCACTGGGAAGAACCCTTGTCATTGTAATATCATTCAAACTCAGTTAGAGGACTGTAGGATTAAACTTTGTGTAAATAGATCAGTTGACCTTTTAAAGACTGTCATACCTGGTTAAAATTTTCTTGTTTATTTGGGTCTGAAAAACACAGCAAAGTGGCTCCTAGAAAGATTCACACTAGAGCCTATCCTGACCCTGATCCACCTGAGATAGTTGATAACCTAGAAAGTATCCTTAGGAAATCTCCTAGGAGTAAATCATCGACTGTTTTCAGATCACCCTTGAGAGCTAATTCAGTTCCTGAAAATCTTGTAGCTCTATAAGAGTCATATGGTGGTGGAACCATAAAACATTTTACCTCCTGCGAGCTAAAAATTTTCCACCTGGCGACTCCACACTCTGAAACTCCCAAAAGACCAAATGAATCCACTCGTAGAAGACTCTAAACTAGTTGACCAGACACAGTGACCTCATTTATGATTTACAAACATGGATTTAGATATAGATCCAGAAGGCAAACATATGCTCATGATGGAAAAATTAATGTACATGCTTGGAAAAAGAGTGGATAGGTTTATAGCCAATATGAATATTGGTTATCAAGAAGAAAAAATGATTTTCTCTAAGCAAACAAAACCTTTGCCACTACAAGACATGTATGATAAATATGAAGAAAATAATCAAGAAATATTTCTAATCATGATGGAAAAGATGATGTACATGCTTGGGAAGATAATGGATAGGTTGATGGATAATATGAATGTTGATAATCTATAGCAAGCTAGGCTTTCCCTCGATCAAACGCAAGCCCAATCACCTCAAGACCAAGAATCTGACCAAGACATGTATTATGATCAACACTTTATAAAAGATGATGAGAAAACTAACAAAGAAAGCAATGAAGAAGGTTGTCAAGAAAAACTTGATTGCCTGCCTATGTCTTGTACCATGCTGATAAGAGAATTTCATGACCTAAATGCAAAAACTTTTAGTGACACAAGTGAAGTTCCGCTAGAAGAGACTCAAGAAGACATCAAGCCTCAAAATCAGCCAACACAAGATAAAGAGGACTGCTGTACCTCTGTTCTAAGAAAAAAGAAAACTCCTTCTCTCTTGACAGAGAAAGAGATTGATCTAGTATTAAACAGAAAACCAACATCTAAACCTTCATTTGAACCAAACGATTCGGCTCATCTACCTACTCCATATTGTTGTCTTGATACAAGAACTAAACTTGCAGATCAGCTAGAAGAAAAGGAAACTGATATCCCAATATGTTTGACTGATGAAAATATTTATTCTGATAAATTTTCAAACTTTAATCAGTCTGATGATGATGATGATTTCCAAGCAGAAACTAATCATGCAGGGCAACCAGAGCTGCAGAATCTTGTCACTTTTCGCAGCTGCTTCAACTTTCCGCAGCCATTTTGTTAAAGTCTATATTGCAGGTGTCTTTAGGCAAATCAAGCCACATGGGCAAGTTGGAAATGACATGGATATGGACCGAGTCCTATTGGCTCAGTCGAATTCACCAAAGAAGGCCGTGGTCAAAGGTAGTCAAGCGGTAAGAGTCCTACGGTGACAGAACTCCATTTTTCACCACGTGAAGACTTGCGTGGCCGTTCCTAAATCTCAGGGGACATATCAACACCTGTGAACTACTCCATAAGCCGAATCCAACAGCCACCCTCCATAGATTTAATCTTCACGGCAGCCATGATGCTAGATTTCTGGACATGGTTGTTCACGTGTCTTTTATCAGCGCAGATTGTAGGAAAGTAGTTATGTCATCCTCTGTTATAAATAATGCGTTCTCATACGCATAGTAGCTAGCTTCTGTAATGTAATTTTGCTGAAAAGAAAGCCCAATGTGTCGTGACATTATTTCCTTGTTATAACTGCGTTTTGAATACATGAGAAGACTCTGTTCATAAGCATAATTCATGGTTGATAGCTGTTGCCCGAGGATTGTGCAGAGGGCCCCTGCACACGCCGAGGTTTTGTTTATTGCTGTATAGTTTCATGCTTTATTTCCTTACGTTCATTATGCCATAGTTATTCACGTGTATATATTACATCTCTTATGGTATTAACGTTTTATTTCCGTCCATAATTTTTCATGCTTTATACTGCTGTTAACTGATCAGTGTCTTTGTTCCAGATTACAGTAGGCAGCCCAGGCATTTGCACATAGTTTTACAATGACTAATGACATGGAATCAGTCTTGTCCTTCTGCTGATTTATTTTTCTTAGCTTTTAATTCCAACACTGTTTTATTTATTTCAGTTTTGTACATTTGCTTTATTAGTTAGATTAGATATTAAATTAATCATGTCATTATCATTTACCTCCGAAAACCATAGCGAGACTAATGGTGAGGGATTGAAGTATGAGTGTGTAGTTTGATATTAGTTTATTTTTCTGCAAGTTAGATATTAAATTGCTCATGTCATTATCAGTTACCTCCGAAATCCATAGCGAGACTAATGGTGAGGGATTGAAGTATGAGTGTGTAATTTGATATTAGTTTATTTTTCTGCAAATTAGATATCAAATTGCTCAAGTTGTTTATGATTACCTCCGAAAGCCATAGTGAGACTAATGGTGAGGGGTCAGAATATGAGTTGATGTAATTTGATTTTAGCTTTACTTTGCTTGCAATTATTGGATTTCTTTGAGCACAGTTTCTTTTGTATTTAGACAACAGCAAGGGTAATGGGTTTCATGATCAATAGTTCACTGTTTGTTTGACTAGTATAGTGGCACATTTTCATTTTCTTTTAGGAATTAATTTTGTCATTGCATGTTTTAAAACCCTTTTGAAGTTTGAAGTTCGGGAAATCATTATAAAGGACATCATTGCCTTGAAAATTTATATGCATACTTGTATTTTAGAATTTCCATCTCACATTAGGAAACCAACCAAGATAAAAAAATCCCCAAGATAAATAAAAAACCCAAAAATGACAAAAAGTAAGAGATAGGTTATCTTGCACATATAGTGTGCCACACTTCGTCAGCTTACGAATCCCGGATTGACAAATTAATGTAGAAATTTAGGACACACTAAATTGACCAAACATTTTGGCGCCGTTGCCGGGGAAGTGTAACTAGGTAGCCAATTTCTTAAAAAAAAAAACAATAAAAAGAAGGGAAAATTTGATAACTTCTTGAAGTATGCTCTCCTCTTGCACCTAGTGTGATCTGGAGGATCAGAAAAGAGAGTTATTGGTTCAATAATTTCTTAAGTATGCTCTCTTCTTGCACCTAGTGTGACCTGGAAGATCAGAAAGAGAATTATTAGCCCAACTTAAAAATATAAAAAAAATGACATGCATAGAGCAAGAGATTCTAGGGGAAGGTTTATAGCTAGAGCCAAGAGTTTTATTTTCACAACTCCATCTTCTTCAAGGCATAGACAAGATTCACCACCATCTACCCCTAGCCTTAAGATTCCTAGAATTCAAGGAGCAGCTGAATTAGAGGATTCTCCTACACCATCTACCAAATCTCATTTAGAAGAAGACCCTTTCTTTACTTCTACAGGAGAGCATATTGTAATTAAAGAAGTAGAATCACCTGAAGAAGAAAAGGAAGAAACTCCCTCTCATCCTCCCTTGATAGAAGAACCAGAGGACTCTAAGGACTCTGAAGAAACTATCATGACAGAGGAAGTAGTAGATGGATTCGCAGGTAGAGGTAGAGGTAGAGGAGGAGGAAATAATGGAGGCAACAATGGTGGAGGTGGAGGTAATAATGGAAGAAATAGGGAAGGAGACAACTCGTTTGGATTCCCTATAGTTGATGAGGAAAATCATACAATGATGAAAAAAATCTCACCATCTGTCCTCCCCAACTTTTATGGATTGCGAAGTGAGGATCCTGAAACATTTCTGTTTGAGTTTGAAGTCGTGTGCCGAACCTATGACTATATGGAAGACTCTCAAATACTCAAACTGTTTCCTTCAACATTGAAGGGAGCCGCTTTGAAATGGTTCATGGGATTAGTCACCCAATCTATTAGGACTTGGAATGATATGAAACAAACATTTTTGGATAGATACCTAGACTATTGCATGCCCACCAATCACAAGGATGAGGTATTCAAAATGGTGCAAAAAGAAGATGAAAATTTGGAAGATTTACTTGAAATATTTCAATACAACTTAAAAAGAGAAAAGATGAGCAACTTAGATGAGGAAAATTTGAAAGCCCTTATATTAAAATCCATCAGAGATGAATGGATAGATATTTTAAACATGATGGGGAAAGGAGACATTTCTCAACTTCCACTTCGTGACATAACAGAACTATGTGTCCATCTCTCAAGGGAAAAATCTAAAACGGGAAAAGGGCCTAGAGATCCTTCTCTTATCAGGGCAAACAAATCTGCAACTGGATCAGTAAGTAGGGCAGAGATTGGAAATATTCTTGATGAATTAAAAACTGATATCTTAGGGAGCCTAAGTGAATAACTAGACACCCTTAAAATTCAAAACAAGCAGAAAGCAAAAACTGATGCTCTAGCCATCTTTTTTCCAAAATGTAGGAAGAAACATACTTTAAGGGAATGTCCCTTGGATGCAAAATTTGTAGAAACATGTATGATTTGCTCAGAGAATCATGAGACCAAGGATTGTCCTTCAATTCCTAGACTCAAAGCTGTCTTTCAAGAAGATCCAAATTCAGTAGAATCTCTCTGTTTTGTTGCAAGAAGACCTTGGCAGGGGCAAAAAACTCAAGGGTTTAACAACCCTATGAATTTTCAACCCCCACCAAATTGGAATCCTTGGCAAAAACCTTGGCCCCAACCTCAAAATCCATATCAGTCATGGGTACAAGGTATGCAAAATCCTTATGGGAGATTTGCTCAATTTTATCAATATCCTCCATCTTTTCAAAATCAACAAGCTCCACAACTTCCAAACCCAAATCTACAACTTTCATCGCCATTTCCACAACAACAACCTCCTCAACAAAATCCAAATCCTCAACTCATGCTTCCATTCCAACAAAAGACAAATCAACTTCCAGCTCAGCCATTGCCAAATCCTAACAATAAAAATCCTCATAATACTTACATGATAGAAGGACAACAATTTCCTACCTATATTATTGTTCCTCTCAATGATGTACAACTCAGGTCTAGTAGAGTTTTAGAAAAACCTTCTATAGATGTCCAAGAGCAAGATACCTCTAAGGAGGACTCTCTTAAAGTCAATAAGGGTTCTGAGGAAGCATCTCTTCAAAACTCAAACATTAAAAAAGAGAAAGAAAAGTTAACCCCCACAACTCCTATAGTTGAGCAACCTGCATCTTCATCCACACCTCCTTTCCCCGAAAGATTACAAATTGATAAAGGGGTGGAAAAACAAATCTTGTTGCCTAACTATGATTTTCTAGATGAATTAAAGAATGTTTGTATCAAGATTCCCTTGCTACAAGCCATTAGAGATATTCCTATTCTAGCAAAAACAATAAAGGAGTTGAGTCTCAAAAGACCAGGAAGGAAACTAAGAGATACAAGAAGAATCCACTTGGTAGGAAAAATTGCAGATATCATGATGGGAAAAATTACCATGCAGAAGTATGTAGATCCAGGTAGTCCAATTTTCAAGACACATATAAATGGGATAGAAATTCCAAACACATTGATTGACTTAGGGGCTGCTATCAACATTATGAGTAGTCAGACTATGGAACAACTAAAACTTCCTAATCTTCTTTTTACACCTACTTTACTGCAACTTGTAGATCAATCAATTATCAAACCAGATGGTGTATTAGATGATATTTCAGTCTCCTTAGATTCTTGGGAATATCCAGTAGATTTTATGATTTTGACTCCCAAGAGTAATCTAGGAGGGCACCCACTTATCTTAGGAAGACCTTGGCTAGCCATAACTGATGCTTTCATTAGTTGTAGATCTGGGGATATGTACATTTCTAATGGTAATTTGACAAAGAAATTCAATTTGTATCCTCCAGCAAAAGCAATCACAGAAGTAGGAGACAATGAATGGGTTGATGATGAGGACACTATACAACCTGTATTTACCATTTCGGAAATTAGTGAGGATAGTCAAATTCTGAACACATTAGAAAATTTTGAGACATCTTTAGAATATGACCCCACACAATTTCAGTTGGAATCTGACATAGAATATTTATCATCAAGACAAATGTCTCTTTACTCTATGGAAGAGTTTGGTAGTTCTACCATTGAGATTTTTCCAGAAAAACATTGAATATCAACAAACATTTGGAAAAGTCACAACAAGAAGAACTAACCAAAATCTTGCAAAAACATTCTACTGCATTTGCATGGGAGTATACTGACATGAAGGGTATTGATCCTAAGACTTTCATCCATCATATCTATATTGAGGAAAACAATAGACCAATCAGACAACCTCAAAGAAGGATGAATCCAAATCTTAGGGAGATAGTGAAAGAAGAGCTCCAAAAACTTCTCAATGTAAACTTCATTTATCCAATTTCAGATAGCCGATGGGTTTCTCCTTTCGTTATAGTACCTAAAAAGAATGGTAAATGGAGGGTATGCATTGATTACAGGGAATTGAACAAAGCAACTTTGAAGGATCACTTTCCTTTGCCCTTTATCGATCAGGTATTAGATACATTAGCAGGTAAAAAGTACTTTTCATTTTTGGATGGTTTTAGTGGCTATAATCAAATTCAGGTAGCACCTGAAGATCAAGATAAGACCACATTTACTCGTCCATGGGGAACTTTTGCCTACCGAGTGCTTCCTTTTGGGTTATGTAATGCACCAGCAACATTCCAAAGAGCAGTACTAGGAATTTTTTCTGATCTAATCCATGATTGTGTAGAGGTTTATATGGATGATTTTACAGCTTATGGTAATTCATTTGAAGAAGCATTAGAAAATTTGGAAAAAGTTCTTATAAGATGTAAAGAAACAAACCTTTCATTAAGCCATGAAAAATGCTTTATGATGTTTATTGAAGGGATTGTTTTAGGACATCATATTTCAGGAGATGGGATTAAGGTTGATAGATCAAAAGTTAAAGTCATCTCCAAGTTGCCTATTCCAAATTGTCAAAGAGATGTTAGAAGTTTTCTAGGATTTACTGGATACTATAGAAGATTTATAGAAAACTTCACTAAAATAGCATCTCCACTCTTCAAATTGCTTACAAAAGACTGTGAATTCAAATGGGATCCTGATTGTCAATCAGCCTTTGAAACTTTGAAAACAAGAATATCTGAAGCACCTATCTTGAGAGGACCAAATTGGAAACTCCCTTTCCATATTTCTACAGATGCTTCAGATACAGCTCTAGGAGCTGTGTTGGGTCAAAAGGATTTAGTCCCATATGCCATTTACTATACCAGTAAAAATTTGACTCCCACTGAGTTGAACTATACTGTAACTGAAAAAGAGTTTTTAGCTGTTGTTCATGCAATCAATAAGTTTAGACATTATATAATAGGCTATGAAACTTTTATTCATATTGATCATTCTGCGATTAGATATCTAATGAACAAACCTGTTACTAATGGCAGAGTGACAAGATGGCTCCTACTTTTGTAGGAATTCAATATTACTGTGTTGGATAGACCAGGGAAACAAAATACAGTAGCTAATTTCTTGTCTAGGATTCAGAATACTAAAGAAGATTCTCCCGTAGAGGATAAGTTTCCTGATGAATACTTGTTTGCAGTAACTACTAAGACCCCTTGGTATGCAGATATTGCTAACTATTTGGTTACAGGGAACTGCCTCCACATTTATTTCCAAGTGAAAGAAGAAAGATTATTCAGGAGAGTTCAAAATATTCATGGATTTCTAACGAATTGTTTAAAACAGGGCCAGATCTTGTGATCAGAAGATGTGTCAGGGAGGATGAAATGCCTAATATCCTCAAGGCATGTCATGATGAACCATGCAGCAGACACTTTGCAGACAAAAGGACAACCTATAAAATCCTCTCTTTAGGATATTGTTGGCCTTCCCTCTTCAAAGATGCAAAACAATATGTCAAAAGGTGTGACAGCTGCCAAAGAGTAGGGAAACCTACCCTTTCAAATGAAATTCCATTGCAACCACAGGTACTCATTGAACCCTTTGAAAAATGGGCTTTAGATTTCATTGGACCTATTAATCCACCATCTAAACAAAATAAGTATATATTGGTTTGTACTGATTATGTTACTAAATGGGTAGAAGCCAAAGCATTAGTATCTGCTACTGAAAATTCAGTTGTTCATTTTCTTTATGAGGATATTTTTACTCGCTTTGGTGTTCCAAGAGAAATTGTGACAGATCAGGGGAGCCAATTCACATCCAATTTGGTGGAGAAGTTGATGGAAGAATACAAAATCAAGCACACAAGATCTACTCCTTACCATCCACAAGCAAATGGTCAAGTGGAGTCCACAAACAAAGTTCTTGAAAGTATCATCACCAAAACTGTTCATCTACATAGAAGAGATTGGGCAGAAAGGCTTCCCGAAGCCTTGTGGGCCTACAGAACTACATGGAGAAATACAACAGGACATTCTCCCTATGAACTTGTTTATGGGAAGGAAGTCCTGCTCCCCATTGAGTTCCAAGTCAAGACCTTCAAGATAGCAGTTCAGTTGGGGATGGATCTATCAAAAGCCCAAAAGCATAGAATGGAGCAGTTGAATGAGCTAGATGAGATCAGACAAGAGGCAATTCTAAGAACTGATCTAGTTCAATATCAAAGAGCTAAATGGCATGACAAATACATCAAAGAGAAGAATTTTCAAGAAGGAGATTGGGCATTGCTATTTGATTCCAAGTTTAAAGATTTTAAAGGAAAATTTTAGACTCATTGGCTTGGGCCATATGAGATTGACAAGATATTTAGCAATGGAGTGGTAAGAATCAAGACCATTGATGAATCTCAAACTCCTCTTATTGTGAATGGCCACAGATTAAAGATCTATCATAAGCCACTCTCAAAAGAGGAATTTGTCAAAATGTTTCAAGATAATTCTGCAATAAGGCTGGTGAAGAAGAATCCTTCTTCTCCACCAGCCTAGCCTTTGTTCTTTTCAATTTCAAAAAAATTAAAAAAAATAAAATAAAATTGTATAAGCCTGAAAACCAATCACTGATTGGCAGTCTTATGCCAAAAATGTAGGGTGAAAATCAGGTACACCTGACACCCTATATTTTCCAAAAAATTCCCTCTCTCTCTCATTTCACAAGTTTTATGACAACCCACTCCATTTCATTCCACTTCATTCCACTCCACTTCATTTCATTTCACTCCATTTCATCTATTTCATTTCATTTCACCAATAAAATTTTTCTTTCATGACCATTTTCATTCAGTCAGTTATCATCTATCCATCTCCATTCACCCAAATAATTGCTGTGTCAGTTTCCGCAGCTGACACCAGTTTCCGTAGCCAGAAGCAGTTTCTGCAGCCACCACTCTGTTTTTCAAAAATTTACAGTCAGATGTTAGTTCAATAATCATGAAATCAAATGCAGGTATGAG
The DNA here is from genome assembly GCA_034641835.2 of Pinus albicaulis. Classification (NCBI taxonomy): domain Eukaryota; kingdom Viridiplantae; phylum Streptophyta; class Pinopsida; order Pinales; family Pinaceae; genus Pinus; species Pinus albicaulis. The sequence continues at coordinate 992,106,237 of CM076583.1, forward strand.
GACATATTATGAAGACATGAGGCATTCAAAAGCATCAACGAGGAGCAACTGATTGAAGACTAATGAAAAATGGTAAGAATTCCAAGGTATGAGTAGAAATTTATTTCAAATGGCATTCAAGCACATTTTTACATAGTTATAAACCATAGCTCCATTATATGCAATGAATGCATTGATAACTCCATAACCGTTCCACGATCTCTATACGATTCCCCCACAATCCTTGCATTCATTTTTAAACAGCCTCATAATAAGGCCTCCGGTCTTCACTCGTGTTCGGCTATACTTTGATACTCCACCTGTAATTATGGAACATGGTTGATTTGACTACGGCTTCTCTCAGCTGCACAAAATCTGCAGCCGTTTCATAAACGTGCTTGTGTCTACTCTGCAGCCACCCAATTTTAAATACTGCCAGATGCACTTTACTCCCCCTACTGTTCTATTGACCTCATGGCTGCATTTCCACCATGCTCACATAATCCTTCACCCCATTTTGTTCTCTGTTCCGCTTCATTCCGTGTACCTATTCTCTGATATCCGCTTACATTCACTGGTCTCCTTCATAAACCCTGTTCATTTCCGCTAATTCAGCTGTCTTACCTCCACTAAACCCTCCTCACGCAAACGAGTTTTAAAGAACAGAAGGAAGGATGGGTCGGTTTTTGAGGACAGAACTAGAGGGACCTAAATTTATGGAAGGATACCTGCAAGTCAAAGACATATTGAAAAAGGAAAAATGGCTTCGGTTTATTCAAAAGTTTAAAGGCTACAATAAGGAGGTAACAAAAGCTTTTGTGAGGTATTTCAATGGTCTGTAGGTAGAAATTGGGGACCTCAAATTTACAGTGACTGAGGCATCCATAGCAGCTGCTACAGAACTCCCTCAAGAAGGTGGTTCAATAACAATAGCATTGGCGAGGAAGCCTGGAGAGTGATCCTACGTAACCCAGGTATGGATGTCACCATTTTCAAAAAGGGAATTCCTGTCCATGCTTTAAAAGAAGAGTGGGCCAGTTTACTGTTGGTTATTCAAAAGTTTATCACCTGTGAGGAATGTTTTGGATCAATGTACACGTATCATACCCGACTGTTGATGAATTTCCTAGACAACCAGACCCTCAATCTGCCATACTTTTTACTAAACAGTTTGAAAAAGATGTCTGTAACCGTCCAAAAGCATCTGGGGGACGTAGAACCACATTTGTATCACCATGGTCTCGTGAAAATCTTGATAGAAAAACAATTAAAAGAGAAAAAGGACACCTGGGAGAAGTTTTTAATTAGAAATTTCTTTGAAGAACCCCAAGAAACCCCTGAAGGCAGTACATCAAAAAGAAGTAGAAGAAAGAGAACATGTGATAAAATTCAAAGCACTCCTACTAACACAGTTGAAAGAACTAGAAGAGAAGAAAGACTGTCTAAAAGGAGGAAGGAAAAGACTGAGGGTAAAAAGCCAACAAAATCAAAAGAGAAAAGAAGCATTGAGTCTGTGCATCAAACCCCTTCCTCAGAAGAAGACCATCAAGTATTGTTTGAGAGAATAGTTCACCTTCAGGAACAGTCAGCTATGGCCAAAAAGAAAGGAAAAGAAAAACAGAAGGAAAAATATAGTAGTCCACACCATGTAAGAAGAAGCACCAGGCTTAAAGGAAAGTGGAGGAAAGCACAAACAAAAGGACCCCATTTTATTGATTTGGGAGGAGGAACACCTGAACAAACTCTAGCTGGCCGTAGTCCACCTCATTCTCAGCCAAACGTTGAAACTAGTCCTCAAGATGTTGACATGAGTCCTTTTTGGCCAGATTTTGAAGTCAATTCTCCTCCACAGCATTTTGGGGACAGCCCAAGGAAAAGGACACCCAAGATAGATCCAAAGTAGAAAGAGGTGCATGATTACATAGAAACATTAGAAAGAACAGCCACGGGTCCCAACACTTCATCCACTCAGCCTCACACAACACAAGAAGCTCTAGTCTAATCGTTGAAACAAGAAGTCTTTGAGTTGGAGGTTTTAAATAGACATATTAAAAATGAAAATGAAGCATTAAAGGAGCAAAGAAGATTGGACAAGATCATTCATGACAACACTATGCTACATCTGGGACTATGGCACAAAAAGAATAGGAAATTGAAGAAGAAATACAAGAAGATAAGTAGAGCACTGATTAATCTCAAATTCAGATGCTTGATGAAGAAGCCCAGGATGTTAGCAGCACCAAGAAAGAGGAGAAGAGGACTGGATGTACTGGCAAAGGTATCAGGGCATATGAATTGAAGGAGGATGATCAAAATTTTGGTTGCATGGGGACATGCAACACCTTCACAGTGGGGGTATGTTGAGTCCCAAACTTGCATCTTTCCTATACATCCTTCTAGACATTTTCCATTTACCTGGACCTCCTAAGTCATCAACATCATTGCATATTAATCATAAAAGAGCATTTAAATTTGTTTTTAACTATGTTTTGTGTCTGCTGTTTGAATTAGATTTTTTCTCATTGAGCTGCGGAATCTTGTCACTTTCCGCAGCTGCTTCAACTTTCCGCAGCCATTTTGTTAAAGTTTATATTGCAGGTGTCTTCAGGCAAATCAAGCCACATGGGCAAGTTGGAAATGACATGGATATGGACCGAGTCCTATTGGCTCAGTCGAATTCACCAAAGAAGGCCGTGGTCAAAGGTATTCATGCGGTGGTCAACCTAAGAGTCCTACGGTGACAGAACTCCGTTTTTCACCACGTGAAGACTTGCGTGGCCGTTCCTAAATCTCAAGGGACATATCAACACCTGTGAACTGCTCCATAAGCCGAATCCAACGGCCACCCTCCATAGATTTAATCTTCACGGCAGCCATAATGCTAGATTTCTGGACGTGGTTGTTCACGTGTCTTTTATCAGCGCAGATTGTAGGAAAGTAGTTATGTCTTCCTCTGTTATAAATAATGCGTTCTCATATGCATAATAGCTAGCTTCTGTAATGTAATTTTGCTGAAAAGAAAGCCCACTGTGCCGTGACAATATTTCATTGTTATGACTGCGTTTTGAATACATGAGAAGACTCTGTTCATAAGAATAATTCATGGTTGATAGCTGTTGCCCGAGGATTGTGCAGAGGGCCCCTACACATGCCGAGGTTTTGTTTATTGCTGTATAGTTTCATGCTTTATTTCCTTACGTTCATTATGCCATAGTTATTCACGTGTATATATTACATCTCTTATGGTATTAACGTTTTATTTCTGTCCATAATTTTTCATGCTTTATACTGCTGTTAACTGATCAATGTCTTTGTTCCAGATTACAGTAGGCAGCCCGGGAATTTGCACATAGTTTTACAATGACTAATGACATGGAATCAGTCTTGTCCTTCTGCTGATTTATTTTTCTTAGCTTTTAATTCCAGCACTGTTTTATTTATTTCAGTTTTGTACATTTTCTTTATTAGTTAGATTAGATATTAAATTACCCATGTCATTATCCAGTTATCTCCGAAAGCCATAGCGAGACTAATGGTGAGGGATTGAAGTATGAGTGTGTAGTTTGATATTAGTTTATTTTTCTGCAAGTTAGATATTAAATTGCTCATGTCATTATCAGTTACCTCCGAAAGCTATAGCGAGACTAATGGTGAGGGATTGAAGTATGAGTGTGTAATTTGATATTAGTTTATTTTTTTGCAAATTAGATATCAGATTGCTCAAGTTGTTTATGATTACCTCCGAAAGCCATATCGAGACTAATGGTGAGGGGTCAGAATATGAGTTGATGTAATTTGATTTTAGCTTTACTTTGCTTGCAATTCTTGGATTTCTTTGAGCACAGTTTCTTTTGTATTTAGACAACAACAAGGGTAATGGGTTTCATGATCAATAGTTCACTGTTTGTTTGACTATTATAGTGGCACATTTTCATTTTCTTTTAGGAATTAATTTTGTCATTGCATGTTTTAAAACCCTTTTGAAGTTTGAAGTTTGGGAAATCATTATAAAGGACATCATTGCCTTGAACATTTATATCCATACTTGTCTTTTAGAATTTCCATCTCACATTAGGAAACCAACCAAAATAAAAACCCCCAAGATAAATAAAAAAACCCAAAAACGA
>CM076583.1:992110442-992218332 GCA_034641835.2 Pinus albicaulis
ACAACAATTTCCTACCTATATGATTGTTCCTCTCAATGATGTACAACTCAGGTCTGGTAGAGTTTTAGAAAAACCTTCTATAGATGTCCAAGAGCAAGATACCTCTAAGGAGGACTCTCTTAAAGTCAATGAGGGTTCTGAGGAAGCATCTCTTCAAAACTCAAACATTCAAAAAGAGAAAGAAAAGTTAACCCCCACAACTCCTATAGTTGAGCAACCTGCATCTTCATCCACATCTCCTTTCCCTGAAAGATTACAAATTGATAAAGGGGTGGAAAAACAAATCTTGTTGCCTAACTATGATTTTCTAGATGAATTAAAGAATGTTTGTATCAAGATTCCCTTGCTACAAGCCATTAGAGATATTCCTATTCTAGCAAAAACAATAAAGGAGTTGAGTCTCAAAAGACCAGGAAGGAAACTAAGAGATACAAGAAGAATCCACCTGGTAGGAAAAATTACCATGCAGAAGTATGTAGATCCAGGTAGTCCAATTTTCAAGACACATATAAATGGGATAGAAATTCCAAACACATTGATTGACTTAGGGGCTGCTATCAACATTATGAGTAGACAGACTATGGAACAACTAAAACTTCCTAATCTTCTTTTTACACCTACTTTACTGCAACTTGCAGATCGATCAATTATTAAACCAGATGGTGTATTAGAAGATATTTCAGTCTCCTTAGATTCTTGGGAATATCCGGTAGATTTTATGATTTTGACTCCCAAGAGTAATCTAGGAGGGCACCCACTTATCTTAGGAAGACCTTGGCTAGCCATAGCTGATGCTTTCATTAGTTGTAGATCTGGGGATATGTACATTTCTAATGGTAATTCGACAAAGAAATTCAATTTGTATCCTCTAGAAAAAGCAATCACAGAAGTAGGAGACAATGAATGGGTCGATGATGAGGACACTATACAACCTGTCTTTACCATTTCTGAAATTAGTGAGGATAGTAAAATTCTGAACACCTTAGAAAATTTTGAGACATCTTCAGAATATGACCCCACACAATTTCAGTTGGAATCTGACATTGAATGTTTATCATCAAGACAAATGTCTCTTTACTCTATGGAAGAGTTCGGTAGTTCTACCATTGAGATTTTTCCAGGAAAAACATTGAATATCAACAAAAATTTGGAAAAGTCACAACAGGAAGAACTAACCAAAATCTTGCAAAAACATTCTATTGCATTTGCATGGGAGTATACTGACATGAAAGGTATTGATCCTAAGACTTTCATCCATCATATCTATATTGAGGAAAACAGTAGACCAATCAGACAACCTCAAAGAAGGATGAATCCAAATCTTAGGGAGATAGTGAAAGAAGAGCTCCAAAAACTACTCGATGTAAACTTCATTTATCCAATTTCAGATAGCCGATGGGTTTCTCCTTTGGTTATAGTACCTAAAAAGAATGGTAAATGGAGGGTATGCATTGATTACGGGGAATTGAACAAAGCAACTTTGAAGGATCACTTTCCTTTGCCTTTTATTGATCAGGTATTAGATACATTAGCAGGTAAAAAGTACTTTTCATTTTTGGATGGTTTTAGTGGCTATAATCAAATTCGGGTAGCACCTGAAGATCAAGATAAGACCACATTTACTTGTCCATGGGGAACTTTTGCCTACCGAGTGCTTCCTTTTGGGTTATGTAATGCACCTGCAACATTCCAAAGAGCAGTACTAGGAATTTTTTCCGATCTAATCCATGATTGTGTAGAGGTTTATATGGATGATTTTACAGTTTATGGTAATTCATTTGAAGAGGCATTAGAAAATTTGGAAAAAGTTCTTATAAGATGTAAAGAAACAAACCTTTCATTAAGCCATGAAAAATTCTTTATGATGTTTACTGAAGGGATTGTTTTGGGGCATCATATTTCGAGAGATGGGATTAAGGTTGATAGATCAAAAGTTGAAGTCATCTCCAAGTTACCTATTCCAAATTGTCAAAGAGATGTTAGAAGTTTTTTAGGATTTACTGGTTACTATAGAAGATTTATAGAAAAATTCACTAAAATAGCATCTCCACTCTTCAAATTGCTTACAAAAGACTGTGAATTCAAATGGGATCCTGATTGTCAATCAGCCTTTGAAACTTTGAAAACAAGAATATCTGAAGCACCTATCTTGAGAGGACCAAATTGGAAACTCCCTTTCCATATTTCTACAGATGCTTCAGATACAACTCTAGGAGTTGTTTTGGGTCAAAAGGATTTAGTCCCATATGCCATTTACTATACCAGTAAAAATTTGACTCCCAATGAGTTGAACTATACTGTAACTGAAAAAGAGTTTTTAGCTGTTGTTCATGCAATCAATAAGTTTAGACATTATATAACAGGCTATGAAAATTTTATTCATATTGATCATTCTGCGATTAGATATCTAATGAACAAACCTGTTACTAATGGCAGAGTGACAAGATGGCTCCTAATTTTGCAGGAATTCAATATCACTGTGTTGGATAGACCAGGGAAAAAAAATACAGTAGCTGATTTCTTGTCTAGGATTCAGAATACTAAAGAAGATTCTCCTGTAGAGGATAAGTTTCCTGATGAATACTTGTTTGCAGTAACTACTAAGACCCCTTGGTATGCAGATATTTCTAACTATTTGGTTACAGGGAAACTGCCTCCACATTTATTTCCAAGTGAAAGAAGAAAGATTATTCAGGAGAGTTCAAAATATTCATGGATTTCTAACGAATTATTTAAAACAGGGCCAGATCTTGTGATCAGAAGATGTGTCAGGGAGGATGAAATGCCTAATATCCTCAAGGCATGTCATGATGAACCATGCAGCGGACACTTTGCTGACAAAAGGACATCCTATAAAATCCTCTCTTTAGGATATTGTTGGCCTTCCCTCTTCAAAGATGCAAAACAATATGTCAAAAGGTGTGACAACTGCCAAAGAGTAGGGAAACCTACCCTTTCAAATGAAATGCCATTGCAACCACAGGTACTCATCGAATCCTTTGAAAAATGGGCTTTAGATTTCATTGGACCTATTAATCCACCATCTAAACAAAATAAGTATATATTGGTTTGTATTGATTATGTTACTAAATGGGTGGAAGCCAAAGCATTAGTGTATGCTACTGAAAATTTAGTTGTTAATTTTCTTTATGAGGATATTTTTACTCGCTTTGGTGTTCCAAGAGAAATTGTGACAGATCAGGGAAGCCAATTCACATCCAACCTGGTGGAGAAGCTGATGGAAGAATACAAAATCAAGCACGGAAGATCTACTCCTTACCATCCGCAAGCAAATGGTCAAGTGGAGTCTACAAACAAAGTTCTTGAAAGTATCATCACCAAAACTGTTCATCTACATAGAAGAGATTGGGCAGAAAGGCTTTCTGAAGCCTTGTGGGCCTACAGAACTACATGGAGAAATACAACAGGACATTCTCCCTATGAACTTGTTTATGGGAAAGAAGTCCTTCTCCCCATTGAGTTCCAAGTCAAAACCTTCAAGATGGCAGTTCAGTTGGGGATGGATCTATCAAAAGCCCAAAAGCATAGAATGGAGCAGTTGAATGAGCTAGATGAGATCAGACAAGAGGCAATTCTAAGAAATGATCTAGTTCAATATCAAAGAGCTAAATGGCATGACAAATACATCAAAGAGAAGAAGTTTCAAGAAGGAGATTGGGCATTGCTATTTGATTCCAAGTTTAAAGATTTTAAAGGAAAATTTTAGACTCATTGGCTTGGGCCATATGAGATTGACAAGATCTTTAGCAATGGAGCGGTAAGAATCAAGACCATTGATGAATCTCAACTCCTCTTATTGTGAATGGCCACAGATTAAAGATCTATCATAAGCCACTCTCAAAAGAGGAATTTGTCAAAATGTTTCAAGATAATTCTGCAATAAGGCTGGTGAAGAAGAATCCTTCTTCTCCACCAGCCTAGCCTTTGTTCTTTTCAATTTCAAAAAAATTAAAAAAAATAAAATAAAATTGTATAAGCCTGAAAACCAATCACTGATTGGCAGTCTTATGCCAAAAATGTAGGGTGAAAATCAGGTACACCTGACACCCTATATTTTCCAAAAAATTCCCTCTCTCTCTCATTTCACAAGTTTTATGACAACCCACTCCATTTCATTCCACTTCATTCCACTCCACTTCATTTCATTTCACTCCATTTCATCTATTTCATTTCATTTCACCAATAAATTTTTTCTTTCATGACCATTTTCATTCAGTCAGTTATCATCTATCCATCTCCATTCACCCAAATAATTGCTGTGTCAGTTTCCGCAGCTGACACCAGTTTCCGTAGCCAGAAGCAGTTTCTGCAGCCACCACTCTGTTTTTCAAAAATTTACAGTCAGATGTTAGTTCAATAATCATGAAATCAAATGCAGGTATGAGGACATATTATGAAGACATGAGGCATTCAAAAGCATCAACGAGGAGCAACTGATTGAAGACTAATGAAAAATGGTAAGAATTCCAAGGTATGAGTAGAAATTTATTTCAAATGGCATTCAAGCACATTTTTACATAGTTATAAACCATAGCTCCATTATATGCAATGAATGCATTGATAACTCCATAACCGTTCCACGATCTCTATACGATTCCCCCACAATCCTTGCATTCATTTTTAAACAGCCTCATAATAAGGCCTCCGGTCTTCACTCGTGTTCGGCTATACTTTGATACTCCACCTGTAATTATGGAACATGGTTGATTTGACTACGGCTTCTCTCAGCTGCACAAAATCTGCAGCCGTTTCATAAACGTGCTTGTGTCTACTCTGCAGCCACCCAATTTTAAATACTGCCAGATGCACTTTACTCCCCCTACTGTTCTATTGACCTCATGGCTGCATTTCCACCATGCTCACATAATCCTTCACCCCATTTTGTTCTCTGTTCCGCTTCATTCCGTGTACCTATTCTCTGATATCCGCTTACATTCACTGGTCTCCTTCATAAACCCTGTTCATTTCCGCTAATTCAGCTGTCTTACCTCCACTAAACCCTCCTCACGCAAACGAGTTTTAAAGAACAGAAGGAAGGATGGGTCGGTTTTTGAGGACAGAACTAGAGGGACCTAAATTTATGGAAGGATACCTGCAAGTCAAAGACATATTGAAAAAGGAAAAATGGCTTCGGTTTATTCAAAAGTTTAAAGGCTACAATAAGGAGGTAACAAAAGCTTTTGTGAGGTATTTCAATGGTCTGTAGGTAGAAATTGGGGACCTCAAATTTACAGTGACTGAGGCATCCATAGCAGCTGCTACAGAACTCCCTCAAGAAGGTGGTTCAATAACAATAGCATTGGCGAGGAAGCCTGGAGAGTGATCCTACGTAACCCAGGTATGGATGTCACCATTTTCAAAAAGGGAATTCCTGTCCATGCTTTAAAAGAAGAGTGGGCCAGTTTACTGTTGGTTATTCAAAAGTTTATCACCTGTGAGGGACGTTTTGGATCAATGTACATGTATCATACCCAACTGTTGATGAATTTCCTAGACAATCAGACCCTCAATCTGCCATAATTTTTACTAAATAGTTTGAAAAATATGTCTGTAACCATCCAAAAGCATCTGGGGGACGTAGAACCACATTTGTATCACCATGGTCTCGTGAAAATCTTGATAGAAAAACAATTAAAAGAGAAAAAGGACACCTGGGAGAAGTTTTTAATTAGAAATTTCTTTGAAGAACCCCAAGAAACCCCTGAAGGCAGTACATCAAAAAGAAGTAGAAGAAAGAGAACATATGATAAAACTCAAAGCACTCCTACTAACACAGTTGAAAGAACTAGTAAAGAAGAAAGACTATCTAAAAGGAGGAAGGAAAAGACTGAGGGTAAAAAGCCAAGAAAATCAAAAGAGAAAAGAAGCATTGAGGCCGTGCATCAAACCCCTTCCTCAGAAGAAGACCATCAAGTATTGTCCGAGAGACTAGTTCACCTTTAGGAACAGTCAGCTATGGCCAAAAAGAAAGGAAACGAAAAACAGAAGGAAAAAGACAGTAGTCCACAGCATGTAAGAAGAAGCACCAGGCTTAAAAGAAAGTGGAGGAAAGCACAAACAAAAGGACCCCATTTTATTTATTTGGGAGAAGAAACACCTGAAAAAACTCCAGTTGGCTGTAGTCCACCTCATTCTCAGCCAAAGGTTGAAAATAGTCCTGAAGATGTTGACATGAGTCATTTTCGGCCAGATTTTGAAGTCAATTCTCCTCCACAGCATTTTGGGGACAGCCCAAGGAAAAAAACACCCGAGATAGGTCCAAAGAAGCAAGAGGTGTATGATTACATAGAATCCTTAGAAAGAATAGCCACGGGTCCAAGCACTTCATCCACTCAGCCTCACACAGCACAAGAAGCTCTAGTCCAATCGTTGAAACAAGAAGTCTTTGAGTTGGAGGTTTTAAATGGACATATTGAAAATGAAAATGAAGCATTAAAGGAGCAAATAAGATTGGAAAAGATCATTCATGACAACACTATGCTACATCTGGGACTGTGGCACAAAAAGAACAGGAAATTGAAGAAGAAATGCAAGAAGATAAGTAGAGCACTAATTAATCTCAAATTCAGATGCTTGATGAAGAAACCCAGGATGTTAGCAGCACCAAGAAAGAGGAGAAGAGGACTGGATGTACTGTTAAAGGTATCAGGGCATATGAATTGAAGGAGAATGATCAAAATTTTTGTTGCATGGGGACATGCAACACCTTCACAGTAGGGGTATGTTGAGTCCCAAACTTGCATCTTTCCTATACACCTTTCTATAATTTTTTCCATTTACCTGGACCTCCTAAGTCATCAACATCATTGCATATTAATCATAAAAGAGAATTTAAAGTGGTTTTTAACTATGTTTTGTGTCTGCTGTTTGAATTATATTTTTTCTCATTAAGCTGCGAAATCTTGTCACTTTCCGCAGCTGCTTCAACTTTCCGCAGCCATTTTGTTAAAGTCTATATTGCAGGTGTCTTCAGGCAAATCAAGCCACATGGGCAAGTTGGAAATGACATGGATATCGACTGAGTCCTATTGGCTCAGTCGAATTCACCAAAGAAGGTCGTGGTCAAAGGTAGTCAAGCGATGGTCAACCTAAGAGTCCTACGGTGACAGAACTCCGTTTTTCACCACGTCAAGACTTGCGTGGCCATTCCTAAATATCAAAGGACATATCAACACCTGTGAATTGCTCCATAAGCCAAATCCAACGGCCACTCTCCATAGATTTAATCTTCACGGCAACCATAATGCTAGATTTTTGGACGTGGTTTTTCACGTGCCTTTCATCAGCGCAAATTGTAGGAAAGTAGTTATGTCATCCTCTGTTATAAATAATGCGTTCTCATATGCATAGTTTTTAGTTTTTTGTAATGTAATTTTGGCTATAAAGAAATCCCACTGTGTCGTGACATTATTTCCTTGTTATGGCTGTGTTTTGAATACATGAGAAGACTCTGTTCATAAGCATAATTCGTGATTGATAACTGTTCCCCGAGGATTGTGCAGAGGGCCCCTGCACACACCGAGGTTTTGTTTATTGTTGTATAGTTTCATGCTTTATTTCCTTACGTTCATTATGCCATAGTTATTCACGTGTATATATATCACATCTCTTATGGTATTAACGTTTTATTTATGTCCATGATTTTTTTTCATGCTTTATACTATTGTTAACTTATCAGTGTCTTTGTTCCAGATTACAATAGGCAGCTCGGGCATTTTCACATAGTTTTACAATGACTAATGACATGGAATCAATCTTTTCCTTCTGCTGATTTATTTTTCTTAACTTTTAATTCCAGCATTGTTTTATTTATTTCAGTTTTGTACATTTTCTTTATTAGTTAGACTAGATATTAAATTGCTCATGTCATTATCAGTTACTTCCGAAAACCATAGCGAGACTAATGGTGAAGGATTGAAGTATGATTGTGTAATTTGATATTAGTTTATTTTTCTGCAAGTTAGATATTAAATTTCTCATGTCATTATTAGTTACTTCCGAAAACCATAGTGAGACTAATGGTGAAGGATTGAAGTATGAATGTGTAATTTGATATTAGTTTATTTTTCTGCAAATTAGATATCAGATTGCTCAAGTTGTTTATGATTACCTCCGAAAGCCATAGCGAGACTAATGGTGAGGGGTCAGAATATGAGTTGATGTAATTTGATTTTAGCTTTACTTTGCTTGCAATTCTTGGATTTCTTTGAGCACAATTTCTTTTGTATTTAGACAGCAGCAAGGGTAATGGGTTTCATGATCAATAGTTCACCGTTTGTTTGACTAGTATAGTGGCACATTTTCATTTTCTTTTAGGAATTAATTTTGTCATTGCATGTTTTAAAACCCTTTTGAAGTTTGAAGTTTGGGAAATCATTATAAAGGACATCATTGCCTTGAACATTTATATCCATACTTGTCTTTTAGAATTTCCATCTCACATTAGGAAACCAACCAAAATAAAAACCCCCAAGATAAATAAAAAAACCCAAAAACGACAAAAAGTAAGAGATAGGTTATCTTGCACATATAGTGTGCCACACTTCGTCAGCTTACAAATCCCGGATTGAAAAATTAATGTAGCAATTTAGGACACACTAAATTGACCAAACACCAGCATTTCATTGGGGTTATGAGTTTCACCATCGTCAACTTGAAAGCCACGATCATCCATTTCGATCCATCATAAATGGCTTTCACATAATTGGGAATCAACAGCCTTTCAACTCAGAAGGTGAAGAGAAGAGCAATGAAGAATTTTTTTAGCAAGAGGAAACCATTGAATACACACCTACTCAAGAGTATAATAATCTCTTCACAGAGTTCAGCCCACTGAATCCAAGCATACCAGGGCTACAAGAGGACAACACTGCCAATTATGATGAGTCCTCTAGTTCAGATGATGATGAAGAAGAGGGAGAGAAACAGATAGAAGATTGTCCTACTGAGGATATACCATCTTCTCAAGAAGAATCTTTTTCCTTTTCTGTTAAGAATGATGATGCTTCCAAGAAAATTCCTGAAGATATACTCCTCAAAGCTGAAGCCTTGAAAGCAGACAATCTACCAGACATGGAGGGCCAAAAAGAAGAGAATCTTCATCTTTTCTTTGATGATCCTATGGAAGAGTGTGTGGAAATACAAACTGGCTCAAATTATCAAGCAATGATCCTTTGCAAGAGCCAGATACATGAAAAGCTGTCACCTCCTGTGATAGTCTTGGTTTTGAAGATTAATCTTCAAAATATACTATGGATAACTTTGACAAGCAGCCAGTGTTTCTTCTTCTTTTTGACATTACTTAGCCGGCTGCATTGGCACTTTCGTATCATATCAATATGTATATACTCCATGTTAGAATAGGTTAGATAGGAATGTCAATAAAGCTCAGTTCTGAGCATGTAGTTAGTTGTTGTTTTCTTCTTTGAAGAATACAAAAACAATGAAAGAGAGAAAAGAGGGCAGAGTGTAAAAACAAGAAAGGTACAGCCCCATACCAAAAAAGGAGAAAAAAATATGAAAGTGTGCAAGCTCAAATGCCACTCCTAAAGAACACACTTCTAGTTAGTCAAACAACTTAATCTTGTCTAATTAGCTTTAAATTTTCTGCTGATAGGATAGTGAATTCGATTTGCCAAACCGTTTAATATTGGCTTATCAGTAGATAGTTTAGGATAGAAAATAAAGGTTCAAACATGCTCAAAATCTGAACCTGAGTTCCCAAGCGAGAGAATGACTCAAATCTGTTTCAAATTCTGAGTCAAAAGATGTAAAAATTTGGTTCTAATCAGCTCAAAATCTGAACCAGTTAGCAAAGGAAAGACAGCTCAAGTAAGAGTCAAAACAGAGCTATAAAAAGGTGAAGGAAATACTTTGAAATTTCAGATCTCAAGCCTTCCATTTTGTTTTAAATTTTGTGCAAAATAATGTCTATGTGCAGCTTTTTTTTATGCCATAGACCAACATCAAGTTAGATTGTTCAATCCTGACTTGATTGCTTTTTAAATTTCTGTTGTAGAATTTAGAGAATAAAGTCTGTTGGACAGTTTAATCTCAACAGATGGTAGATTAGGTAGAGAATCATATGGGCTCAAATGTTCATTTTGAGTCCATGGAGAAATAAGAAGTAGAAATAGATTAGATTTCCTGCTTTCAAAAGAATAAAATGTTGTGAAAAGAGTTTTCCAATCCAAGTGCACTCTAAAGAAGAAAAAATGTTAGATCAGTAGGATTGGGTAGGTAGATAGCTTGTTGATGAAATATCCATTGTTTTTATGGCTGCTAATATATTTTCAGAGCAAAATAATATCATACAAGGAAAGAAAGGCAACCCAATGGATGGGGCACTGATCAACCTCCCAGAGAAAGCAAGTCTGAAGTTCTTGATGCCTTCAAGAAGGCACCATCCCCAAGTGGAGCCACTGTTAGCCAACTATAAAATTTGTTATATCAAATGCTGGCTAAAACATTTTTGAAGTCTTCAAGGAACAAATTTTACTGCTAAAAAGTGTTACCTCTTGAAGACTCTTGAAGGCCTCATGCCTCTGTCCAAATCTTCACTGATGTGCCCATTTTACACTCAAAAATTCTGCTGATTTCAAAGACAAAATACTGCTGTAAACACCATTTTCCCCTTCCTTCCACTTCCAAAAATAACCTCATTTTAACCCCTTCATCCCCCATGAAATATTTCATTTTCATATTTTCCCCTTTCCCCCCATCGAGACCCCATTTGATAAGGTTCAAGACTCCTTCTTTGCCTTATCGAAACCCTCAAAACTCTTGAAAAACATTGAAAAATTCATAAAAATACATATTCTTGTATAAAGGTTTAAGTCCCTTGGGCTAAGTCCTTAGCCATTTCCACTACACATGCCTTGGTGCTGGAACCAAGCGCTAGCCATCCGAGCGCCTATCACATCACAAAGAGCCGAGCGCATAAATCTTTTGCCATGGTAAAAGCTCCGATGTCGATTAGCCCCGCGCGTTATAACCCCCGATCATATTACTTTCCATATAATCCATGGCCCCGCAGATGGGCGCCAAGCTGTATTGCAAATATATTTTCTGCCCCTAAAGCACAAACCTTTATTTATATTAAATTTTGGGTTTTAAATGTTTTTTTCATTATATTAAAAGAAAACCGAGCGGAATTCATTGCATTGCTTTTTAGAGGGAGGCAGTTTTTTCCGTTTGGCAGCGATTAGCGCCACCAGCCGACACGTAGCTTCGAGCACTGTTGAAAAAACCGCCCTCATCACGCATTAAAGGTCGGATGTGGGGTGGGCGCGATATTGATGTGCGCCGTCCGATCTGAGGCCGCTCATCGGACTGTGATCGCGCTCTGAAGAAGCCCAACAGATATACTAAGGTACGTCGCGGTCATGAAAACATCTCTGCCAATCGCCCTGGTCCCCCTTGTCCACAACAGTGCCGGTGGTCCCAGTGCCACATCAAAGTCCACACTACAAAATTTAATTGGGGCGGGTCTTCACTGTTTCCTTGCGCAGTCAACAGGCCTTTTTGTGACCCGAAATAGTTATACAGAGTGATTTAATTAAAGGTTTTGATGTTCGAGGCATCTTTCTAAGGTTTTGTGGTACCCGATATTCACCGTCGATCGGATGGGCCGATCTCATCCGACGACCCACGTTAGTCCCAAACCCCCCACTCATTTTTCCACCGTTTTTTTCTGAAACAAAGGTTTAAAACTTTCTCTTCGATTTTATTTTTTATTTTTTGAATAATGTGACCCCTTCATGTTATTTGTTCGCCTCTGCTCCCGACCGTCAATATTTGCACGATCGACGACTCCGATTTAATTTCTTCTTCTGCCTTCCCTTTGAATTCTTCTGATAAATCTCGACCGTTAGATGATGCCATCCAACAACCATGCTCCCCTCACCTGTCCTTCCAAAGCAGTAAACCTATATATGCAGGATTTCATAATGTTTTTGTATTTTGCAGGGTATTAAATGGTTTTTCTGCCATACTGAAGAAAATTCAGAGGCTAAGGGTGACGATCCTCCTGCCTTCGATTCATCAAAGAGAAGCCTTCACAGGGTTTAAACTCCACGTTTCATCGGTGTTTCATGGGGCATTGATGCCCTATCACCCCTGCACAACCCTGCACACGAACAGACACAGTGAATCGAGCACAAATCAAAGAGTATCAATGTCGAAGACAATAATATACCAGAACAGAAGATTGAAGGTAGATCTATGGGGATTACGTCTAAGATGGTTTATCAAAAGCCTAATCCCCAATTAAAACACAGTTAAAATAAAAATCATAAAAGTTCATCAGACAGAAAGCCTCCACCGCCACATCTGAGGCAAATTGATTCCTCCCAGCTACCACAGTGCCACCTGTGCCTCGAAGCATTCAAACAGAGACCGAAGTTATTGATCAAGATTAGGTATTTGCAAACAAACTTAATGACAAAATATCACCAGAGTTACTTTAACATCACATAGAGCCTCAAAGGTCAAAAAGAGCTCCCACCGAGCTTAAATCTTTATGTAAATCATTTAATATAGAGGACACCTATGTAAGCTTCTCCATCGAGCCCCCCAAAGGCCGAGAAGCCATTAATTCTGTATTAATTATCTTTGGAGATCTTTTATCAGATCTCACCTCCTCATTCTTCTATAAATACTACTACAGAAGATGAGAGAGGGGTTGGTTGATTTGGCTACTGAACATTGAAATGTAATTGAGCTTGAGACTTCTACCTGTAAATAGTGTTCACTGGCTCTTGGAGCTCTGCTTGTGATAGATAAGTTAGGCTGAGATGTGTATAATATTGCTAAACTAAAGCATTGGACTTAAAGCTGTAACTAGTTTGGAGCATCAATACAAGCTGATTTATGGGATCCTGGTCTATGTTGACGGTGATGTTTTTCTCATTGTGACTTGTTATTTGGTTTCTATTTTCACTGTGTTTCATCTTCTCTTATAAAGAACAACATGCATAGAGTTAGGACCTACTGTATATCAGTACCCTTCTCTGACTGAAAATCTGTATCTGAATGTTTTCTTCCAATCTGTGTTATTTAGGAATGATTTAATTCAGTTTAAGCATAGGAATGCTGGCATTACCTCGTCTTATTGTTTTAGCTAAATATTGTTCTTGGATGTTACTTTCATTTCATGTTAAGTAGAGATGAAATAAGGAAGATATGGTGTGCCATGGTCCTAGTTTTATCTCCAAAGACTGTCTGAATGTTTCCCTTGGAATGTGTTAAAAGCTGGCTAGTTTCAAAGCACTTACCAGATCTTAGAACATCCTTTGTGTTTCCATTTGTTTTTATATGTTTTCTATTGAAAGTGTATCAAAGACTGCTAGTTTAGAAGTACTTACCAGATCCTAGTTTACTTTCATGTCTTTCTTAAGTGTTTGTCAAAGGCTGGCTAGTTTCAAAGTACTTACCAGATCCTAGGCTACTCTTTGTTCTTCATTTGTTTAAATTCCCCTTCTTATTGTATCATTTCATTCCATAAATCGAACTTTCAAGAGATCCTTAGACATAGATGACTTGCCCCATGGACCACTCTTGCACCTGGCTGTTTCAATTAAACCCTATTATGACTCCATTGCCTAATGGACTAAAACCTGCAATCATTTATCTTCCTGGCCAAAGCTTGTTCTATTTGCTTGCAACTTCTCACCTTTGAAACTATTTGCACTTAGAACTTTCCACCTCAAACAGTAATCATGATCAACCATCCAAAAAAAAAACAAACCCTCGGCCTTCATAACTAGCCTAATATCATTACCCAAAACTCCAAAGACAAATCCATCTTTGCACTTATTGGAGAGATCCCTCTCCAGATTCAAGAGGGCTAGATCCTAGAATCCCAAAGTGGTTGAAACGATGTTTCTCCCTGCGATTGGACTTTTCCAATCTTGCTGATTACAATGAGCTAACACATGTGTTCCTTAGAATCCTTAGATCGAAAATTCCATTCATTTGGGATGACTATGCTCAATAGTATTTTGATGCCCTGAAACATGCTCTCACCTCCGCTCCCTTGATTCACCCCCTGACTTTGATAGGGATTTCATCCTGTACATCTCAGCCTCCACCCATTCGATCGCTGGGGTCCTTATTCAAGAAGATGACAACGGAATCGAGCATGCTATCTATTATGTCAGTAAGAATCTTGTAGGCCCCCCCGTGTCCTACTCACATGAAGAGAAATTAGCTTTGGTTGTCATGTTATCGGTCTAAAAACTTCGTCATTATATCCTCATGCGTTCCACCAAGGTCATGACTAATTCCAACCCTATGGCCTTCCTATTGAGTTTTTAGATCATCTATGGGAAGTATGCCCATTGGATCATTATCCTCCAGGAATTTGATCTTGAATTTGTCACACCAAAGAGTAAGAAAGGTTTAGCCCTCGCTGAACTCATTTTTGAATTACCTACAGGTACGCGGGATCCCCCAATTAATGATTATTTTCCCGATGAACATTTTTTTCCATACTACAGATGATCCTTGGTATGGTGACATCTTCACTTATTTGCGAACCCAAAAGTTTTCCCTCCATATTGATTGTGACGCTCGACGACATATTCGACACTAGGCCCCCTACTACCTTCTCATCAGTGATGACATTAATCGTCGCGGTGTAGATACTGTCCTTCATCATTGTATCACACATGCTGAAGCTGAGCAAGTCCTAAATGCCTCCCATAGCGGTGCTTGTGGTGGCCACCTCTCCGGTATCGCCCCAGAAAATCATGCGCGATGGGTACTTTTTGCCTTCTCTCTTTAGTGATTGCATTGAAGCAGTCAAACACTATTCCAATTGCCAACATTTCGTCCCAAAGGCATGAGCTCCTCTGACTCCCCTCCATCCTGTCATATCAGTTGGTCCCTTCTGTAAGTGGGACATAGACTTTATGGAGTGTCGACCTCCATCTACTGGTAACCAAAAGTATATCATCGTGGCGGTTGACTACTTCAAAAAATGGGCTGAGGCCATGCCAACATTCAACAACATGGCAGCTACCGCAACCCTCTTTTTATTTAACCATGTTCTCGCTCGATTTAGAGTTCTGAAAAAATTGGTCTCTGACCATGGCCGACATTTTGAAGATGAGATATGGCATGAGCTATCCTCTCAGTTGGGCTTTGAGCACTAATAGTCATCCTCCTATTACCCCCAAGGTAATGGCCAAGTTGAAGCAGTCAATAAAATCCTTAAAACCATGCTTCAACGGACGGTGAAAAAGCACAAAACCAACTGGCACCTTATGCTCTTCCCTGCTTTGTGGGCCTATAGAACTTTTGTTAAAACTGCCACCGAGTTTACTCCTTCCACCTTGTTTTTGGTGAGGAGGCAATCCTACCAGTCGAGTGTGAAATCCCTTCCCTTCATCTAGCTGTCGAACTTCTACCTGAAACCCAACCTTTAGAACAACGACTTATCATGCTTGAGCATGCTTCCGAAGACCATCGTGTTGCATTACAAACCACCGAAGCGACTAAGAAGCGCACCAAAGCTTAATATGACCAAAAAGTAAACCCCCATACTTTTCATGAAGGTGATCTTGCTCTAGTGTATGAACAGGCTCATGATGTCCTCGGTCATGGGAAGTTTGACTCATTATGGCTAAGCCCTTACATCATCAGTAAGGATTTGGGTAAAGGGGCATAACTCCTAGAGGATTTTGAAGGCCACCCTCTTCCTAATCCTTGTAATGCACTCTATCTTAAGAAATATTACCCTTAGCATTTCCCTCCTGAAATTCACGTTTTATTTCTTTTAGGTAGCCACTTTTGATTTTTGTGATTTGATACTTCACCCATAATTTTTTTTTCCAAGAAGGGTCACTTCACCACTCCTCAAAATAAAATTTATTCACTTGCAACACTTGTACTTGGGGCACCACTTTTCCTTAATACTTTTCCATTCTTTTGTCGATTTTCGTCATGAGTAACCATCTTGTACTCATGTTTTTATGGTCCCCATCGGGCCTGTTCTGTGTGGTAGCATCATCGAGTCGCCCTTGTTTAGAGCATTCGAGTTGAGTCATCATTGCATTCATGGAGTCTATCCTGAGTCCCTTTTGTACCCCGGTATAATCCTCCATCCTTCATTTCTTTTCCCCTCTCTCGTGTCGCACACTTTGGCCTTCATCATACTATTCTTTATCCCCTCCGGTATCGAGTCAGTAGCTACTAGGTCATCCATGCCCTTTATGATCTAACAAGGGAAATCGTCAGCCCGCTACTCAGTACCCCCCATTCCTCCATTATCCCTGGTATCAGTCTATCAGTCGCTCTACTATTTTTTCTCATGCCTTAGTTGAGTATCCCTTATTGCCTCACCTATGGCAGACCTCCTTCTGTCGACATAAGCTTATTTATTCTAGAAGACATGTCTAGAGGGCGGTGTACCTTGGTTCCATATTCCAGTCTTGTTTGATGCCTCGGATCAGGAAAATGGAATCTTTATTTCCCTTTGACTTGATTGTTTCTCGACTCTATCTCCTTATGGCATGATCGAGATCCGTATACTTGATGGTTTAGTGATGCAATAGATTGTACCGATGATTCCCGGGTGTGTGTGAGATGTTTCAGACCTCATGAAGGGATTACCCTCCAGGTAGCCCCCCACATACCCGGATGCCTTCTCTACTATAGCCTTGGATGCAGTTCCATATATTTGATGGTTCTGGCCTCAGCCGCTTGCAGTGCCTCTTTATTTTGTATGTATCATTCATATTTTCAAAGCCCTTTCCTGTTTTACAGGGCCTCTTTGGGTGTACTTATATCTCATGTACTAAAATATTATTGTATAAGTCCTGGCTATTGTCCCAGGTACAATATGTATGTGGGATCAATTATCATGTTTTTATTTGGCCCATGTTTATGCCAACATGTATTATATAGTTCAGATCGTTGTTTACTGGATGCATTATTCTTTGTACTTTTTTATCTCGGAGGGCATAGGTATGCCTCCCCCGCCTCATGTAGAACATGTACTCACTCATAAAAGAGACTTGTCACACCTATAAGTCTTGCCTCCTCAGGGTCTTGTCCTCTCGTGCTTTCATTTACCTTATATTTCTCTCTCTCTGACTCCCCCTTCGGTGTCTAGTGATTGAGTTATTACAACGTACTTTGGTCATACGATTAGCTCCTAACGATTGCATGCTGGAGGGCAATCTGTTACAATTTTTTTTGGTCATCTAACCTGTTACTATTATATGGACCAAAGTACACCATTTAAGACCAATTTTACCCTAGTAAAATTGCTTTCACTATGAAAAATAACTTAGTAATCCATAATTTATTAAGTTGTTTATGGTCTAAACAGGAAACTCCATGAGGAAATATCGAATAAATACCTATTTTTTTATTTTCCTCAAGGAATAATTAATTAAACAACAATTTAATTAATATTCCTAGTCATATTTAACCCAAAATAGGAAAATTAATTAGATAAATCATTATTTATCTTATTATTTTCTAGGAATAATTATTTAAAACATTATTTAAATAATATTCCTTGTTAAATTTGAATAAATAATTTATAAATAATTGAATAAATCACCATTTATTTCATTATTACTCAACCACATTCTTAAAATAATAAAAAAATCATTTATTTATTTATTATTTACAAATAAATGGATTTGACCAAATTCAAATTCTTTTTCCCTCCAACAAAAATTATAAAATATTCCATAAAAGTTGGATCTAGATTTGGTTAATAATATTTTAATTATGCACCGATATCTAGACTAACTCAATATTTTGTTATAAATAGAAGGGTTTTTCCATTCATTCACTACCTTTTCTTGCCTAAAGATCACTCTGGATCTATACTTTTGGTCCGACTTTGATCCTCCTCATTGTCATATTTTTCTATCTTTTTGCTTGTGAGCTCCCTTTGAGTTCCTTTTTTTTTGGGTTTTCTACACCATCAAGAGAGAGAGATATTAGATATGAAGGACTAAGGGCATACAAGAACCCATCCTATTGAGGGGGACTGGTAACATATTTCTATGTTCCCTTCCCAGGTGTCACAAATACAAAATTCTTTAAAAATATTCTTGTCTTATCTATTGAATGTGTTATCACAAAATTAGACCTGATAGGCTGCTAATCAAATCAATCTCATGTAACTGTTTCAAACCAATATTTTTATTGAGGCTTAGCCTCCTCAACCTGAGAGGGGTCTCTCAAGGGTTAATGATTTTTGATAGAAATATAGATGGATAACTCTATGTGGGGTAATAATCAGATAGATGATAAAATTACATTGAAAATCACATCAACAAGTACACATTGGGCTTATGGAGTCAAAATAGTTTCAGTAAAACCTAATCAATCTACTTAGCATGGAAGTTGAGGCATATCAGAGTTTTAGTCAAGAGATAAACATGTGAAACTGTAAAAAACACAGTCAGTTTGTCTATATAGGAAGTCAAAGCATCAAAGATGAATTATGAGTAACATAAAAAAACAACACTGCAATAGGATAGTAAAAAGATGCAATTAGAACAAGAACACACCATAACTCTTTATGAATCTCAAGTTGGCTAAGTAGAAATCTCTGTATTAAGCTGAAAACTAGTCACTTACAATAAACACAATATTTTGCTAAAAATGTCCAACCCTTTACTAATTTGACTTCTTGGTATTTAATAGACCATTTACAACATGAGATGATCTCATATTCAGCTAGATACTTTGAATTCCTGACTCTTAACACCTTTCATAACCATATGATATGGTATTTATTACAAAATGACAGCTAATATACTAAACAATCCTATTACAAATAGGATTCAAAATCCTTATCTCTATCCCTAACAACCTTATCTAGATTAAATTCATCATTTTCCAAGTGTATTCAACACATGGTCGAATTCAGATGATAGGCTTCAAATCTTTATGACCATAATACTAACCTCCGTTAAAGTAGGAAACAATCCCCTGTTTTTTAGGCATAGGGTCCTTTGCACTCTTGAGACACTCTGACCATCATGAACTCATCATTTCAAGGTCTTTTGTTGTTAGAAATTGAAGTAACACCTGCCCAAAATCCTCCCTAAGCTCCATCTATTCAAAACCATCATCAAACTGTTCAAATGGGTTGAAATAGACCTGCGCTACGAAAACAACACAGTTTCGTAGCGCTACTCTTTTACCCTTTTTCCTTCAAAATTTTGATTTATTTCCTCCAATATTATCTTCATTATCATTTAATACATCCTCCCTAGAAATTTCAGGTAATAATTCATACTTTTCCCCTTCAAAAATTTATGAGAAAGAGTGAAAAAAGCTGCTACAACAGTTTCGTAAGGCTTTTCACTCTTTTTACACTGTTTGCGCTACGAAACTGCTGAGTGAGCAATTTTGTCCAAATTTTTTCAAAGTGAAAACTATAAATGTGCCAAAACTCAAAATAACACTGATTTCATCAAATAAAAAAGCCATATGAACTGAAAAACATAGTTTTCATGAGGTTCCTTCTTAATTTTCACTTGATTTAGCTTTTGACTTTTTAATGATTGCCATTTTTCACCTTTGTTCTTTAACTCATCCTAAGTTAATTTTAGCTACTGCTCCAAGTCATCCACTTGATCTCTAATTCTTCTGTTACTGGCTCTCAAGTGAGTATTTATTACTCTGAAAAATTTGGCTTCCTTCATGGCTGGAACTGTCCATGTGAAAAACTGTTTTGCACTGCTTGGGGTTTCAGAAATAAAACCAGTTTGACCCTCCCACATTGCCTTCATTCTTTTGAATTCTACTTTTTCAATACTATGCTTCCTAGCCCTCTTTCTCATCATAACAATTTCTTGGTTTGCTAACCTCAATTTCTCTTCAAGATGTTGACACTTTTTCATTTCTTCTTTTCCCTTCTTTGTTCTGTTGGATGCATGCTCTACTATTGGTGATGAGAGATCAACCACTTCTTCAGGGGCTTTAGATGTTTCAATAGGTTATTGGAATTCCTTGCTGCCTTCCTTGAGTTTCTTAGCATGCCTAATTAAAGGTTTCCTTGCTTGAAAGATAAAGGCTGCATTTTCACCCTCAAAATCAAGCTTCTTTGCAGACTTAGCCTTTTTCTGTTTGTGTTCATCTTCTCCAATGAATTCAGCTTGCACAATGGGTTTCTCCTCTATGTCAATAACATGCAGGATGTCCTCTAAATTCACCTTTATTACTAGAATTTTCTCTATAGATGTAGCAACCATTTTACCCTTTAATGCCACTGCTTGACTTCTTGTTACTCTTTTGATTTCCTGCTTGCTGACAACTTTTTCTGTTTTACCTCTTTATCAATCTTTGACCTATGTTTTGCAGGTGATGGAGTTGGTGTAACAAGAACTTGTGTATTCTCTGTCCTTTTCTCAACTTGTTTCCTTGGCTTCAGTTTTACAAATTCCTTTGGTTTTGCAACCACAGGTTGACTAGAATCTTCTGGTGGTGGTGATGGAGTTCCTTTAGTTTTAGGGTTTCTAGCTGGGGTTAGGGTTTCCAACTCAAAACCATTTATAAACAAAAAGGATGACCAATTCCTGCCTATCTTCTGAAGCTCATTCAAAATCAATAACTTCATAAAAACATGATGAAACAAGGATATTTCATAACCTTCAAATTTGGCTTGTACTTTATCAACCATTTTTGCAAGAATCCTATGCAGATAAAAGGGAAAATCAAGTGAAATCTTACCAGTGAAATGCAGAATCAACTTGAAATGATATGAGTAGACCTTATGATATCTGCCTTCACATGTAAAATACCTCTGAATGTTGAGCAACAACTTTGCATAAGTGTCTTTGATGCAGCTTCTAGGGATTGCATTATTGAGGTCCATATCTGCATACTCAGGTTTCATGAATTCCGTGCATGGCTCCATATCAAATTTAAAACCTTTGAACCAAGTTTCTTGTCCTCTTGATATCTCTGTAACAATAGCAATAATCTTCGGAGTAATTGGCACACTTAGCATCCCAACCTTGGTAGTTGTTCCATTGAAGTTCAAGGAAAATTCTTTGGAAACCTGTGTGTGGCAACCCTGCAAATTTTCACAAAACCGAAGACAACCTACTCTGCTGAATGCCTCCATCACTGCTAGGTCTTAAATTATGGCCTTCATATTTTCAAGCTCATATCTTAAGCAATGTCCCCCTCTGTGGATTTTCTTTTCCTCTACCATGCTTCTCAGAAAAACCTATTAGCTTTGCTTGAATATATGAAACAACCTCGCTTGAATATATGAAACAACCACACTTGAATAGTTTATATCAGACTCGCTTGATTAGGATGAAGAAAAACTTTGTATAAAAAAACCATAGGTTTGGCTTGACACTTGAGAGCTTAGACATTCGAATGGAGGCAAGAGAAATGAGTATGACCAATTAAGCAAGATTTTGAATTTGAAATGTCATCTCATAACTGAATTATGCCTCATTCATGCCCTATCATGACAATGATGACTGTAGCATGGGTAAGTACATCAAATCTCATCATTAACTGACCTATCATACCGCTAACCTACCATTTCCAAACAAATTCTGAAAATTTCCAGCTCAAATGACAAGATGGTTAAGAAATAGCGCTTTCGTAGCGCCCGCAATGTATTTTTCCCAGTTTGCGCTACAAAAATATTAGCGCTTTCGTAGTGTAAATCAACTTTTTTGAACTAGTGGCGCTACGAAAATGAGGATTGGCTAATTGTAGAGTTTTGACCTGAAACTTTATGGAATGACTCCTAAATGGAAATTATGGATTTTTGACAATGAATGGACCTTTAAAAGACTTTATTTGAACTTAATGATGACCTTTGAACTTGTAAAAATCTAACCTACCCTTAACCAAATCCTAAAATGACTTCTAAACCCATTTTGAAACCATGACCAAAAGAAAACATGACACAATGATGTTTTGAAAATTTTTGGGTGATAACAGGATGTTTGGAGCAAATCTTGCTTTTATTTGTTGTTTAATGTCTTTAACTACATAGATATGGATTTTTTAGCATTTATTCTGATCAACTAACTGCAAATCTAAGGAAATTGACAACCATCTTTGATGTTAGGGTTGTTTGTTATGCACAACTAAAGTGAGTTTTTTTCATACGTTTGAGATTATAATTCACACTAACATTACTCAATGCTATATTCAAGTTTTATGAGATAGTAGGACTGTAACGGAAATGATATGGCATGGAAACAATTTACGAAACTTTGCAACAATCTTATCGGCATAAGAAATAAGAAGTTGTAAAGGTGCAAGGTGACAATAGATGTGATAGTGGTGACAGTAGAAGTAGAGGTTTTGGTAGCAGCAACAAAAGTAGTGGTAGATTTTTGAAAATGATCTATTGTACTTGGGCCATTTTCCCTGGTATGGGAGCCCAACCCCTTTAGGGAGCATTTTATTCCTTCCAACATTGTTGGAAAAATTTCTTGGGGAGTCTTGCACTTCCTTCTAGGTTTACCTAGTAAAATGTTGTATGTAAATTCATACATAATAGGGCTTTGATTAAAGCCAAATAATTTGGCACTACCTACTTGATGTAATGATTATCTTTATGTTTCTGATCTTCATGCTGTGAACAATATTTGATTAACTAACCAAAAAGAAAAAGAAAAAGGGAAATATCGATTCACCCCTCTCTCAATATTTCCAATACATCTTTAGTTAATCATTTGAAGCATTAAAATAATATTACCCTTATCATCCACTAATAGGTTTTATATGCTTGATGTGTTGTTGAAAAATGCAGCAAGAAAGTCTCAATTTGATTTTGCCTTGGTCAAATTGAGAAAATTCGAATTTCCACATCAATATACAACTTGTATGCAACTAACTTGTGTGTCATGGCTTTTGTCACGGAGTTAAATTAATAAATTCAATTTATAGGAGTTAGATTTCAGTTAAGCATGTGCGATTTCTTATTTGTAGCAAACAAGGTCAGTTTTTTCAAGTTGTTTTAACTTAAACTAGTTCTAACTTTTGGAGGAACTAGTGTAAGGTCATTTATGCAGTGGGAATTCAGTATAACTCAATGATCATCCCGTTAACTAATCAATCAGACCAAAATAGGTAGTGCATGCAGAGAATTCAAGTTCCCCAATTGTGGTGCAGATTCCAAGGCAGTATAACATCAGTTGTAGACTAGTATTGAGTGTACAGGTGTTGCATGCAGTCATATGATTAACCTTAGGAATTGCGCAAGCATTTTAGAGGAAATTCCTAAATAATAGGGTACTAATTTCCTAAATAATTGTAAGGCAATAGGGGCTCAAGAAAGGCATAAATTGACTAATTCTAGGTCAAATCTTGTTAGTGAGCAGAGATATAGGTTATTCACTTGTAGTTTGAGCTTAGATTGAGCTAGAAATTGCAATACATTTTCATTCATCAGATTAATGCAAGCAGGAAAAGGGGTTTTTAGAAGATCACTTTCCCATAGAAAAATATTGTTTTCATGTGTGTTATTTATAATTGCATGTTTGTGATTAATGTTCTAAATTGTGAGTTGAATTCTGCAGAGAAGTAGAGTAGTTTTGTGTCTTGTGATTTAGATTAAAATTTCATGAGAAGTTGAAAATATACACCATAATTTCTACATGGTATTAGAGAAGTATCCACATTAGAACATGAATTTTGAAGTTTTTTCTCAAGAGGATCGAATTTGCAGTTCAGGGTAGCAGGATCTCTTCAAAATTGGGAAGATGAACTTCAACGGGTTGAGACTAGAGTATGCCTTGGAAGGAAAATCTAATTTCATTTCATGGAAGGATCACATGGAGGCGGTATTGGATGAAAATGAATTGCTAGAATATGTCAAGATAGACATTGTAAAACCACAGACATTTGATGCAAAAAATCTAGCCCAATGGAATAAAGATGTAGCCAAGGCGAGAAGAATAATCTTGGATGGAGTACGAGACCACAGTTTTTGAAAATATCCATGGGAAATAAACTCCTTTCGCAATTTGGAAAGCATTGACAAAATTGTTTGAGAATAAAAATTACCATAGGAAACGGGCACTCAATGATAAACTTTAAAATATCAAGACGCGGAAGAATCACACTATCCTGCAGTATTTGAGAAGATTTACACAAGTTCATGATGAAATTGATGGGTTTGGTGTTAATGTTGCAGAAGATGAATTAGTAAGCCTAGCCCTTCTAGGCCTTCCCAAGAACTGGAATAACTACCAAGATTCAGTGAACGGGAGGGAGAAACTACCGAATTGGGAACACTTATGGTCTAATTTGGTACAAGAGAAGATTAGGCGGAACAAAAAATATGGGATATCATCCAAGGGAGAGGATGAATAAAAATTTTCATTGGTTGGAAATGTAAAGAAGGGAAAAATGAATAAATACCAAACCGAACCAGAATCTAACCAAGGTGGTAAGAAGAAAGATTTTTCCAAGATTAAATGATTCAATTGTCATGAATTTGGGAACTATGCCATGAAGTGTCCACACAAAAAGTCAAGAATTAATACCTCAGGAGGAGAAACAGGTGAAGCCTTGGCTTCATAGTGCGATATTGACTTCACCCTTATTGCATGCATGACCAACACAATATTGGGGAGCGTATGGTACATGGACTCAGGTGCATTGTTCCGAAATATAGGGTGTAGATACTTTTTCAGTGACCTGTAAGATAAATATCTTTAGATTCACATCGAGTTGGGGGATGACGAAAGGTACAACACGACCGGGATTGGTACATTCACCTTTCAGAGGGAATCAAGATGCCCTCTTAGACTCAAGGATGTCATGTTCGTTCCATGCCTAAAGAAAAGTATCATATCTATTGCAGTTTTGGAAGACCATGGTTATGATGTGATCTTTAGCAAAGGGAAATCATTCTCGAGACACATAACCATGGGACAAGTGAAGAATATCGAGGTTCATGTGAAGAAGTTATATAAGCTAGATGTGGAAGATTTTGTTGCATTAAGCAGTAAGGCAGAGAAAGTGTAGAGTTGTGATGTCGGTGAACTTTGGCACAAAACACTTGGCCATTTGCATCATGGCACCTTGAAGATTATGCAACAAATAACCACTGGAATCCCTAAAGGAGAACTTGATCAACATGTTGTATTCAAAGGATGTACCTTTGGGAAGCATGAAAAATCCACATTCCATGGTCGAGACAACAAAGAACATGCGATCTTGGAAAGGATCCACTCTAATTCCTATGGACCTTTCTCAACAACCTCCACTGCCAGACACAAATATTTTTTCATTTTTATTGATGACTTCTCAAGTAAGTGTTGGATCTTCTTCATGCGAAATAAATATGAGACATTCTCCAAGTTTGTAGAATTCAAGGAAATGGTTGAGAAAGAAACTGGCAATAAGGTGAAGGCTCTCATGGAGGTGAGTATGTTTCGAATGAATTAAAAAAATTATGTGCAAAATAAGGCATTCGAAGAGAGCTGACAACACCCCACAACCCATAACAGAATGGGGTAGCTGAGAGGAAGAAACAAAGAATTATAGGAGCAATGAGAGTTATTTTACATGACCAAGGCCTACCACCATATTTACGGGCAGAGGCATGCAACAAAATAGTCTACTTGGTTGGGGGTATTTGTGGGTTACAAAGAAAATCCTCATAATTACAGTGTATACTTACCTTTCCTCAGAATGACAGTTGTGTGAAGGGATGTAAAGTTTGATGAGGAGAAAGCGATGTAGTGCTCTCTTGAGAGGGAGCTTATGATCCCACCGAAAGAGGAGATTTTAGCTCCATAGTAGGAGCCTCAAGATGTTGTGAAGCAACCAAAAATATAGGATCAGAGAGTGGAAACATCCACTCAAGAACAAACATCCAGAGAATGAAGAAAAAGAACTAGGGAAGATGATAGATTGTTGCAGGATGCAAGGGAGAATGTGGGAGCTCCTTCAAATTTGTGCAAGAAAAGGAGGTAACCTAAGGGGTACACTGGCTACATGGCTTTAATGAATGATATTGTAGAGATTGAGTCATCCTTTTCTGAGGAAGCAATAAAGAAACCTATTTGGGTTGATGTGATGGTCGAAGAATAGAAATCCATAATGAAGAAAAGTGTTTGTGAAGTGGTCCCAAGACCGAAAAATAAATAAATTGTGGGTTCAAGATGAATATTCAAGGTTAATAATGTAGCAAACAAAAGCATAGAGAAGTATAAGGCCATATTTGTGGCCAAGGGATACTCTCAAGTTGAGGGAATTGATGATGAGGAGACCTTTGCTCCTATAGCAAGGTACTGATCCGTTAGATCAATTCTTGAATTGGAGCACAGTTGGGGTGGAATATCCACCAAATAGATGTAAAAACAACATTTCTCAATGGAATTATTAAGGAGGAGGTGCACATCAAGCAACCATAAGGTTTTGAGACATTTGATTTGGAGTATCATGTGTGCAAACTCAAGAGAATGTTGTATAGTCTGAAACAAGCACCTCATGCTTGGTACAATAGGATCAACAAATATCTCATTGGTTTGAGCTTCACCAAAAGTGAAGTGATGCAAACATCTGTAAAATCTTGTTAGAAGGTAATTGCTTATTATTTTCTTATATGTTGATGATTTGATTTTAACTGGTGATGAGCAATTGATCAGATCTTGCAAGGAGGACCTTGCAAGGAGGACCTTGCAAGGGAATTTGAAATAAAGGACATGGGTCTCATGCACTACTTCCTCGGCTTGAAAGTATGACAAGGTGATGGGGAATTGTTTTTATCTTAGGGAAAGTATGAAAAATAGATACTGTAGAGATTCTGCATGGAGAGTTTTAAACCCATGGAGACACCTCTAGCGACTAACTAGAGGAAGGAATAATCCACTTTAGGTGAAGAAGTGGATGCTACCATTTATCGACAGCTAGTGGGTTTCCTAAAGTATATACTATATTGTGAACACACAACTATATATGTGTTATGTATTCAACCAACGGAGACAAAATATGGTTAGGCCGACCAAAATTTTTTGGAAGGAAACTAACCATGTTTTACGGTACTGCAGAGGCATTACCCAGTTTGGAATATGGTACATGCAGATAGAGGGAGTGCAGTTATGTGGCTTCATAGATGCAGATTGGGAGGGGAGTCCATCATATTGAAAGAGTACATCAGGTGGAATTTTTAGTATTGGGCCCGCAACAGTTTCTTGGTATAATAGGAAGCAAAGATATGTGGCGCTCAGCTCGACAGAAGAAAAATACATGGCTACAAGTCAAGCAACATGTGAGGTGACTTGGATGAGAAAAATACTTGTGAGACTGTTTGGTCAGATGATGGATACATCTGTGATATATTGTGATAATCTGAGTTGCATTAATATACCTTAGAATCATATATTTCATGATCGATCCAAGCATATAGATATTTGATATCACCATTTACAAGATTGTGTGTAGAGGTAGATAATGTTGCTACAATAAATTCCAACATAGGAACAAGATGCTGAAATTTTGACAAAGCATTTGTAAAGAGGGAATTTTGAGTTCCCCAGTTGCAAGATAGGGGTGGGTGATAATCCTTTTCTTGCAGAGAGGGAGTGTTGAAAAATGCAATAAATTCTCAATTTTATTTTGCTTTGGTCAAATTGAGAAAATTTGAATTTCCACATCACCAGATAACATGGATGCAGCTAACTTGTGCAACGTGGATTTTGTTACTCAATTAAATTATTAAATTTGCGTTATATGAGTTAGATTTCAGTTAAACATGTGTGATTGTTAATTTCTAGTAATCAAGGTCAGTTATTTCAAGTTGTTTTCAGTTAAACTAGTTCTAACTATTGGAGGAAGTACTAGTGGAAGGTCAATTGTGCAGTGGGTCTTGACTCTAAATTATTGATAATCTAGTTAACTGATCAATCAAACTAAAATAGCTAGTGCATGTAGATAATTCAAGTTCCCTAGCTGTGGTGGAGATTCCGAGGAAGTTTTTGATGATGTTAGACTCGCCAACAGTCAGGGGGTCTCCCTGATATGAATTCCCAATTATAACTCACATTGTTTGGTGTAGGAGCCCCATCCTGAATACGATCCAGTTGCCGATGTAGTGGGTTTTAATGATGTGACTTGGCTGCAATAACACATGGAGTGGTGTATTTATGACTTTGGTGGGAACAAGTGTGTGACTCCATGGAAGGTCAAATGTATTTAATGAAAGTTTTAACACAACAGAGAGGAAATTCAACGAGCCCCTTAGAATCCTGTAATAGTATGCAACTTGAAAGGAACACACAAGCATGAAGGAAATCACAATATATCTTGCAGAATAGTTCAAAATTTAACTATGATGGAGAGATAAAACATCATAAATTCCATAAGATTCATACTAATGAAAACGAAATAGTTCATAAGAGTTAGCGTAAGTTAAATAACATACATTGCAAACATAACAAGAATAGTCCTACTATATTTACAACATATGCATGAAAACATGCTAGTTCTGAGCTTTTATTAAAGTTAAAGTTCTAATCATGCATATTCCATTGGCATACCACTAGCCTCAATAGTGGAATCGTTGAATTCTACACCTACACCTCCAAAGAAAGATACTCCCTCTATGCTATAGAGAAACCAAGGCTCACAACAAACTACTAAGCTTCTGATTCTAAGCCGAAGCCTAGCCAAATGCTTGGCTCCCAAAATCCCTTTACATGACTTATGAGGATATATTTATAACAAGAGGAGGCAACTCTTCACTTCCCATTTGTGACTCTTGAACTTCCCTTATGACTCTTCAACTTCTTCACAAGATGACTCTTCAACTTCTTACATCATGAATCTTCACATTCCACAATTGACACTTGGAATTTCACTTACAAATTAATTACAAAATAATATTACAATACGCTTGTACCCATATAAGACAAAATTGGGTAAAGCCAACTAGAAAAACCAATAAGACAAAATAGGTTAAGCTTGAGTTTGGGGAAACTCCAACTCAACAACATCCACTTTATGTTTCACAGTCACGTAGCGGTACTATGCGATGACATCCCAAAAATTTTGGATGGTGTCTAGCTGGAAGTGGAGTCTAGCCTCCATGGAATCGGGTATAATGATTTGGAACCGTTTTAAGTTTCCATCTGGGGTGGGAGAAAAATTGTGTTGACTTGGACGGGACCACCAATATACTTTTGCATGTTTTGTTTGTTCACCTCCAGATCTTCCTAGGTGGAAATATTTCTAAGTTACTCCAAGTATTTTTCAATCTCCTACCGGAATTGGTTCCTGGGTTTGGCTTCACTGAGTGAGCCAACTGATGGTATCCTATGCAATTTCACCAAGAAATCCACGTTGTTGTATAATCATGCATATGAGGCCTGAATGTTAGCAATGAATGAGGCGAGTTTTTTTTTGTTTTGGATGAGCATCTGAACTCTTGATTTCTCCAACTCTACATGTTTCTTTGTTTTCTTACCCAAATCAAGCAGTGTCCCCTTGTATCGCATTTACCATTCATGCAAGACAACAATAACTATTTGCACAACCTTGATAGTATTTAAAAAATATTTACACTTCTGTCGCAAACCATGCAAGTGGACAACTGCCTTATGCATAGTGACAAGCTCCTCATAAATTATCTGCATGGTCTCTCCCAAAGTTGATAGTTTTCCAAGTATCATTGCCTTCAGTTCTTTCAGATAGACCTATGTGAGAACTATGTTATTGATCTTTGCACGAAGCTGTTCAATTTCTTGCCTCACAACCTGCTAGTCCTTTGTCATTTGTTTGTTCTTAGTAATCAAATACTCAGTGTTTCACTTTAATACTCCAACGACGACCAAGTTGGATGTGACAATGGCATCAGGATTCCTCTTGGTGTCGGCCACAATCACCCTTTATCTAATAAAAGCAAGAGATGTTAGGTCATCTGTAAAATGTTTTCTATATGCTTGTACAATCCTTTTCGAAGTTCCTCGTAAGACATATTGTACGTTTCCATAACCAGATCATCATTAAGATGAACAACTTCCTCTTCCTCGCTTGGAGCTAACTCTTTTACTAGAAGATGGGGAGAAAGAATGGTGACCTATTGTGTGCTCAAAATCAGGTCAACATCTTAATTTTACAGCTCTGGTTCCACCTCCATGTCTTGAATCTCAATCAACTCTTAAATCTACTGAGCGAGCTCCTTTTCGTGCATCTGTCCACTCTCCTCCTCTGCTTGCTGGTTATGTTCTCTCTCCTTGACTTATGTTCGTGTTGTTTCTTCTGCTATAAATTTTTGACTTTCCTCTCCTTGTTTTTTCTGCTTCTCTTCTTCTTCCAACCTCCTATGCTCTTATTCTTCCCTTTGCTTCTGTTATGCTTCATGCATCCTCTGTTTCCTTTTATTCTCTGCTGCTATAACCGATCTCATGATAACTAGATCTGATTTCATCTTGTGGCTTCGCCCCCCTGCTGGGCTATGTGCAACCTTCCTCTTACCCTTTTCGCACATTGGGTTGCGCCTTTCTGTTGGTACTTCATATGGAGTAGCCTCCTTCTGCGGAGTAACTCGTAATGTACTTGGAAATTTGACTAGCTCATGGGACTTGGAAGCATGATAAAAATTCTTCCATTCTTCCTCCTCAGGGCTATGGAAATTCTCGGTTATCCACTGAAAATGGATTCTCTCACAGTGGTCACTATAAACATTCCTTGGATCATATGGGTTGAAGTTCTAGTACCAAATGTATAACTTTCTATCGCCTTCCCTTCGGTATCCGAAACTTTCATGTTCTTGATTTCGTATAATCTGACCTGCATATGAAGAGTTGTCCAAGGTGATTTATTATTCCTATGAAAAACTGTTGGAAACCCTCTAAAGAGGTAAGGGGTTAATGGTTTAAGGGTTAGTGGTTAAGGGTTTAGAGGTTTAGGGTTTAGGGGTTAAATGGGTTAGGGGTTTAGAGGTTTATGGTTTAGGGGGTTAAATGGGTTAGGGGTTGGGAATTAGGGTTTAATGGGTTAATAGGGGTTAAGGGGTTATAGGTTTAGGGTTTAGGGGGTTAAATGGGTTAGGGGTTTAGGGGGTTAGGGGATTTAGCAGTTAAGGATTTTAGGGGCTATTGGGGTTAGGTTTTAGGGGGTTAGATGGGTTAGTAGTCGGGAGGGTTTAAGGGGTTAGGGTTAAGGTTTTAATGGTTTAGGGTTTAAGGGGTTAGGGGTTAAGGGTTTATATGTTTAGGGTTTAGGGGGTTAGATGGGTTAGGGGTTTACTAGGGTTTAGGGGGTTAAATGGGTTAGGGGTTTACTAGGGGTTTAGGGGGTTAAATGGGTTAGGGGTTAAGGGTTTAAAGGTTTATGGTTTAGGGGTTAAATTAGTTGCTTATTCTTTACGTCTCAATGTAACAATTTTGTAAGTATTGTTGCAGCTTGTTGCCATGTCTTATTTATTTATTATTTTATAGTATTTGTTACAGGCACCCTCGAACGAAATGGCCTGACCCGACCCGAACGTGCCTGGTAGGGCGACCTCACATGGTGTGACACGACGCGCTCGACCGAATGATACCACAAGGGAGAAAACGGCAAACGGGCCGCCCAAACGTGCACAAGGCACCCGGGCAGTCACAACTTAGCAAAAATGATATGAACGCCCTTAAAAGAAACGACCCAACTTGACCCAAACACGCGCGGTCGAGCGACCTCACACGGTGCGACACAGCGCGCCCGACCGAACGATGCCACAAGGGAGAAAACGAAAAATGGGCCGCCCGAATGTGCACAAGGCCCCTGCGCGGTCACAACTTAGCAAAAATGATATGGGCGCCCTCGAACAAAATGACCCAACTCGACCTGAACGCGCCT
Organism: Pinus albicaulis; assembly: GCA_034641835.2. Taxonomy (NCBI): domain Eukaryota; kingdom Viridiplantae; phylum Streptophyta; class Pinopsida; order Pinales; family Pinaceae; genus Pinus; species Pinus albicaulis. The sequence continues at coordinate 992,142,270 of CM076583.1, forward strand.
GGTTGGGCGACCTCACACGGCGCGGCACAACGCGCCCGACCGAACGATGCCACAAGGGAGAAAATGAAAAAATGGGCCACCCGAACGTGCACAAGCCACCTGGGCGGTCATAACTTAGCAAAAATGATATGGGTGCCCTCGAACGAATCGGCTCGACCCGAACACACCTGGTCAAGCGCCCTCACACGACGCGACACAACGCGCCCAACCGAACGATGCCACAAGGGAGAAAATGGAAAACAGGCCACCCGAATGTGCACAAGGCAGCCAGGTGGTCACAAATTTGCAAAACTGATACGGGCACCCTCGAATGAAATGGCCCAACCCGACCCGAACGCGCCCGGTTGGGCAACCTCACACAGCGCGACACGGCGCACCTGACTGAACGATGCCATAAGGGAGAAAACGACAAACGGGCCACCCGAATGTGCACAAGGCACCCGAGTGGTGACAACTTAGCAAAAATGATACGGGCGCCTCGAATGAATTGGCTCGACCCGAACGCACCCGGTCGGGCGCCCTTAGATGGCGCGCCAGACCGAATGATGCCACAAGGGAGAAAATGGAAAACGGGCCACCCAAACATGCACAAGGCACCTGGGCAGTCACAACTTAGCAAAAATGATACGGGCGCCCTTGAACGAAATGGCCCGACCCGACCTGAATGCGCCCAGTCGGGCGACCTCACACAGCGCGACATGGCGCACCCGACCAAACGATGCCACAAGGGAGAAAATAGCAAACGGGCCACCCAAACGTGCACAAGGCCCCTGGGTGGTCACAACTTAGAAAAAATGATACAGGCGCCCTCTAACGAAATGACCCGACCGGAATGCGCTCGGTCCGACGACCTCACACTGCTTGACACGGTGCGCTCGACTAAACGATGCCACAAGGGAGAAAACAACAAACATTCCACCTAAAAGTGCACAAGCTAGCACTCGTGCGGTCATAACTTAGAAAAACTGATATGGGCACCCTTGAACGAAATGACCCGACCTGAACCGAACGCGCCCGGTCGAGTGACCTCACATGGCGTGCCCGACCGAAAGATGCCACAAGGGAGAAAATGGAAAATGGGCCGCCCAAATGTGCACAAGGGACCTGGGTGGTCACAACTTAGAAAAACTGATACGGGTGCCCTTGAACGAAACGAATCGACCCAAACGCGCCCGGTCGGGCGACCTCACATGGCGCGACACGGCGCGCCCGAACGAACGATGCCACAAGGGAGAAAATGGAAAATGGGCCACCCGAATGTGCACAAGGCACTCGTGCGGTCACAACTTAGAAAAATTAATACGGGCGCCCTCAAACGAAACGACCCAACCCGACCCGGACGCACCTGGTCAGGCAACCTCACACAGCGAAACACGACGCGCCTGAACGAATGATGCCATAAGGGAGAAAATGGAAAACAGGTTTCCCAAACATGCATAAGGCCTCTGGGAAGTCACAACTTAGCAAAACTGATACGGGTTCCCTCGAATGAATCGATCCAACCTGAATGCGCCCGGTCGGGCGCCTTCACATGGCGCGCCCAACTAAATGATGCCACAAGGGAGAAAACGGAAAACAGGCCAACTGAACGTGCACAAGGCACCCGGGTGGTCACAACTTAAAAAAACTGATACGAGCGCCCTCGAACGAAACAGCCTGACCTGACCCGAACGTGCCCGGTGGGGTGACCTCACACGACGCGACACGATGCGCCCGACTGAACGATGCCACAAGGGAGAAAATGGAAAACGGGCCGCTCGAACGTGCACAAGGAACTCAGGCAGTCACAACTTAGAAAAAATGATACGAGCACCCTCAAACGAATCGACCCGACCCGAATGCGCCCGATCAGGCGCCCTCACACGGCGCACCAGACCGAACGATGCCACAAGGGAGCAAACGACAAACAGGCCACCCGGGTAGTCACAACTTAGCAAAACTAATACGGGTGCCCTCGAACGAAATGGCCCGACCTGACCCAAACGCGCCTCGTCGGGCGACCTCACACGGCGCGACACAGTGTGCTCGACCGAACGATGCCACAAGGGAGCAAATGAAAAATGGGCCGCGCAAACATGCACAAGGCACCTGGGTGGTCACAACTTAGCAAAAATGATACGGGTGCCCTCAAACAAATCGGCCCGACCCGAACATGCCCGGTCATGCGCCCTCACACGGCGCACCCGACTGAACAATGCCACAAGGGAGCAAATGGAAAACGGGCCACCCGAACGTGCACAAGGCACCCGGGCGGTCACAGCTTAGCAAAACTGATACGGGCGCCCTCAAACGAAACGACCCGAACTGACACGAACACACCCAGTCGGGCGATATCACATGGCGTGACATGATGCGCTTGACCGAACGATGCCACAAGGGAGAAAATGACAAACGGGCCACCCGAATGTGCACAAGGCACCCGGGCGGTCACAACTTAGCAAAACTGATACGGGTGCCCTCGAATGAAACGGCCCAACCTAAACTCGCCCGGTCGAGCGACCTCAAACTGCGTGACATGGCGCGCCCGACCGAATGATGCCACAAGGGAGCAAACGAAAAACAGGCTACCCGAACGTGCACAAGTTGGCACCTAGGCGGTCACAACTTAGCAAAACTGATACGGGCGCCCTCGAACGAAACGACCCGACCCGACCCGAATGTGCCTGGTCGGGCGACCTCACATGACGCGACACGACACGCCTGACCGAACGATGCCACAAGGGAGAAACCAGAAAGCGGGCAGCCCGAACGTGCACAAGGCAACCGAGTGGTCACAACTTAGAAAAACTGATACGGGTGCCCTCGAACGAATCGGCCCGACTCGAACGCGCCCAGTCGAGTGCCCTCACACGACGCGACACGGCGCGCCCGACCAAACGATGCCACAAGGGAGAAAACGGAAAACAGACCACCCGAACATGCACAAGGCACCCAGGCGATCAAAAATTAGCAAAACTGATACGGGCACCCTTAAACGAAATAGCCCGACCCGACCCGAACGCGCCCGGTCGGGCGACCTCACATGGCGCGATACGGCGTGCCCGAACTAACGATGCCACAAGTGAGCAAATGGAAAACGGGCCACCCGAACGTGCACAAGGCACCCGGGCGGTCACATCTTAGCAAAATTGATACGGGTGCCCTTGAATGAAATGACCTAACCTGAACGCGCCCGGTCAGGCGACCTCACACTGCGCAACATGGCGCGCCCAATTGAACGATGCCACAAGGGAGAAAACAACAAACGGGCCACTCGAACATGCATAAGCTGGCACTCGGGCAGTCACAACTTAGAAAAATTGATACAGGCACCCTCGAACAAAACGGCTCGACCCGAACGCGCCCAGTCGGGTGACCTCACACGGCGTGACATGACACGCCCGAATGAATGATGCCACAAGGGAGCAAATGGAAAACATGGCACCCGAATGTGCACAAGGCACCCAGGCGGTCACAACTTAGCAAAAATGATACGGGCGCCCTTGATCGAAACGACCCGACCCGAACGTGCCCGGTCAAGTGACCTCACACGGCGCGACACAACGCGCCCAAATGAACGATGCCACAAGGGTGAAAATAAAAAACGGGCCACTCGAATGTGCACAAGGCACCAGGGTGGTCACAACTTAGCAAAACTGATACGGGCACCCTCAAACGAAACAACCCGACCTAAATGCGCCCAGTCGGGCGACCTCACACTGCGCAACACGGCGCGCCCGACCGTGGTTGGGGGCACACATTAAAAGTGAACCAAGGAGTGAGCGCATCATGTCTTTAATATTTTATGAAACTCCTTAGAAGTCCCATCATAAAAACCTTCCATTTTCATCACAATGTGATATGTCAACTAAAGATATCTTATTATGTTGCTTCAACCATTCAAAAAGGGGACCCACATTAGATTATTATTTATTAAAGGAGAGGCCAAAGAAATTAATTTCCAAACCATCGCAATAGCGACGCTTTTGCCCAAACTGTCGCAATAATGACACTTTCCTACAAACGTCGCAATAGCGACACTTAGCTCTAATTCGTCGCAATTCTGACGCAGTTTCCCAAACTATCACAATTCCAATGCTTTTCTACAAACGTCGCAAGACCGACACTAACCTCTAAGTGTCGCAATACCGACACTTGTCTCCAAACGTTGGTATAGCGACAGTTGTGGGCGGGATTTGAAAAATTGATAAAATTTGGGGAAATTTCTGACATTTGCTCAAAAGTGTCGGAACCAAAGTGTCGGAATTTCCGCCAAATGTACTAGTGAATTATCTACATGGTCTCTCCCAAAGTTGATAGTTTTCCAAGTATCGTTGCCTTCAGTTCTTTCAGATAGACCTGTGTGAGAACTATGTTATTGATATTTGCATGAAGCTGTTCAATTTCTTGCCTCACAACCTGCTAGTTCTTTGTCGTTTGTTTGTTCTCAGTCATGAAATACTCAGTGTTTGACTTTTATACTCCAATGACGGCCAAGTTGGATGTGACAATGGCATTAGGATTCCTCCTGGTGTCGGCCACAATCACCCTTTATCTAATAAAAGCAAGATATGTTAGGTCATCTGTAAAACATTTTCTATATGCTTGTACAATCATTTTCGGAAGTTCCTCGTAAGACATATTGTACGTTTCCATAACCAGATCATCATCAAGAGCAACAAATTCCTCTTTCTCGCTTGGAGCTAACTCTTCTACTAGAAGATGGGGAGAAATAATGGTGACCTATTGTGTGCTCAAAATCAGGTCAACATCTTAATTTTACAGCTCTGGTTCCACCTCCATGTCTTGAATCTCAATCAACTCTTCAATCTACTGAGCGAGCTCCTTTTCGTGCATCTGTCCACTCTCCTCCTCTGCTTGCTGGTTATGTTCTCTCTCCTTGACTTATCTTCGTGTTGTTTCTTCTGCTATAAATTTTTTACTTTCCTCTCCTTGTTTTTTCTGCTTCTCTTCTTCCAACCTCCTATGCTCTTATTATTCCCTTTGCTTCTGTTACGCTTCATGCATCCTCTGTTTCCTTTTATTCTCTGCTGCTATAACTGATCCCATGATAACTAGATCTGATTTAATCTTGTGGCTTCACCCCCCTGCTAGGCTATGTGCAACCTTCCTCTTACCCTTTTCGCACACTGGGTTGCGCCTTTCTGTTGGTACTTCCTCTGGAGTAGCCTCCTTCTGCAGAGTAACTCACAATGTACCTAGAAAGTTGACTGGCTCATGGGACTTGGAAGCACGATAAAAATTCTTCCATTCTTCCTCCTTAGGCCTGTGGAAATTCTCGGTTATCCACTGAAAATGGATTCTCTCACAGTGGTCACTACAAACATTCCTTAGATCATATGGGTTGAAGTCCAAGTACCAAATGTATAACTTTCTATAGCCTTCCCTTCGATATCCGAAACTTTCATGTTCTTGATTTCGTATAATCCGACCTGCATATGAAGAGTTGTCCAAGGTGATTTATTATTTCTATGAAAAACTGTTGGCAACCCTCTAAAGAGATGGTGTGCGACTTCTTGTATGACAAGATTATCAATGGCATACCTTGGCAAAATATGTGGTGACTTTTTTCCACCGAACTTTCTGAGGAAAGTGCCATTCGGCAAGGCAAACCAATCTACGATCTCTGATACTACTTCCATTGCCCCACACGACATGCAAGGTGGCTCTTCCACAAATATCAACTTATACAACATAATGAGGAAGTGACCATTAATCGTTTCCATTGCTCCTCTATGGCTACACTTCGAAAGCAACTTACAATAGATGAGTACGATAGGGTCTTGTTTTGTCTTGTCTAGACTTATGCAGGAATGAAAAAAAATACAGATATAAACATAAATACAAATATTCATAAAAAATAAAGCTTCATTTCATTAATATCAAAGAACCAAAATATGATTACATACAAAATGGAAATAAACTAGCTCAGGCGATGGTAGCTTATCTCTGAGAAGATATATGGTGGCTAAATACCTCTTAATTGTGTTATAATGAGGCTCAAGGGAATTATTATTATTTAACAACAATAGAAAACCCTAAATATCTAAAATAATTACTCGAGGAGATGGAACACCAAGAGTTTGTGGGCCACACTGGGGTTAGTTGGGAAACCAACTTCCCAGGGTCATAACTTGGTCATATTATCTCCACTTGGCACGTATGATACCTCGTTGGATAGACATATTTGAGTACTAAAATATTTGTGGTAGGAACTAGCTTATGGTCCAAGGCCTATTCCAGACCTCAAAAAACACAGTTTAGGGGGTCAAAACTGCTCCGGAAGTTCAGGACCCGAAAAAATGTTAAACATAGTAAATGTTGTAGAAACAAGAAAAATCATGAAACCTACTAGAGGTCTAGTTAGAACAAGAAGGTGGCCAGAAATGTCCACCTAGATAAGTCCTCCCCCCTTAGGAAGCAAAAATCCCCATTGTGTGCAGAGCCTCCAAAAGGTAAGGCAATTTTTGTTGAACCTGGTCCCTGGTGAAGGAGTTGGCCTGCTTTGACAAATCGATATAGCTGGATCCTATACTAGCAAGTGTTATTGATTTGTGTGTCCATGATCATATGGTGGTGAATGCAGGTTTCCAGAATGGCCATATTGGAGAATCTATTTACGACCACGAAAATGAAATCATTGCCATGCTTAGTTGAAGGGAGCCCCAACATGTAATCCATTGATATGGATTCAAAAGGCCGATTAGGAGTAGGAGTAGGAGTATATATGCCTTCCTTCTTGATTGTAAATTTGGAAATGGCGCAATAAGTGCAGGATCTGATGTACTTCCCAACATCATGTCGAAGTTGCAACCAATAAAAATACTTATGCAACACTGCCACTGTTTTCTTTACTTTGAAATGTACAACGACCCGACTGTAGTGTTCGTCCCAAGTCATCTTGGCACGCTCACTTGAAGGAACACAGAGGTTTCCCAGGTGGCATAATAGTGGGCCTTGGAGATGAAAATTTGGAACTTTCTTTCCTTCCAGGAGTATATGGTATGTGGTGCCAAATTCTAAATCGCTCTTGTACAAATGCGGCCACCCCGAAGTGTCGCATCCACAATATTTGAGCACAGTTGTCAGTGCCGCAACCAGTGGTCGGCTGAGACAATATGAAACATTATTGGTGCTTCCATTCTTTTACTTGATTTTCAAATGGAAATGTTGCATATACGTGGACCATTTCTGATGGCGATCATTCTGCAACTTTCCTTGTGTCTATATGAACTACAGGGGTCAGTGGTTTGTGTGGATGATCGTTTCCTTCCCTAGAATGTAATGCTTCCATTGTCGGTAGGCCTGCATAATGGAATACATATATTTTCATAAGTGGGATACTTTGAGACTGTATCTGAAAGTTTCCCACTGTGATATGCTATTGGATTCCCATGCCCGGTAAGAACTGCACCAATATCATAATTAGAGGGGTTTGTCTCAATTTCAAAAGGTTTTTGTAGGTCTGGTAATGTGAGCATTAGTGTAGAGAAGAGGTGATGCTTTAACTTGAAAAACGCCTTCTGTTGGGATTTAGACCAAAATAAATTTTCTTTTTCTCTACCCTTGGTGACTTGACTCAAAGGCCAAGTGATATGAGATAATCCCAACATGAACCTGAAATAGAAATTGGCAAGACCTAGAAAGTTGTGGAGCTTTGTTAGAGTGGTTGGGTCTAGCCACACCCGAATAACTTGTATCTTGGTTGGGTCCACATGCACACCCCGCTCATCAATGATGTACCCCAAATATTGAACCTAGGTCATAGCAAAAGTGCATTTATCCAAATTGGCACACAATTTGTGTTGTCCGAGAGTTTGGAGGACCTATTGGATATGTTGTATGTGCTCTTCCCAACTCCGGCTAAAGATTAGGATGTCGTCTAGGTACACTACCACAAATGAGTTGGTAAACGACTTCAAGATGTTTCCCATCATCCACATGAAGTTTTCAAAGACATTAGTCAACCCGAAAGGCATGACCAACCATTTGAAAAGACCCTCCTTGTATCTGAAGGTAGTCTTCCACACATCGAATGTTTCAATTGGTACCCGGTGATAAAAAGACTTCAATTCAATCTTGCTAAAATATTTTTCCCCCTTGAGCTGGTCCAGAAGGTCATCAATCCGTGGGATTGGATACCTATTCTGAACAATGATATTATTCAGCACCCGATAGTCAATACAAAGTCTCCATGTGACGTCTTTCTTCTATACCAACATGATTGGGCTCCCACGGAGTGATGAAATTCGTCTGATGTGCCATTTCTGCAACAACTCCTGAATATACCTCTTAATTTCATTTTTCTCCATAACATAGCATCAGTAGATCGGTCCACTGGGTAGTGGCTTTTCCAGGGTCAAATCGATGGAGTGCTTGACCTGAAAATGTAGGGGTACCCCTGTGGGTGAGGTGAACATGCCCCTATACTATTCCATGACCTTATCCATCTGATGGTCTTGCATAGAGGAGCCCTGTTTGGAGGCTGTGGATGTGACCAAAATATTCTTCTTTCCCTGAGGGCAAATCATAAGGAAGAAAATTTTCCCGTTCTGATAAATGATTTTACTGCATTTCTTCACAAAGATCAAAGAGATGGTGGTAGGCGGTGCTACCTTCGGTATCCTGTATAACTTATTTCCAAACAAATAATGATAGTGTAATGCCTAGAATCATACACAATGTCATGCTTCCACAAGTATGGTTGGCCTAATAATACCTCACAAGATTTAAGAGGAGCAACATCACATAGTACCTCATATGTGAAGAGCTTGATGTTGTAGGGAAGGTGACACTTTTGGCTAACACGGAGATATCTCACCTAATGAAGCCACCAACGATGTACAACTACGGGTGTGGTGTGGTTGGTAGGCCCAACCGCTTCACTACCTTTGTTGAAATGAAATTCTATTGGATTCCGCTATCAACAATGAACTGAAATGGAGAACCTTTCACCCACATTTGTGAGTGGAAGAGCCTCTCCCCCTCCTCTCGATATTCGGTCTCAATATTTTGTATCTTGGTGGTGGCAATGATGGAACTAGGCTCCAAATTAATAATATACTTCCCTTTTTTCAGTTTCTAACTCAGAGTCGGAACATGCATCTGATTTATAAGCCTTCACCTCAGCCACCAATGTTTTCTTATCTCGACACTCACTTATGTTGTGAGTGGGGCTCTTATGGAACTCACACCATTTCCTTGCGTTCTTTGTCTTCGTGGTGTTGTTCATTTTTTTTGGCTTTGACGAGTTGTCCTGGGTCACCCCACATTGGATTTTTCCTTTGTTCTACATTTTCGGGGCACCTTTCCCCTGCTTAAGATTCACAGATCCAAAATCTCACTTCTTTTGTTTAAATTTTTTCTTGATCTTTATAGCATAGCGATAGGCGACGCCAAGTGAGGTGATGTCTAGGAAATACATATCATCCTGGATGTACTTATGTAGACAAATATGGTACTCAAGTACCAAATGCTGCTCATAATCCTTGATACCTAGCTTCGTGTGAAGGGCATGAAAAAAATTTGTGAACTACAACACATCTTGGTCATTTCCTTGCCGCAACGTGGTCCACTTTATGTATTTATCTTCATACCTCCGAATACGGTAATATTATTCCTTGATGGAATCTCACAAAGAATTCCAAGTGGGTGCGGCTAAAAACAATGAGGATTCCCTCTCGTCCTTTTGTTCACAGTAGGTTTCCCACCAGTCCTTGTCATGGGGGGCATATTTGAGGAGTGCAAAAGTAATATTTTCCCAATTGGAAAATTCATGAACCTAAAGATATCATTCCAATATATTTAACCATCTATCTATGACATTTGCATCTATCTGGCCTTCAAATATGGGAATACCAAAGTTAACTTGTACCTTAAAAGGAGTGTCGCCTCCAGAGTAGCTTCTGGATGAAGATGTGTCGCTTGTGGGTAGTCGTCGAAGGATCTGGGAAAATTTATCCATCATTATGTTCCTCTCTTGCTAGACGACTTCCTTGAGCAATATTTTTAAAGGATCTCCTTCTCCATAGTCTTTCTTTTCTTCTTCCATGGGAGGTCGTCAGGGTTTGTGAGGTTGGTATTCCAAAGGTTCAACCAGTTTGAGTCCTAAATCCTTATACCATGACCTCATTGGGGACACGCAAATAAAAATAGAGAAATATAAGATTGATTTGATACCGTTGATTCAAAATTACGCAGGAATGTAAAAAAATACAGATATAAACATAAACATAGAGATGCAGTAGAAATAAAACTTCATTTCATTAATATCATAAAACTGAAACATGCTTACATACATAATGGAAATAAACTAACTCGGGCGATGGTAGCTTATCGCTGGGAAGAGGTGTGGCTTCTACATGGATTTCAAATATGTTAAAATGAGTCTCAAGGGCCTTTTTATTGTTGAAAAAAAATAGAAAATCTTAAACAACTAAAATGCTAACCCAAGGAGATAGAACACCAAGAGTTTATGGGCCCCGTTGGGGTTAGTTGGGCAACCAACTTCCTGGGGTCGTATCTTGGTCATATTATATTTGTTTATGCATACGATACCTCATTGGAAACATATCTACAATTACTATAGGATTTGTGGTAGGTCCGATACTGTGGACATGGTGCTGCTGCGGACCTCAAAAAAACATTGTTTAGGGGGTCAAAACTGCTCCGAAATTTTAGGACCCGAAAAACCGCTAAAAATAGTAAATGCTGCTTGAAATAAGGAAAATAATGAAACCAACTAGATGTATAGGTGGAACAGGAAGGTGGCCACCAATATCCACCTAGATTATTCCTCCCCCTTAGGAATAATCGTTCCCCATTGCGTGTAGAGCCTCCATGAGGTGAAGAATTTTTTGTTGAACCAGGTCCTTGGTGAAGGAGTTGGCCTGCTTTGAAAAATCAATATAGATGGATCCTTTGTTTGAGAGTGTTTTTGAAATGAGTGTCCATCATCTCCAACTAGCGAGTGCATGTCTCCAAAATGGAAATCTTGGAGAATTTTTCGACGACCACAAAAACACAATAGTTGCCATGCTTAGTAGATGGGAGGCCTGACATGTAATGAATGGAGATGGTGCCAAGGCCAACTAGGAGAAGGAAAAGGAGTATATAGGCCTTGCTTCTTGATTTTTGGTTTGAAAATGGCGCATGAAGTGAAGGATCTAATGTACTTCCCAACATCCCATCGAAGGTGTGACTGATACAATACTTCTGCAACATTGCCACTGTTTTCTCACAAGGAATTTTCCAGTGCACATGCTAAATAATCTTGGAACATCACTTGAAGGAACAAAAAGGTGTCCTAAGGGTCATAATAGTGCACCTTGTAGGTGAAAACATGGAAATTTATTGCCTTCTAGGAGCATCTGGTACATGTTTTCCAAATTTTGGATTGCTCATGTACATATGCGGCCACCTCGAATTCTTGTGTCCACATGAGTCGAGCATAGGGTCAGCACCACAACCGTTAATCGACTGATAGATTCTGCAAAATTATTGGTGCTTTCCATATTTTACTTGATGTTCAAATGGAATTGTTGCAAAGACATGGACCATTTCGGATGGCGATCGTTCTGCAACGTTTCTTGTCTATGTATGAGTTGTAGGGGTCGGTGGTCTTTGTGGATGATCATTTCCTTCCCCATAATATAATGATTCCATTTTTAACATATCTGTGCAATGGAATACATCTCTTTTTCAAAAGTGGGATACTTTCATACTATATCTGAAAGTGTGTCACTATGATATGTCATCAGATGCCCCTATCGGGTAAGAACTGCACCAATAGCATTTTCGTAGGTATCTGTCTCAATGTCAAATTTTTATTGTAGATATGGTAATGCGAGCACTGGTGCAGAGAAGAGGCGATGATTCAATCAAAAATTCCTTATGTTGGTATTCATACCAAAAGAAATATGTTTTCGCTCCGCCCTTGGTGACCTAAATCAAAGGCCAAGTGATATGAGATAATCCCAACACAAACCTACGATAGAAATTGGTAAGACCCGGAAAGTTGCAGAACTCTAGTAGAGTGGTTGGGGCTGGTGTAAGGTCCCACCTTACCCACCATCAGTAATATAGAGAAATAGAGGTCACATAATCACTAATACTCATTTTCACAAAATCCTAAATAATTAATCACTGTAAAATTGTTTCCAACAACAAACCCTTTTTTTATGAAAGCTTTAGATAATACAAGAAAAAAATGTCTTATTCTATATTCAAACTTCAACAAATTATTAAATTCATTTTCATATTCATACCAAAAACTTGCAGACATAGGAAGCTACACCTATTAAATAGTCTATTGAAGCTACACCCATTAAATAGTCAATTTATAATTTCTAGTACATAAAAATGACAATCACTAAGAATTTTACACTAAAAATTTGTATGCACCAAAGCTACAGCGATTCAGGACTTTTTACAAACACTTTGAAAACATGCAATCTACAGTTATTGAGGCCTTATTACAAACACTTTGCAAGCATGCAATCAAAAGCCATTGAGGCATTTTTTCAAACACTTGGAAATAATGAATTTAAGATTCTTCTTCAACATATTTATCTCCTAAAATTCATAAATTGAAACTTTAAATGTTGGCATTTTAAAACAGGGACTAAATAATCTTAGTCTTTCATCAAAGACTCAACAACAGGTGCACATAACTCACATCAGCGATCTGCAAAATTGCCCAGATTTCTGATCTAGGTTCTAAAAAGTATTTTTTTGGAATAAAATCAGGGGTTACAGGTTCTTTAGGAACGAATACCCCTTGATTTTGGGCTGAATCGAATTCAAAATGCCCAGGAATGCAATTCTTAAAACAACAAAAAAATTATATCCTTAATGTTTCATTTATGACTTTTGTCAAACACATGGAATGAAAACTTTCAACTACAACACTACACGAGGAAAAACAACCAGAGTTATGCTACTAAGATATGCTCATTGAATTCACACATTTCTATATCCACCATATGAGTTCTTGAAACATTTTACAACCCACAAGATAATTCATTTGACATGATTTGACAAGCTTATTACACCCATTTCTACAATTTGAAAAACTCATGGCAGCCCTGAATGATACAACCATTAAGCGTTTCTGTCAAAATTCTGATAGTACTATTACAACTTGAATAAAAAAACATTGAATTATTGATAAGAATATGAAACATAAGCTGTTGAAAATGCAGCAAGATGATGGAGCTTAGTGAAATGAAGTTGCCTTCACTAAGTGGGCCCGCAGGCGAATTCTGGCGCAAAGTCTATTTTTTAGACTATGTCTATTTTTAGACATATGGAGCATGGTTCGGGGATTCCAGTTTGAGATTATTGGAGCATTGGTCATGTTGGTAAAAATAGATGAGACTCTATTTTTTAGGTCGAAGAGGTTGAAAGCTATTTTTAAACTGCCTCTCCTAAAAATAGGGAAGTCAAATATTATTTACCCTTAATAATATTTGGACTCTAAACAACAGTTTACTCTCTTGGAGCACTTCAGTTCGAGCTACAGAAGTGGCTCATGCATCTGACAGAGGAATCACGTGATTCCCAAGGGTTTGATGGCATCATGCATGGTTGAATTCAGTTAGGACTTCAGTGGCAGAAGTTTGGTGGAGTTAATGAGACAGCTAGTGGAGTTGTGTTCTGTTTATTTTAGTTGAACTGGTTGAGATTAGTTTAACTAGATAATCAATTAGTTATGAGTGGAGTGAATTAAATATTATTTAATTCATTAATTAGTAACTCATTATTCAACTCAAGAACACATCAGTTCACTACAGTGCATGATCAGTTCAGTGGAGACCAGTGCAAGAGGTAGATGAAAGGGTGGAGTTAGCTATCAGTGGCGACATCAGTTGTGCATGAGATTTGCACCACACTTGGAGGATTTGTCCATGAAAATTGTGCAGTCAAGCAAGGATATTTGAACCTTGGATATCTATATAGACAGGCCTGGCTTGCGCAATAGAGGCAAGGCAATTGGCGGTGAGTTTTGAACCAGTAACCTGTTCAAAACTGAGCTAGATTGTGTGTAACTTCATGAGAAAGTACTGAGTACTTGTGAGGAGTATTGTACTGAGTTTGTTACTTGATTTATCCATTATAATATACACAATAGCTGCGGGGTTTTCAGCTATAAGCTTTCCCCATACATACTGTGTTAATGTGTATGATGATTTGATGTGTTATCGCTTGATTTTATTTCCGCATGTGTGATGATCTGAGTGGAAGAGATTATGTGTTGCATATAAATTCAAATTGTATGTGATCAGGATAGTCTCGGTGGATAATTAATTATTATTCAGCAAATTTCTACATGGTATCGGAGCTATTGAAGCAGAGATTGATCATCACAGTGATTACAAACTTATTTCGGTAGACAGAGTCTGCATGCGGGCCAGGTAGCCTCCGGATTCATCTTTCTTCGGAAAGTGAAAGGTATGGTAAACGCCCCTTGCAGTCAATCTCTGTGCTAGAAATAATTTGTTCTCACAGATCTAGAGCGGCTAAGCTTTGAGGTGGAATTCGAAATTTTGCAGCAGTTTTGTTTTCTTGGTGCCGGTGTTGAAAATGTCTTTCAATGGTTTGCGACTCGAATATGCTCTTGAAGGAAGTTCGAATTATGTTTCATGGAAGGATCGCATGGAGGCAGTATTAGAAGATAATGGTCTGAAGGAGTTCGTAGATACAGATGTCCAAAAGCCCACTGATCCTGCTGAAGTCGATGCATGGCAAAAGAAGATGGCGAAATGTCGAAGGATCCCGTTGGAGGGCGTCAAGGATCATATTGTATCCATCCTGCATGGAAAGGCTTCTCCATTTCCAATGTGGAAAGCTTTGACGGATCTATTCTAGAGTAAGAGTGACCAAAGGAAGTTGGCGCTCAAAGATAAGCTCAGGAACATCAAGATGGAGAAAGGCGACAGTATCGCCAAATACCTCACGAAGTTCACTCAGTGCAGAGATGAGCCGGGAAGTGTGGGGGTGACTGTCGAAGACGAGGACATGGTCGACCTGGCTCTCCTTGGTCTTCCGAAGGCTTGGCACTCATATCAAGATAGTGTCAATGGTCGGGAGAAGTTGCCGGGATGGGAGCACCTTTGGGCGGATCTCATGCAGGAGGAGATAAGGAGGACTACTCGAGATGGATCTTCATCAAAGGGAGCTGATGAAGAAAACTGCGCTTTGGTGTCCAAAGCAAAGAAGGGGAAGGGAAAGAAAACCTCTCATTCTGGTGCAAAGGGCAAGAAGCAGGATATGGCGAAAGTGAAGTGTTTTCACCGCCATGATCACGGACATTATGCTACCAATTGTCCAAAGAAGAAGAAGAACAAGCAAGCGGGAAGATCTGCAGATGGAGAAGCTTTGGCTTCACAGTTCGAGCTTGACTTTTCACTGATCGCATGCTTGGTTTCAAGTGTGATGGGATCGGTGTGGTTCTTGGACAGCGGTGCGTCATTTCATATGACGGGAGATCGAGAGTTGTTCTCAGATCTGGAGGACAAAGATTTGGGTGTGCACATCGAGATGGGCGATGACGGTAGATACAGTGCGACTGGTATCGGTACCGTATCCTTTCAGAGGGAGTCTGGTAAACCCTTTGTCTTAAAGGATGTCATGTATGTACCTGGATTGAAGAAGAACCTGATTTCAGTAGCGATGTTGGAGGATAAGGGTTATGATGTGGTCTTCAGCGAAGGAAAAGCTTTCCTGCGCAGTAAGACTACTGGAGAGACCCGGAAGATGGGGGTTCGAACTCAGAACCTTTATCAGTTGCAGGTAGATGACTGCGCAGCTATGGCATGCAAGGCTGGAGATGTGGTGAGCCGGGATGATGAGGGCGAACTATGGCACAGGGGATTGGGCCATCTTCACCATGGAGCTTTGAATATTCTGCAGCAGATTTCTACTGGACTTCCTAAGGGCACCCTTGCGCAGTCAGATCAGTGCAAGGGGTGTACTTTAGGGAAGTATGTGAAAGCCACCTTTCACGAGAAGGATAGTCACGCCATGACGATCCTTGAGAGAGTTCACACAGACGTGTGTGGTCCTTTCTCTGTAGCTTCGACAGCAAAGCACAAGTACTATGTGATCTTTGTTGATGATTTCTCTCGGAAGTGTTGGATCTTCTTCATGTACAGTTGGTTGTATACATTCGCGAAGTTCGTGAGTTTAAAGCACTGGCCTGAAGTGAGCTTTGGAAGAATCATTGCTCTAAGGAGTGATAACGGGGTGAATTCATCCTGGCTGAATTCAAGGAGTCTCAGTCGCAAGGACCTGAGAGAGCTCATCGTACTCTCATAACCCACAATAGAATCTGGGAAAAATGGTTTTAAAAATGTAACGATCGTGGGTGCTCGCACGGCGATGTCAAGAGGATCGGGGCTCTACCCTTCACTATGGGTGGGCCGAGGGATGCAATACAACAAGCAGAGCAGCAGAACTACTGTCCTCAAGGGGTTCTCGTATGAGCACAACGGAGGGAGGCTTATTCTGGCAAGAGGCCTGATATTTCCCATTTGCGGATTTTTGGTTCTCCTGTCTACATGCATGTGACGAAGGATGCGAGAAGGAAGCTGGATCCAACTGCTGAGGTTGGAATATTTGTGGGGTACACCGATACACCTCACAACTACCGAGTATATTTGTCAGACAGTCGAAAGACTGTTGTGCGACGGGATATAAAATTTCAGAAGGAGAAAGCCATGCAGTGTTCGCTTGAGAGGGAGCTACACTTGCATGCAGATGAGGAGCTGTTAGTTCCTAAGGAGGAGCTTCCGGATGTGGATCAGCCACAAGAGGAGGTTCAGGAGGTGGAAGAGACCACCCAGGCAGCGCCAACCATCAGAGGGCGCATGCGCACTACAGAAGCTGAGCGACTGGCTCGGGATGCAGAGAAGGTTGTAGGACCACCTACAGCACAGCGCAGACAGAGACAGTCACCGGATCAGTACACTGGATACATGGCTCTTGTGATTCAATGTGTTGTGACGGAGCCATCCTCTTTTGAGGAAGCTGTGGAGGAACCCGCATGGGTTGATGCCATGATCGAAGAATATGATTCGATCGTCAGGAACAGTGCATGGGAGATTGTTCCAAGACCGGTTGGGAAATCAGTGGTGGGTTCGCGATGGATCTACAAGGTGAAGCAGGCGGCTGACGGGAGTGTGGAGAAGTACAAGGCGAGATTTGTCGCCCGTGGCTTTTCACAAATCGAGGGGATCGATTATGAGGAGACCTTTGCACCTGTCGCAAGGTACTCTTCCATACGGACGATCCTTGCTCTCTCAGCGCAGATGGGGTGGCACATTCATCAGATGGATGTGAAGACTGCGTTCCTCAATGAAGTTATTGAGGAAGAGGTGTACATAGAGCAGCCTGAAGGTTTTGAGATCTTCAGCAGTGAGTCGCATGTGTGCCGACTCAAGAGAGCACTGTATGGGCTGAAGCAAGCCCCTCGTGCTTGGTACACTCGGATAGACAGCTACTTCACCGGGCTTGGATTCTCCAAGAGTGAGGCGGATCCAAACCTGTACCAGATTGTGGTGGAGGGGAAGCTGTTGATCATCGTACTGTATGTAGATGATCTGATTTTGACTGGCGACGAGCAGTTGATACTTTCATGCAAGGAGGATCTTGAACGAGAGTTTGAGATGAAGGACCTGGGCATCCTTCATTATTTCCTGGGATTGGAGATTTGGCAGCGCAGTGGAGGACTGTTTGTTTCTCAGGGCAAGTATGCCCGGGAGATTCTGGAGAGGTTCAACATGCAAGGCCGCAAGCCTGTTGATACCCCTCTTCCTGGAGGTTGGAGGAAGGGAGATGCTACTTCGGAGGAGGTAGTGGATGCCACTGTCTATCGACAGTTGGTGGGGTCGTTGATGTATTTGGTCAATACTCGACCCGATATATGCTATGCAGTTAACCAGCTTTCGAAAGCTATGGTTAAGCCTACCAAGCTCTTTTGGAAGGCGGGCAAGCATGTATTGCGCTATATCAGAGGCACATCGGGATATGGTCTATGGTACAGACAGGAGGATGGAGTGAAGCTTTCTGGCTTCACTGATGCAGATTGGGCAGGGAGTCCAACGGACCCGAAGAGCACTTCTGGAGGAGTTTTCAGCATTGGGTCGACAGCAGTTTCCTGGTACAGCAGGAAGCAGAGATCCGTGGCACTCAGTTCAGCAGAGGCCAAGTACATGGCAGCTAGTTTGGCTGCATGCGAGGCTATTTGGATGAGGAAGATCCTCGCAGGTTTGTTCAGGTTGCATTTGGAGCCTACAGTGATCTACTGTGATAACCAGAGTTGCATTAAACTCTCGGCTAATCTAGTATTTCATGATAGGTCCAAACACATTGACATCAGGTACCATCATATCAGAGATTGTGTTCAGCGGAGAATCATGATGCTTTCATATGTTCCCACGGAGGATCAGGATGCCGACATCCTGACGAAGGCGCTCACCAGGAGCAAGTTCGAATTCCACAGAGGTAGGATAGGGGTTGCAGATAATCCATATCTTGCTGAGAGGGAGTGTTGAAAATGCAGCAAGATGATGGAGCTTAGTGAAATGAAGTCGCCTTCACTAAGTGGGCCCGCAGGCAAATTCTGGCGCAAAGTCTATTTTAGACTATGTCTATTTTTAGACATATGGAGCATGGTTCGGGGATTCCAGTTTGAGATTCTTGGAGCATTGGTCATGTTGGTAAAAATAGATGAGACTCTATTTTTTAGGTCGAAGAGGTCGAAAGCTATTTTTAGACTGCCTCTCCTAAAAATATGGAAGTCAAATATTATTTACCCTTAATAATATTTGGACTCTAAACAACAGTTTACTCTCTTGGAGCACTTCAGTTCGAGCTACAGAAGTGGCTCATGCATCTGACAGAGGAATCACATGATTCCCAAGGGTTTGATGGCATCATGCATGGTTGACTTCAGTTAGGACTTCAGTGGCAGAAGTTTGGTGGAGTTAATGAGACAGATAGTGGAGTTGTGTTCTGTTTATTTTAGTTGAACTGGTTGAGATTAGTTTAACTAGCTAATCAATTAGTAATGAGTGGAGTGAATTAAATATTATTGAATTCATTAATTAGTAACTCATTATTCAACTCAAGAACACATCAGTTCACTACAGTGCATGATCAGTTCAGTGGAGACCAGTGAAAGAGGTAGATGAAAGGGTGGAGTTAGCTATCAGTGGCGACATCATTTGTGCATGAGATTTGCACCACACTTGGAGGATTTGTCCATGACAATTGCGCAGTCAAGCCAAGGAGATTCGAACCTTGGATCTCTATATAGACAGGCCTGGATTGCGTAATAGACTCAAGGCAATTGGCGGTGAGTTTTGAACCAGTAACCTGTTCAAAACTGAGCTAGATTGTGTGTAACTTCATGAGAAAGTACTGAGTACTTGTGAGGAGTATTGTACTGAGTTTTTTACTTTATTTCTTCATTATAATATACACAATATCTGTGGGGTTTTCAGGTATAAGCTTTCCCCATACATACTGTGTTAATGTGTATGATGATTTGATGTGTTATCGCTTGATTTTATTTCCGCATGTTTGATGATCTGAGTGGAAGAGATTATGTGTTGCGTATAAATTCGAATTGTATGTGATCAGGATAGTCTCGGTGGATAATTAATTATTATTCAGCAAATTTCTACATAAGCCATAACTGAAATATATCTCAAACTTACCTCAAGCATTTGATCTTCCAAACCATATTTTAGTTGCCATTATTTTTTCATTTTCTTTGAAGGGTTGATTCTGTAATTCCTCCAAGTATATTTTGGGTACACATCCATTTTATTACTTCTAGTGTAAGATGCAAGTTAGCACTTGTTCATGCATAAATAAATTGATAGCATTACTCATTCACGGATTTTTTCAAACACTTTGCAAAATATCCCGAAACCCTTTCTAAATCATGCATCTAATTACTTGAAACAAAACCATAAATCGTGAAACACTTACCTAAGTCCTTTATAATTTATTTATTGCAATTACCTTCAACAATATTTGGCTTTCCTTTCTCAAATTCTACAATACCAAGATTAGTACCACAAACTACACCAATAATAACTCGAATACTAAGATCTAAACATCCATACATATAGACTTATCTAGTCTTCATTTTTAACTAATCAATAATATTCTAGATAACATAAGCTTAAATCAAAATTAGATGCTTACAAAAATTTAAATTTCTAATTTTATTTTATGCTAAAGCTATACTATAATTTTAGGACAATGGAAATTATACCTGAAGAGATATTCAACTCCAATTGTTGAGAATATGATACACCTTTGATCCCTTAACCAACTCATTTGAACCATCCGGTTTTCCACCCAACCATATCTAGGGAGAACTCTTCCCCTTGTAACCCCCAAGCCATGAAAGCTCACAAACAGTACCAGAATATAGCAGTAGAGAGAAATCCAAGGCAAGTTGAGGAATATAAGTTTCAATTCCTCCAAATACCACTCATGGTTAGATGTACCGTGTATAGCTACTTAGTAATTTAGTTTAGGGATTTCAAATTCATTTCAAAATAAATTGGCTACTCTCCAAGTCCCTCACTCTCATACTTTTTTTTCAAATATCTCCAACTCTTGGTATCACCATGCACCACCCCCAAGTGAGAATACATGAGACACATATATAGGAGGAGCAACCAATTCTTGTCGTAAAGGAGAAGTAATATGCATGCCTTGTATTCCATTTATATGAGTGTAACTCATGCCATTAAGGAGAGGTATGCATGCCTTAATTAAGGAGAGTGTAACATATACATTAAAGAGAGTGTAAGAGGAATATTTTATGACATGTATTTAATGAGTGTAAGAGGAATATGTCATTCTTTTATGAGTGCATAAAATAGTGTAATGTATTATTAAAAGAGAGAGAGAGAGAGAGTTACATAGAGCCATGAGAATCATCAAGGAGAGAGGTGTGAAGTGATTGAGGAGATATAATTCCATTTTAATAATAATATCATAGTCTCATAAAATATAATAATAATATTAATAATATTAATAATATTGAGGATTAAGTCGAGATTTAACTATTACTATTGATTAATCATAAGTTAAGTGATTTTCCTTCAAGTATACTTGAATCCCATTGATTGGAGGTGATTTACTATTTTTGGAAAGTCATAGTTGAAATGGTAGACATGAATTTCTATTTTTAGAAAGTCACTCCAAAATTGTTAGGAATGAGATTTTATTAAGGAGATTCATCTGTGAGCTGCCCATGAGTGGTATTTTTCTTCCGGATAATAGGGATTCCACACCCCTATTGTATGCATCTCTGTGCCTTAGTAGATTGAGGACTTCGCGCCCTGATGTACTCTAAATATCCAAGATTCCACACCTTGATCTTTTTAAATATTCAGGACTCCGCGCCCCAAACATATCATTATAGATTCAAGACTCCATTTATTTATAATTCATGGATTTAGGACTCTGCGCCCTAATCCTTTTATTATATATCAGAGACTCCACGTCTTTATATTTCATGGATTTAGGACTTCGCGCCCTAATTTTCATGGATTATCATATACTCTGATTTGAAACTCCACATTTCACCTTAAGGTACTGATTGTGAGCTCATACCCATCTGATGGTTCATTCGTAAGGTCTTCTTCCAAGACCTGCACACATCACAATCTCATAGATCAAATAAATCAAATGAATTTCATAATTTACTTATTCACATTTTACCAAATATTGTGCATGAATTCCACAGTCATTTTGGTTTTGGAGAAATGACTTCCGCATTCATTTATAACTTGAGCATCCTTTTTGGCAATGACCAAGTCCCTTGCCACATCATGCTTAGTGCAAGATTACATACATATAATCATACAAATCATGTATCATCCATAAATCATAATTAACCATATGTTCCACATAACCATGATCATCCATGGATCTGTGTCTCAATCCTAAATCACCATTCATGTCATACACCTATGTCCAAAATAGGATACCAAAAGAGAAAAAATTTCTAATATGCTCTTAACCAAAATCAATTCTTATGCACGCAACCATAGATATTATCATAAGCACACAACAACCAAGTGATCCAAACCAGGGCTATAGCATATAAGCATGTACATAAGTATGTCATACATAATATTATATCGTTATATCAAAATCACCATCTCTAAGTGTCATCAAAGCTATCTCACCAAGAAGGGACACTAAGTGTATTTGATATATTTTTTTCTTCATGCCAATCCATAGTTTAATGTTTTCAAAATTAGAAGCAACTCCATGAAAACTAAACATACCATTCTTAATCAAGTAGAAAATATATCCTTGCCATATTAGGCATGTTTTGATACAAAATACCAAATATTTCTATATCAAAACCAGCGAAACAATTTATAGTACCATATAAAAATACTATTGTATGTAATTGATATGATATCTACTTAATTTATCTATAATAATTTTATATTCTACATGTTTTTCTTTCTCATAGTCTATATGAATCCTACATGTGTCATCTTCTTGGTTTTGTATTATGTTGAGCTTGTCAAGCTATAAATAGAACACACATTGGTTGTATACACAACAATGATGGTCCATCCCACATCACAATAAAATTTGCATACAATAAGCATAAAATAATCCACATACAATTTTAAGTGAAATTACGCAACAAAACATGATGTTATATATAAAACCCACTCTTACGCAACAAAACATGATGTTATATATAAAACACACTCTTACATCCCACTTGATTTATGTCTTCTCAATCCAATTTTCCTCTTTTCATTCCATAAGACATCCTTGCAATTGAAATATTTAGGATCTATCTTTAGTTTTTACTAAGCGTTTACTCTTTAGGCAAAAATACAATTTGAGGTTCAAGGCACCATTTTTGTTTTTTTTTGTTTTTGTTTTTTTTTTTTTAACTAACAAGCTAAAGGTAAATACAGTCCTCATTGACCCACTTATGTATTGTAGATCATTCCTTTAGTTTACATAATCTTCATTATTATTCACTTCTTGAAATTGAGAATCAATTATGAATGCCTCTGTTAGAATATCTCCATTTTGAAAGTAGATTGATGATATCTTTTTGAAAGTGGCTTGTAATCAAGAACAACTCTCACAATTATGAAAATATGGTACCTATATTATTGAACTTACCTTGATAACTTTAAGTCAATTTGTTTTCCAACTATGAAATCAGTCATGATTTATATTCAGTAATTAATAAATTCATTTGAAATCATGTCTTATTCCTTAATATTAATACATACACAACAACAAGCTATGAAAACCATACATTTATCAAAATGTGATGAATCTTGGTAAATTTAAATAAGATCTAGACTATCACAAGGGAATTTCTAGCCTAAAGTTAAACCTTTTTTTTAAAGGAGAATTACCACCTTCTCAAATTATTACAACATTTTGTAGGACTAATAAATTCTCATATAACTATACATTCCAACACAAAATTCCTAAATCCAAAAATATCTTCCATTCCACATACAATACAATCATCTTAGGCTTCTAAATCATGCACTGATTCCAATTCATCAAAATGTGACCTCACTCTCCTTCCATTTCTCCCTCAAAAAATATCACAAGCACATATTCTTGTACAACAATAACTCAACTAAGCTTTTCAGTAATCACATGCCCTTTTTCTTTAAGTTCAAATAAAACAAGTTCTCACCACATAAAACTTTTACCTTCTAAACATGTTATTCTCTTAACAATTTATAAACAATATGAATTTTGACTTGATCGCCTGACTAACAATAGTTTAGAGCAATACATGAGTTCAATCCTCATAATTTCTCTAATTAATTTGGTTAAATAGAATGCAACAAATTTTCAATTGATAAAATCATTAGAGACTATTATGGATTTCCGAGACCTAATTTGTCTTAAGCCAATAGAAAAGTCATTTCATCAACATATCACAATAATATCTTTCTACATTTCAAGAATTTGAAAGTCATTTTAATTCTACCGAAATTCAACACATACAAAAGGATTACAATACTAGAGGATAGATATCTAGTTCACACTTGACTCCATATATCAAAATAAATTCTTCCAAACATTCTAAACCAATTAATGGTGTTCAATATACCAATCTTAGTATCTTCGTTTGTAATAAAAATAAAATAATGGATTTAAAGCTCAAGCAAATTCATGTTACAAATATCTATCCATTTAACTTCAATTACACATAATTACTGCTTAATCATGTCTATGAGATTCCATCAAAATACTCTAACCAGAAGAATTACTTAGCTCATAGATATATTTAGTATGTATTCCACACCCATACCTCACCTCATTACTATCTCATAGATATATACTAGTATGGATTCCACACCCATACATTTTCTCATAGATATATGCTACTATGGTTTCCACACCCATACATTAGATCATAGATATATGTTAGTATGGATTCCGCACCCATACATTTTCTCATAGATATATGCTAGTATGGATTCCACACCCATACATTAGCTTAAGGAAAACATAACCTTCAAGTCTTACTTAAAATGGCTTCGACAACCCTTCACACACCTGTCATTTAAGCCTCTTGTTTATTAGGAAGCTCATACCTGAACCTAGTATTTGAGTAATTTAAAGTTATTTGATGCATAATTTCAACCCAAAATACACAAAATCATGTCAAAGAAATCAGATAAATTTCATTCTTATTAAGAATGTATTCCCAAATAATATTTTAACACATTTAATTAATGCACATACATTACTCTTGAAGCTACATTCATAGTTAAAAGTGACATCCTTCAAGGTAGATTTTAGTTATTTTTTCTTTAGTGTAGGTACGAAAAGAGTCAAAATTAACATGATGAACTCAATCATCCCGTTAATGGAATCTCAACCTTACAGTTGTTACTCATTCCCAAAGCATACATACCAAGGTCATCATACTATAGCCCAGATTAAGCCAATATTTTTCTTGGTAGATACGATTTCAGCTAGTAAAGATGGCTACTAAGCCCATA
The DNA here is from genome assembly GCA_034641835.2 of Pinus albicaulis. Classification (NCBI taxonomy): domain Eukaryota; kingdom Viridiplantae; phylum Streptophyta; class Pinopsida; order Pinales; family Pinaceae; genus Pinus; species Pinus albicaulis. Next base: position 992,167,319 of record CM076583.1, read on the forward strand.
TCACATTGAAAATGATGCATTAAACATATATGAAACCATGCATGCACTCCACCTATCTTAATCATTTATTGGCAATCAAGTCATTCACATACTTGGGTTTAACCCCAACTTTCTCAAGCACATACTTTCCCAGCATGTCTTTAAGCATTTTAACATATTGTTGATAATATGTATTAATAAAAATATAAAGGAATATAAGAAAGATTTAATTTTTTCATGAGTTTCTAAATGAGATAATAATAATATCCTCTATGCAACCAATATGCTTCCAATTCAATAGATACAACAACTCAACATGCATGCAAAATCAACATTCATACATCATCAACCTACAAGTAAGCATGTTGCCCCATTAGGCCCTAGTGTTCTAACTTGGATCCGATACCATATGTAAGGTCCCACCTTACCCACCATCAATAATATAGAGAAATAGAGGTCACATAATCACTAATACTCATTTGCACAAAATCCTAAATAATTAGTCACTGTAAAATTGTTTCTAAAAACAAGCCCTTTTTTTATGAAAGCTTTAGATAATACAAGAAACAACTGTCTTATTCTCTATTCACACTTCAGAAAATTATTAAATTCATTTTCATATTGATCCAGGTGGATATTGGTGGCCACCCACCTATTCCACTTGGGCCCCCACCATTGTCTCTTTCAGTTTTTCAGTTTCGGCATAACTTACTATTTTTAGTAGTTTTTCGGGTCCTGAACTTTCGGAGCCGTTTTGAGGCCTAAACGACATTTTGAGCATCGCACTTTGTTGAAAATATTATTCCCGTTTTGTGTCGATATTCGTGGTGAAATTTATAGTCCTCGGATAGATCTTTCTAATGATGTATCATCGTCAAACGGAGATAGTATGCCAAAGTTACGTCATTGGGAAGTTGAAACACCAATTTACCCAAACGGGGCCCATAGTTTTGGCGCTTCATCTCCTAGGGTTAGGTTTTTGGATGTTTAGGGTTCTCCATTGTTTCTCAATAATAAATAGGCCCTTGAGCCTCATTGTAACTCAGTTCAGAGGCCTGTAGCCACCACATCTATTCTCATAGATAGCTACCAGCGCCCTAGCTAGTTTTATTTCCATTCTGTCTGTAAGCAAATTTCAGTTCTTTGATATTAACGAAATGAAGTGTTATTTCCACTGCATCTCTGTATTTATGGTTATATGTTTATTCTGTTGCGTTCCTGCATAAATCTGGATTAGTGGTATCAGAGCGGTCTGCTTTTTCTTGATCCTTCTTTGCATGTCCCCAACGAGGTCGGGGTATAAGGTGCTAGGGCTTGATCTGGTGGAACCTTTGCTAGATTAGCCTCGCAGACCTCGACGGACGCCCATGGGGGACGAAAAGAAAGATGAGGGAGCAGGAGATCCTATCAAAATATTGCTCGAGGAGGCCCTCGAAAAACAAAGGAATGCGATGATGGATAACTTTGCTCAGATCCTTCAATGGCTACCCACCGGCGGCGCATCTGCATCCAGCAACCACTCTGGAGGTGCGACTCCTTTTAAGGTACAAGTAAATTTTGAAATCCTCATATTTGAGGGTCAAATAGACATAGATTTTGTAGATAGATGGTTGAATCTATTAGAAGGATATTTCTCTATTCATGACTTTTCAGACCGGGAGAAGATTATTTTTGCACTCCTCAAAGCTACCCCCCATGTTAAGGACTGGTGGGAAACCTATTGTGAGAACAAGGACCATACAGAACCCTCTCTGTTCTCGGTCGTACCAACTTGGAATTCTTTCCAAGATGCCGTCAAGGAACAGTACTATCCCATGGGGAGCTATGAGGACAAGTACATACAATGGACCACGCTACGACAACAAAGGGATTAAGATGTGCATGAGCTAATGAATCTGTTCCATACCCTACGCACAAAGTTGGGTATCAAAGATTCAGAGAAAAATTTGGTGCTAAAGTATCGCAGCTGTCTGCACAGATACATTCAGGAGGAAATGGAGTTCCTCGATATCTCCTCGCTTGGTACGACATACCGGTATGCTGCCAAGATTGAGCAGAAATTCAAACAGAAGAAGCGAGACTTTGGATCTGCGAATCAAAAGCAAGGGAAAGGTGCTTCCAAACCACAGAACAAAGGACAGAGCCAAGGCATAACGGCTAAATACAACCCATGAAAGCCACAAGAAAAGAACAACACCGCAAAGCCAAAGAAAGACACGGGAAAGTGGTGTGAGTTCCATAAGAGCTCCACTCACAACACAAGTGAGTGTCAGGCCAAGCAGTCGCTAGTGGCCGAGATGAGGGCTTCTGAGTCAGATGCATGCTCTGAATCTGAATCAGAACCTGAAAAGGAGAATGAAAAAGGGAAATAGATTATTGATGCGGAGCCCAATGCCACTGTTGCCACTACAAAGATCCAGAAGGAGGAACTGGAAGATCCAGAGGAGGAGGAACATCTCTTCCACTCCCAGATGTGGGTAAAGGGCTCCCTTGTATAGTTCATTGTCGACAATGGGAGCCAAAAGAACCTCATTTCAGCAGATGCTGTGAAGCGGTTGGGCTTGCCGACCACAGCTCACCCACATCCATACACCATCGGGTGGCTTCACCAAGGACGAGATCTCCGCGTCAGCCGGCAGTGTCGCCTTCCTTATAGCATCAAGCCCTTCACGGATGAGGTATTATGTGATGTTGCTCCTATTGATGTTTCTGATGTATTATTAGGACAACCATACTTGTGGAAGCGTCATGCTGTGTATGAGTCTCGACCTCGTGCTGTTATTGTTACTTTGGGAAATAAGTTGTACGGGATACCAGAGGTACCACCTCCTGCTGCTATCTCTTTGGTTACTGCAAAACAATGCAGTAAGCTCATTTCCCAAACCAGGAAATTCGTTTTCCTGATGATCCGCCCCCAGGGCAAGAAGAAGACTGTGGCCACATCCTCCAGATAGGGCTCCTCTGCACAACAAAAACAAATGGATAAGGTTGTGGAGGAGTACGGAGACATATTCACCTCACCCACAGGGGTTCCTCTGCACTGTCAGGTCAAGCACCCGATTGATCTGACCCCAGGTGTGCCGCTACCCAATGGACCGATCTATCGGCGCTCTGTTCTGGAGAATGATGAAATCAAGAGACAGATTCAGGAGCTGTTGCAGAAAGGTCACATCAGACCAAGTTCATTGCCCTGTGGGAGCCCGATCGTGTTGGTACAGAAGAAGGATGGGACGTGGAGGCTCTGTATTGACTATCGGGCGCTGAACAAGATCACTGTCCGGAATAGGTACCCAATCCCACGGATTGATGACTTTCTGGACCAACTCAAAGGTGCAAAATATTTCAACAAGATTGACCTGAAGTCTGGGTATCACCAGGTACCAATTGAACCCTCTGATGTGTGGAAGACTACCTTCAAAGCCAAGGAAGGCCTTTTTGAATGGCTAGTCATGCCTTTTGGGTTGACGAATGCTCCCGCAACCTTCATGAGGATGATGGACGACATCTTGCAACCATTCACCAACTCATTTGTAGTGGTGTACTTGGATGACATTCTGATATTCAGCTAGACTTGGGAAGAGCACGGAGGCCACATCCGCATGTCCTCCACTCAGATCCCGGTCTTGACTTGTGTTCCAATTTGGAGAACTGCACTTTTGGCATGACCCAAGTTCAATATCTGGGATACATTATTGATGAAAGGGGAGTGCATGTGGATCCAACCAAGATCCAAGTCATTCGGACTGCTAGCCCCAACCACTATAACAGAGCTTCGCAACTTTTTGGGTCTTGCTAATTTCTACTGTAGATTCGTGTTGGGATTCTCTCATATCACTTGGCCCTTGAGTCAAGTCACCAAGGGAGGAGTGAGAGAAAAATTCTTTTGGTTGGAACCTCAACATAAGGCCTTCATATAATTGAAAAATCGCCTCTGTTCTGCCCCAGTGCTCACATTACCAGACTTGCAATAGCCATTTGAGATCGAGACAGATGCCTCTGACTATGCTATTGGGGCAGTTCTTACTTAATAGGGACATCCAGTGTCATATCACAGTGAGACATTGTCTGAGATAGTTTGCAAGTATCCCACCTATGACAAAGAAATGTATTCCATTGTGCAAGCCTGTCGACAATGGAAGCATTACATTTTGGGGAAGGAAACAATCATCCACATAGACCACTGACCCCTGCAGTTCATACAGACACAAGGGAAGTTGCAGAATGATCGCCATCAGAAGTGGTCCACATATCTACAACAGTTTCATTTAAACATCAAGTAAAAGAAGGGTAGCACCAATAATGTTGTAGACTGCCTCAGTCGATCACCGATCGTGGCGCTCACCACCATGCTCAACTCTTGTGGGCATGAGACTTTTGATTGGCCGCTTCTCTATGAGAGTGACCCAGAATTCGGCCACACTTACAAGGCACTCTTGGGGGGTACGGAAGTTCCAAATTTTCACCTCCAAGATGCACTTTTATGCCACCTGGGACACTTTTGTGTTCCTTCAAGCGAGCGTGCCAAGATGATATGGGAAGCACACTACAGTTGAGTCACTGGGCATTTCGGGGTCGAGAAAATAGTAGCAATACTACAAAAGTATTTCTATTGGCCGAACCTTCGAAAGGATGTCAAGAAGCACATCAGATCCTCCACTGCTTGTGCCATTGCCATTAGGGGAATTTTGAGGTCTAAAATGGGCCTCCTAAGGAAATTATAAAATAATAGTGGAAAAAATCTAATAAGCTTTGATGACATCATCAAATTTTAGAGGGAAAAATGAAAAAACTACTTTTTCAATTCATATTTTCAACTTATCTCCCAAAGATTTTACTCAAATTTCGAGCGGGAGTACTTGTTGGATGCGGAATTTAATTCCCCATCCAAGGAGTACCCATGTTGCATACTTATGATGGGTCCTACTACACGAAAAATGAGAAATACATAAAAAAACGTGATTACAATCACGTTTTTTATGTATTTCTCATTTTTCGTGTAGAAGAGTTCATCGAAAGTATGCAACATGGGTACTCCTTGGATGAGGAATTAAATTCCGCATCCAACGAGTAATCCCGCTCGAAATTTGAGTAAAAATTTTGGGAGATAAGTTTAAAATACGAGTTGAAAAAGTAGTTTTATTATTTTATTATTTTTTAATATTTTTACTCTTTTACTCCAAAAATGGTGAATCATCCATTATGGATGACATCATCATCTTGAATCCTATTGGTTGTTATAAAGTTTATTTTTGTTGTACATTTTTCTTATGAGGCCCATTTTAGACCTCAAAATTCCCCTAATGCAAACCGACCATCAAGAAGCAAGGCCTATATACTCCACTACCTACCCCTAGTCTACCTTGGGAATCCATCTCCATGGATTACATGTCGGGCCTGCCTTCTACTAAGAATGGAAATCACTGTGTTTTCGTGGTCGGGGACAGATTCAGAGATGCACATTATGGTGGCCCGTAAGAAGAATATCACGCTAAGCCACCAAGCAACTTTCTTTGAAACTAAGGTAGCACTGATCCTGCGTCTATCATATCAGATCGAGATAGCAGGTTCCTCAGCACATTTTGGTCCAGCCTCTGGTCAATGTTGGACACAAAGCTCACAAAGTCCACAACTTTCCATCCCCAAACAGATGGCCAGACAGAGGTCGTCAACAGAATGATTGTACACATTCTGCGCATGTACAATTCAAAGCATCCATGCACATGGGACGAGAGCCTCCCCTATGTACAACATAGTTATAATAGGGCTCTCCACAGTTCAATTGGCCATAGCCCCTTTCAGGTGGGCTTGGGATTCCAGCCACTATGTCCCATTGACATAGCCATGCCATTTGCAGCTGCTCAGGCCGATTCAGCTCATGTCCAGTCTGAAGTTGACAAAGCAAGTAGCTTCATCGAGTACATTCAACACATCCGCCAACAGGTTCATGATATATTGGACAGAGCCAATGCGAAGTACAAGCAGCGCCATGATCAACACCGGGTGCCACACAATTTCCAGGTGGGCGACAAAGTATGGCTACATTTGCAGAAGGAGCGCTCAATTTTATCTCACGAAGGCGAAGCTTCTCGCTCGCTCCGAGCACGTGGGGTGCAACGGCTAATACTGGCTGGCCTGAGGGAACAATGCCTTCGAGCTTAGTATTCCTTCATTCCTTGGTCTGCACCCAGTCTTCAATGTGGATCGCCTTCGTCCTTACTTCCCACCTCTACTGGACACCTCAGACATTGCAGAACAACTCACACCAACAGAGTTAAACTCAAGATCGTTGGACAGGGCTACCGCGATTGTATCATGGACATGCAAATCAAGAACACTCGCCAGCAGAAGATCCAACTATATCGGGTTGTCAAAGCTGGCCAACTCCTGCACCAAGGAAAGTGGTTCACCAGGGACCAAGTTCAGCAGAAATTCCCTCATCTCATGGAGGAACTTAACGCAATGGGGACCATTGCTTCCTAAGGGGGGAGGAATGATCCAGGTGGATATTGGTGGCCACCCGCCTATTCCACGTGGGCCCCCACCATTGTTCCTTTACTACATATTCATATTAACGATTATTTTAACATTTTAGTATGCTGGTCTGAAATACCCTGAGCCATGGAGGCCCTAAACGACATTTTTTGGGCATCGCGCCTCCAAAGAATATAATTTCGCTTCAAAATTATATTCTTGGTGAAAGTTGTAGTCCTCGGATAGAGCTTTCTAATGATGTATCATGTGCGTCAAACGGAGATAGTATGCCAAAGTTACGTCCTTGGGAAGTTGAAACACCAATTTACCCAAACGGGGCCCATAGTTTTGGCGCTTCATCTCCTAGGGTTAGGTTTTTGGATGTTTAGGGTTCTCCATTTTTTCTCAATAATAAATAGGCCCTCGAGCCTCATTTTAACTTAGTTCAGAGGCCTATAGCCGCCACATCTCTTCTCAGAGATAGCTACCAGCGCCCTAGCTAGTTTTCTTTCCATTATGTCTGTAAGCAAATTTCAGTTCTTTGATATTAATGAAATGAAGTGTTATTTCCGCTGCATCTCTGTATTTATGGTTATATGTTTATTCTGTTGAATTCCTGCATAAATCCAGATTACATATTCATACCAAAAACTTGCAGACATAGGAAGCTACACCTATTAAATAGTCTATTGAAGCTACACCCATTAAATAGTCAATTTATAATTTCTAGTACATAAAAACGAAAGTCACTAAGACTTTTACACTAACAATTAATATGCACCAAAGCTACAGCCATTCAGGGCTTTTTACAAACACTTTGCAAACATGCAATCTAAAGTTACTGAGGCCTTATGACAAACACTTTGCAAGCATGCAATCAAAAGCCATTGAGGCATTTTTTCAAACACTTGCCAACAATGAATTTAAGATTTTTCTTCAACATATTTATCTCCTAAAATTAATAAATTGAAACTTTAAATGTTGGCATCTTAAAACATGGACTAAATCATCTTACTCTTTCATCAAAGACTCAACAACAAGTGCACATAACTCACAACAGTGATCTGCAAAATCGCCAAGATTTCCGATCTGGGTTCTGAAAAGTATTTTTTTTTTAATCAAATTAGGGGTTACAAGTCCTTTAGGCATAGATACCCCTGATGTTGGGCTAAATCGAATTCAAAATTCCCAGGAATTTGATTTTGAAAACAACAAAAAATGATATCCTTAATGTTTCATTTATGACTTTTGTCAAACACATGGAATGAAAACTTTCAACTACAACACTACATGAGGAAAAACAACCCAGAGTTATGCTACTAAGATATGCTCATTGAATTCACACATTTCTAAATCCACCATATGAGTTCTTGAAACATTTTACAACCCACAAGCTAAGTCATTTGACATGATTTGACAAGCTTATTGCACCCATTGCTACAATTTGACAAACACATGGCAGCCCTGAATGATACAACCATTAAGCCTTTTTGTCAAAATTCTGATAGTACTATTACAACAACTTGAATAACAAAACATTGAATTATTGATAAGAATATGAAACATAAGCCATAACTGAAATATATCTCAAACTTACCTCAAGCATTTGATCTTCCAAACCATATTTTAGTTGCCATTATTTTTTCATTTTCTTTGAAGGGTTGATTCTGTAATTCCTCCAAGTATATTTTGGGTACACGTCCATTTTATTACTTCTAGTGTAAGATGCAAGTTAGCACTTGTTCATGCATAAATAAATTGATAGCATTACTCAGTCACGGATTTTGTCAAACACTTTGCAAAATATCCCGAAACCCTTTCTAAAACATGCATCTAATTACTTGAAACAAAACCATAAATCGTGAAACACTTACCTAAGTCCTTTATAATTTATTTATTGCAATTACCTTCAACAATATTTGGCTTTCCTTTCTCAAATTCTACAATACCAAGATTAGTACCACAAACTACACCAATAATAACTCCAATACTAAGATCTAAACATCCATACATATAGACTGATCTAGTCTTCATTTTTAACTAATCAATAATATTCTAGATAACATAAGCTTAAATCAAAATTAGATGCTTACAAAAATTTAAATTTCTAATTTTATTTTATGCTAAAGCTACACTATAATTTTAGGACCCCCAAATGCGGGTGCTCAGCAATGAGAAGATGTGCCACTTGGATGCCATGTGGCAGGGCACTTATCCGTCCCACGCGCCTACACATGGTCGCCCGCCTGATGATAAATCCTGCAGCATGGATCCCTTAATTACCACCCTCGCCATATTTCACGCGACGTCCTTTGGCTACTGCTCATTAACTCAGCCTTGACCTGCACCCATGTCTCTTAAATCTTCCCTCCGAGCTCATCCTGCCTCGATTTGTCTCTCCATCTAGCTCTTTGTGTTTGCCTCTTGCATTTCTATCACACCCTCGACTCTCTGCTCTGTTCAGTCTCATTGTGGTTGCCTCTATGCGAGGTCTCATTGTGGGTGCTCCTATGCTTCACCTGAGAGCATCCCCTCCCTGCCTCGAGTTTCCTCTCACTCGCTCAACATGCCAAGGAGACACAAAATGAGATGTCGTCGCGCTGGTGGGCGTGGCCTCCCCTCCAGACCCCCTTCCTCGATTTCCATTGGTAGGGAGGTGAACCTCTCCATGGATTGGGAGGAGCCGAGTCTGCTCAACCCTGTCAACCTCTCCACTCAATTTTCCCTTTATATCCCAAGTCCCCCGCCTAAATCCTCTAGTCTTTGTCCCAAAAAGCACCCTCGAAAATCCACAATTCAGTCTGCACCTGTCTCCATTCCATGCAAGATGAAAGCCTTGCCTGTGCAAAGCGCTTCCAGAAGTATTCATCGTTCCAGAAGTGGCACAGGTTCTCACAGCGGTCATGGCTCAAGCAGTGATGAGGAAGGTAAGGACGATGACACCAAATTACATGCAGCCTTTTCCAATTCGCCAGCTGCCTAGGTGTTTCTTCTCCCTCCTTCTTCTGTCCACGAGCCTAACTGGGAGGAGGACGAGTCTCTTTATGCTTGCAGGATCGTGGAAGAATCTCCCAACCCTCCTGAGAAGAATGAAGGCCTACCTTAAGTCCAATTGTTGGGTGTTCACCTCTTACTGTAGCTTTCTTCTGGCGTTATCTATTTTGCAAGTGTTTTGGAACTTTTTTCGGTTATGTTTCATTATTAGTCTCAAAACTAGACAAGACGGTTTCCCATCTTGGGAAACTCCTAATACTCTCTACTTATGGGCTGGTTTGCACACCTAGTGCAGTCCTTACTTTGCAGTTAAGTTTTTGATACTTCCCTCCGGAATTGGATTGCCAAAATCAGAGGACGAGAATTGTAATGTTTTGTTGTGTATGATATAATAGAAGTAGACTAAATTAGAAAAAAAAATACTATAATTTTAGGACAATGGAAATTATACCTGAAGAGATATTCAACTCCAATTGTTGAGAATATGATCCACCTTTGATCCCTTAACCAACTCATTTGAACCATCCGATTTTCCACCCAACCATATCCAGGGAGAACTCCTTCCCCTGGGACCCCTGAGTTGTAAAAGCTCACAAACAGTACTAGAATATAGCAGTAGAGAGAAATCCAAGGAAATTTGAGGAAGATAAGTTTCAATTCATCCAAATACCACTCATGGCCAGCTACACCATGTATAGCTACTTAGTAATTAATTTTATGGATTTCAAATTAATTTAAAAAGAAATTGGCTACTCTCCAAGTCCCTCCACCTCATAATTTTTTTTCAAATTTCTCCAACTCTTGGTATCACCATGCACCACCCCCAAGTGAGAATACATGAGACACATATATAGGTGGAGCAAAAAATTCTTGTCATAAAGGAGTAGTAATATGCATGCCTTGTATTCCATTTAGATGAGTGTAACTCATGCCAATAAGGAGAGGTATTTATTCCTTAATTAAGGAGAGTGTAACATATGCATTGAATAGTGTAATGTATTATTAAAAGAGAGAGACAGAGTTACATAGAGCCATGAGAATCATCAAAGGGAGAGGTGTGAAGTGATTGAGGAGATATAATTCCCTTTTAAGAATAATATCATAGTCTCATAAAATATAATAATAATATTAATAATATTAATAATATTGAGGATTAAGTAGAGATTAAAATATTATGATTGATTAATCATAAGTTAAGTGATTTTCCTTCAAGTATACTTGATTACCCATTGATTGGAGGTGATTTACTATTTTTGGAAAGTCATACTTGAAATGGTAGACATGACTTTCTATTTTTAGAAAGTCACTCCAAAATTGCTAGGAATGAGATTTTATTAAGGAAATTCATCTGTGAGCTGCCCATGAGTGGTATTTTTCTTCTGTATAATAGGGATTCCGCACCCCTATTGTATGCATCTCTGTGTCGTAGTAGATTGAGGATTCTGCGCCCTGATCTACTCTAAATATCAAAGATTCCACACCTTGATCTTTTTAAATATTCAGGACTCCGCACCCAAAACATTTCATTATATATTCAAGACTCCATGTCTTTATATTTCATGTATTTAGGACTCCGCACCCTAATCCTTTTATTATATATCAGAGACTCCATGTCTTTATATTTCATGGATTTAGGACTCCGCGCCCTAATTTTCATGGATTCTCATCTACTCTGCTTTGAAACTCCACGTTTCACCTTAAGGTACTGATTGTGAGCTCATACCCATCTGATGGTTCGTTGGTAAGGTCTTCTTCCAAGACCTGCACACATCACAATCTCATAGATCAAATAAATCAAATGAATTTCATAATTTACTTATTCACATTTTACCAAATATTGTGCATGACTTCCACAGTCATTTTGGTTTTGGAGAAATGACTTCCGCATTCATTTATAACTTGAGCATCCTTGTTGGCAATGACCAAGTCCCCTGCCACATCATGCTTAGTATGATATTACACACATATAATCATACAAATCATGTATCATCCATAAATCATAATTAACCATATGTTCCACATAACCATGATCATCCATGGATCTGTGTCTCAATCTTGAATCACCATTCATGTCATACACCTATGTCCAAAACAAGATACCAAAAAAGAAAACATCGCTAATATGCTCTTAACCAAAATCAATTATTATACATGCAACCATAGATATTATCATAAGCACACAACAACCAAGTGACCCAAACTAGGTCTATAGCATATAAACATGTACATAAGTCTGTCATACATAATATTGTATCATTATATCAAAATCACCATCTCTAAGTGTCATCAAAGTTATCTCACCAAGAAGGGACACTACAGCTGGCCACTCCTGAATAACTTGTAATTTGGTTGGGTCCACATGCACACTCCACTCATCAATGATGTACCCCATATATTGAACCTGGGTCATACCAAAAGTGCATTTCTCCAAATGCCACACAATTTGTGTTGTCACGGGGTTTGGAGGACCTATCGGATATGGTGTATGTGCTCTTCCTAACTCTGGTTCAAGATCAATATCTCTTCTAGGTATACTACCATGAACGAGTTGGTAAAGGGCCAAAAGATGTCGTACATTAGCTGCATGAAGGTTGCGGGGAAATTATTCAACCTGAAAGGCATGACCACCCATTCGAAAAGGCCCTCCTTGTATTTGTAGGCAGTATTCCACACATCTAAGGGTTCAATTGGTACCTGGTGATAACCGGACTTCAATTCAATCTTGTTGAAATATTTGACCCCCATGAGTTGGTATAGAAGGTCATCAATATGTGGGATTACATACCTATTACAAATATTAATCTTATGAAGCTCTCGTTAGTCAATATAGAGTCTCCAGGTGTTGTCTCTCTTCTTTACCAACACAATTGAGCTCCCATAGGGTGATGAAATTGGACTAACGTGCCCTTTCTGCAACAACTCCTGAATATTCCTTTTAATTTCATCGTTCTCTAGAACAGAGCATCGATAGATCAGTTCGTTGGGTAGCGGTGTGCCCGGGGTCAGATCGATGGAGTGCTTGACTTAACAGTACATGAGTAACCCTATGGGTGAGGTGAAGATGTCCTTGTACTATTTTATGAACTTGTCCATCTACCGCTGCCGCGTGGAGGAGCTATATCTGGAGGCTATGGATATGGCCACAATATTCTTCTTTCCCTGAGGGTGAATCATAATCAAGAAAAATTTCTCTGTAGAGGAAATTATCTTACTGCATTTCTTCGCAGAGATAAAGGAGATAGAAGTAGGCGGTGCTACCTCTGTTATCCTGTATAACTCGTTTCCCAAATAAATAATGACAGTGTGATGCCTAGAGTCATACATATCATGTGTCTTCCATGAGTATGGTTGGCCTAATAATACATCACAAATTTCAAGAGGAGCAACATCACAAACTACCTCATCTGTGAAGGGATTGATGCTATAGGGAAGGAAATACTATTGGCTAACGTGGTGATATCACCCTTTGTGAAGCCACAAAACGATTTATGACTACGGGTGTGGTGTGGTAAATAGTCACAATTGCTTCATGGCCTCTTATTAAATGAGGTTCTTTTGGCTTCCGTTATCAACAATGTACTGCAGTGGAGAACCCTTCACCCACATATGTGAGTGGAAGAGTCACTCCCCCTCCTCTAGATATTCGGGCTCAATCTTCCGGATCTTAGTGGTGACAATAGTGGCACTAGGCTCTGCATCAATAATCTACTTCCATTTTTCTTTACCTTTGTCAGTTTTTTTCCTAGAGTCAGAACATGCATCTCATTCGTAAGCCTTCAACTCGACCACGAGTGACTACTTGGCTCGACACTCACTTGTGTTGTGAGTGGGGCTCTTATGGAACTCACACCATTTCCTTGCGTCCATATTTTTGTTCATGGTGTTTTTCTTTGTTTTTGGCTTCGGGTTGTCCTAGGTCACCACATGTGGGCTTTTTCCTTTTTTCTGCCATTTGAAGGCACCTTTCCCTTGCTTCAGATTCGCAGATCCAAAGTCTCACTTCATATGTTTAAATTTATGCTCAATATTGATAGTGTAGCGATAAGCGAAGTCAAGAAAGGAGATGTCCATGAAATCCATCTTGTCTTGGATGTACTTGTGTAGACATCAGTAGTACTTAAGTACCAAATGCTACTCAAAATTCTTGATAACCAGCTTCGTCTAAAGGGCACGAAAAAAATTTGTGCACTTTGACACATCTTGGCTCCTTCCCTGCCGCAACATGGTCCACTTTGAGTATTTATTTTCATAGCTCCCAAAAGGGTAATATTGTTCCTTGATGGAATCTCAGAAATAATTCCAAGTGGGTGCGACTGAAAACAATGAGGATTCCATCTCCTTTTTCTCATAGTAATTTTTCCACCAGTCCTTGACATGGGGGGTGGATTTGAGGAGTGAAGAAGTAGGATTTTCTCGTTTGGAAAAGTCATGAACCAAGAATATCCTTACAATAGATTTAAAAATCCATCTACGACAATTTCATCTATCTGGCCTTCTAATATGAGAATGTCAATGTTAACTTGTACCTTAAAAGGAGTGGTGCCTCTAGAGTGGTTTTGGATGAAGATATGTCGCCTGTGGGTAGCCGCTGAAGGATTTGGGAAAATTTATCCATCATCTTGTTCCTCTACTGCTTGAGGGCTTCCTCGAGAAATATTTTGAAAGGATCTCCTTCTCCCTCGTCTTTATTTTCTTTCACCATGTGAGACCGTTAGGGTTTGCGAGGCTGGTTTTGCAAAGGTTCAACCAGCTCAAGCCCTAAATACTTATACCTTGACCTCATCGGGGACATGCAAATAAAAATATATAAAGAGGAGATTGTTATGATACCACTGATATGAAATTATGTAGGAAATCAAAAAAATACAAATATAAACATAAACAAAGAGATCTAGTAGAAATAAAACTTCATTTCATTAATATCAAAGCACTGAAATATGCTTACATACAAAATGGAAATAAACTAGCTCGGGTGATGGTAGCTTATCTCTAAGAAGAGATGTGGCATCTACATGCGTTTGAACTATGTTACAATGAGGCTCAAGGACCTTTTTATTATTTAAAAATAAGAGAAAAACCTAACGCCAAGAGATGGAACGTCATGATTTTGTGGGCCCCGTTAGGGTTGGGAAATCAACTTCTCGGGGTTGTAACTTTATCATATTATCCTCATTTGGTTTTTAGATTCCATGACCTTGGGTCTAGGTTAGAGTCTTAAAATCACTAAAGCTACCAAACCAATAATCTCAACCATGAACTACTTAGCACAACGGAAATATAAAATAGTAAATCACACATGCATAGAATATAGACAACTTTTTAATTTTTCAACCCAACTTTGTTATATTAACAACATATAATGCACTAGTCTAGGGCTCCCGTACTAGGGATAATGGCCCTCATACACCCACTAGTACAAGATATAAACAATATACTCTGACCATCTAGTTGTAGTGCAATCTCTCATTCCTCTCGGTCGTACCATGTACCTGCCTAGTCCTTCGGCTCCCGATCTGCAGCTCCTGCCTCTATCAATGCTCCAAGTCCATCTGGCCACTAAACCTCGAATATCCATTCGGATCTCTAGTTGTATCTTCATCCATCAAGGGCACAACACACAAGACTCTTTTCAAGTTGTTCACAGCTCCACTTGTGAACAACTCTCAAAGTATGGCACTGCTGCTCCTCAACTACTCAGGGACTTTAGCCCACTATGGTATTCATGTGTTGCAACGATGAAGAACAACACAAGGCATGGAGGGATACCACCTATCACTGTAAAATGTTCATCTCCCACAATGAACACAGGCTAGGAGGATTGGCCATCATCTACTATAGAATTCGTTCTCCACACATAAGTCTCGGGCTCCACAATCCTGTTCCTGGTTGATCAGAACCTTGAGCTCATCAAGTTCCAGGCTAGCAGTCACCTTTGTCCATCAAGGTGTTGCACTTCATATCCAACATGGACACTATCACGTTGTCCTCTAGCAGACCATAATTTCCCAATGTTGTCCGCACTTGGTCCTCTCTCATGTTTCACTCCAACAATCCATGAGAGACCAAGTCCACATTGTAGCATATGCTCCTAGATAGGGCATCCTCATACAAGCATATCCCTTGATGCGAAAACCCTTTCCAAGGGTTGTAACCCCACAAAATGGCACCCTTTCCCTTCCACCCACAAGAATAGGCCCACAGCCTCCAAGAAAGCCTCTCAGCCTCCACCAAAGTGACCCAAAAACAAACCACTACTCCAACAACTCACTCAACCTCCATCAAGGAACTCAGACCTCCTCCACATTGTCTTAGAGCCTCCCTCTCTTGTTGTGGCTAGGGAAATTTTAGAGTTATCTTTCTTTTCTTTTGTTGCACCAAAAATAAATTCCTAAAATGAATCATCTCACCCTCCTTTTATAGGCTAAAGAGTTTCTTCACCGAATTAATGAAGAGACCATTCTATTGGAGTTATTTACATCAAGCCTACATGAATTGACAACCAATAATTAATTAGTCAACTTAAAAAATTAATTTTTCTCTAACGACAACAGGGAATTGGATGATTCTCATTGCGTTGGAATTTTCTCGCCAAGCACTATCATCCTCATCCATCACATGTCATAAATCCATCACGGTTTTGGCCCAAATCATGATGGGTGCAAAAACTCCCAAGCTTGGATCTCAAGCCCACAAGCCCATTTGTGGCACTTTGACCTCCAACCCTTTAACACCAGGGCTTGGAGTACCTCCAAAGCTACACAAAAATCAAAACTCCCTCTTAGCGAGGGAGATACTTCCAAGACTAGGAAGTAACCATCATCATCTGGCGACAACAACGTCATCCGATGACGACTAGGAAGTAACCATCATCTGAAATCCATCATTGCAGCTTACCCTATAGATGAATCTAACAATCTCGATAGTGCATATACCTCATCATATCTAAACCTGAAGATCTCGATCCTCCATAGGGTTGCTACCTCTGTGCCTACATGATATCTATTGGCTCAATCCTGAAAGCACTCATCCTCCAGGATCAAATACCACTCATGCAAATCCCACCAATCTTGGATATGCAACATCACGATCCGATGAATACTCCAACCTAGCAACCTATATTCCATCACATGAATCCATCTCGATCAACCTAATCTCGTCCATGCTAAAGAAATCCTCGAGCTGTCCCAACCATCCATGGTAGGTCAATGAAAGTCCACGATCAGAAATATGCCCTACAACAAACTGTTGTTCACCAGGCTCACCAACAATCCACCAGAACTCCTAGCCCATCTCACCATGTATCCTGTCAATACCACATCTCCATGTCTTCAGCTGAACCACTTTTTCCATGATCTAAACACCCACAATTGCTTCACTGTGCAAACTCTGATCCATTGTCCCTCAAAGTAGGTTAGATATGCTCTGATACCATGCTGAATTTCCACGACCTTAGGTCTAGGTTAGCATCTTAAAATAACTCATGCTACCAAACCAAGTATTTCAACCATGAACTACTTTTCATAGTGGAAATGTAAAGCATTAAATCACACATGCATAGAATATAGACAACTTTTTAATTTTTAAACCCAACTTCATTATATTAACAACATATAATACAACAATATATGGCTCCTGTACCAGGGATAATGGCCCTTATACATCCACTAGTACAAGATACTTTGGTTGTACCATGTACTTGTCTGATCCTTCGGCTCCCGATCGGAAACTCCTGCCTCTTCAATGCTACAAGTCCATCTGGACATTGAAACACGACTATCCAATTTGATCTCTAGTTGTCCCTTCATCCATCAAGGGAGCAACACATCGAAACTCATGTCAAGTTGTTCACAGCTCCACTTGTGAACAACTAGAAAACTTCCCACTGCTACTCCTCAGCTACTTAGGGGCTTCAACCTACTATGGTCTTCCTGTGCTGCAACGATGAATACCAACATAGGGCATGGAGGGTTGCCACCTATCACTGTAAGATGTCCATCTCCCACAATGAACACATGATAGGAGGAATAAACATCATCTAATGTAGAATTCCTTTGCAACACATAGGTCTCATGCTCCACAATCCTGCTCCTGGTTGATCAGATCCTTGAGCTCATCAATTGCCAGGCTAGTAGTCACCTTTCGCCATCAAGGTTCTTCACTTCGTGTTAGGTCCCTATATTACTAGTGTAGTCCCTTATTATTGTTAGTTTATCCCCCTTATTGTTATTTTTGTACCCCTTTAGCCCCCATATTGTTATTATTGTGCCCCATAAAAGCCACTATTGTTATTGTTGTGTCCTTACATTATTATTGTTAGGTCGGCTAGGATTATATTGTGATCCCATGGACTCCTATATATAGAAAGGAGGTTTTTTCATCTGTATCATCCAATAATTGTTCATTTATGTAATGTAAAGGAGGTTTCCCCCTCGATGTGGCTGATTTCTAAGGCGTTGATCTCTCTTTTCTTCTATTTTTGGATCTCGTTTCATAACATTTGGTATCAGAGCTTTGGATTCTAGGATTTCGTTGCTTCAAACAGGTCATCGTGGTATTTTCGCTATAACGTTTTTTATACGTAGGTTCATAAGCTAAAAAAACACCCATTTGTGAAGAGATCTTGAGGAAATTCTTGTAAAAATTTCAAATCTTGGTTCGTAATATTTTCAGAGATATGATATGTGGAAGTTAGGTTTTTGCAGGCTCCCGAATTTCATCTCAAAGAGGTGACCTTGAGAAAATGGTCATAACTCTCTCTCTCTGAGCAGCGGATTGGAATTGTGTAAAAACTGGCTGAAAATACACAGACTTTAGTTTCCTTTGTATCAATTTTAGAGTTGAAAAAGGAAATAGTGACATGTGGAATTTCGTAAAAGTTCACTCTACTGAATTAGTCCATAATTAGGTCATTATGGGAGATTGGGCATAACTTTGTCTTGAAGAATCCAAATCAGGTCAGACCTGTGGCATTGGAAAGAATATTCAGAGGGATATTAAAGGACTGAAGATAAAATCTTGGGGATCCGAAATTACATAGTTACATCAGTTTCAATATCAAGCTCCTCAAAATCAAGAAAAAAATGTGTATTTTTTTTCAAATTGCATAAGTCTTGTTTGAAAAATTAGTTTGAAGTGATTCCAAGGGCATATTGAAGCATATATATCAGTATTGGTTTCTAAAATGCCCCCTAAAAGTAATTCAACACCCATTAAGCCCTCAGAAGGCTCTAATATGACTCATGAAGAGGAATAAGTGCAACATGATATATCAAAATTACAAGAGAAAGTGCAATAACTTTCGCTCTCGCAAAGAGCAACAAAAATTGAAATGGAAGTTTTGAAGAAAGGCGTGGAAGCTAATATGGATGGTTTGAAGAAATTCATGGAAGCTAAGATGGATGGTTTGAAGAATAGCATGGAAGCTAAGATGGATTATATGCAAGAAAAAATGAAAGACAACACAGAAGACATGAAGAATGATCTAAAAGCACACATGGAAGGTTTGAAGGAAGGTTTGACAAAGTTGATACAAGAAATGATTCCTAATGGAAAAAAGATAGTAGAGGAAACTCGTGATGAGAAAAAAATAAATTTTAATCGTGATTTCATAACCTCTAATATTGGATTGAAGATCCACCATATTCCAAATATCGATATGAGGAAGTTTGATGTCAAGGATCCCGTAACATGGATACTATAGATGGAGAAATATTTTGATCTCAACAATGTGCAAAACACACAAAAGGTACGCATTGCAAATTTATATTTAGAAAAAAATACATTTGTATGGTATCGATGGCTTTTCTCTCGTAAAAAAATTGTCACTTGGTCAATTTCTATGGAGGAAATGATAGCACATTATGAGGATACAAAGAGAAACATCTTCTTTAGCCAATTGATAAATCTCAAACAAATGGGTTTAGTGGTGGAGCACATTTAAGACTTCCAAAAATTGAATATAAGGGTAGTTGATATTCCAGAGGAACACAGGAATGATGTCTTCATAGGAAATTTAAAGGATTACATCCAACATGAGGTTCTCCTTTGGGAACTTGATTTATTGGAGAAGGTTGTTGGAAATACTCAGAGCGGGGGGTGAATCAGTATTCCTTTCAATTATAGCATTATTTAATCTTCAATTGTTATCAGTGTTTGTATAATGATAGCAGTAAACAAAAGGAACACAAATGCACATATTTTTTAAGGTGGAAACCCTCTTCGAGACAAAAAACACCTGAATGCTTTTCTAATAATTCTTTAATATTCAACTCCAATTGAAAATAAAGCTCCAACTTCCTAGAATCTAGAAAATCATTCTTCTCCAACTCCCACTAGATGGACGCTCCAACGCCCGATATTCTTCAGTAGTCAACTAAACGGATGCCCCAACACCCAATGAGCTACAACTCACCCTAGCACCACCCTAAAACCCTGAATTTTTCACAAGCTTGAACCTATTGGTGGCTTCATGCACCAGCCTAGCACCACCCTACCACTCTACAGAAGAATAAAACAGGAATGGACTCCCGTACCGGGGAAAATGGTCCACTTTACAATGATATAGAGTGATGTAGAAGAAGAAGACACACTATAACATAACCAAAACTATAACACAACTGCCTAATGATGATCCTCGACCTCTCGACACCACCTCTTCAACTCTTGGCAGATAGACACTTGTACAATTTTTACAATGATGCATTTACAATGACTTAGTACAATGATACCTTTATAATGACTATATGCAGTGTTGCCCACTTGAAGTCTTCATGTGATGAACTTCTTGCTACTGTTCTGCACATTGATTGTTTCTCTTGTCATGCTACCCTCTGCTGCATCTTGCTTTCCTTTGTTTCCCTAGAAAGGCTGGTCCTTTGCAGCCCTTGATGACACATGATCTAGCTTTTTCTTGCCTTCTAGGAGCTCAATATTGGATCTGTTGTATCTATGCTATTTTAGATTCCCAATATGTGATTTTCAGTTCTATAGTATTCCTCTGAGTCTTATTTCCAATTCCATAGGTCTAACCCAATTTGGATTCTTCAAGGGAGAGTTATGCCCAATCTCTCACATTGACCTAATTATGGACTAGTTCAGTAGAGCGAACTTGTATGGTGTGCCACGTGTCATTGTTTCTTCATTCAGATCTGAAATTGATACATCAAAAAATAGATTTTGTGCACTATCTACCACTTTTTACAGAAATCCAATCTGATACTCAGAGAGAGCATTATAACAATTTTCCCAAGGTCACTTCCTTGAGACGAAGTTCAGGAGCTTGCAAAAACACTGACTTCCACAGATCATATCTCCGAAACTATTGTGCACATTGATCTAAAATTTTTATAGGAGCTTCCTCAGGATTTGGAATTTTCCTCATAAGAATTTTAGATTCTGAACCTTCGTAGAAAAAAATTTAGAGCGAAAATTCCATGATGACCTGTTTCAGGTAGCGAAATCCCTACATAAGGAGGATATGAGGATCACAATTTATATAAATGCTTAGGTTGAGAGGGGCTTCAACAAGTGAACGTGGGAGGGATTTTAGGAGCTTAAAAATTATTAATTATTGAATTTTCAATGATCCATGCCACAACCCCATGGGGTTTTAGCCCACTAACTGGGGTTACAAACTTCAATCATTAATATCTCTCAAACCGTGAAGAATTACATGGCGTGCAATATATCAACAGAAACATCTCAACAAGTAGAAGCCATCAAAAATATTATTGACCTAGAATATAGTAATTTTATCAATCAAAATTCCCATGAAATATCGGGGTAGCCCCTAGTGTTGCTGGGGTTGACATCAATGAAAACCACTGATCAACAAAGGCATTTAGGTTGGCAAGAAAAATTGAATGTAAAATTATGGAGACAAGGAAGCCTACCACTCACATCTATATAGATGGAACTGTTGCTACTCTTATACTTACACAACCTACAAGGTTTACACCACAAAAATTGGAAGAAAAAAGAGAAAAAGGGATTTTCTACAGTTGTGATAGCAAATACACTAAAGGTAATAAGTGTGTTGAGAAGAAATTATTTTACATATGTTGTGAAGAGGAGGAAGAAAATGAACAAGGAACTTCAAAAGAAGAGGATATACACCAGGAACTAACCCTAGAGAAAGAATAAATGAATTTGACCATATCTTGTAATGCATTGGTAGGAATTACCACTCCTCAAACTCTCAAGATAGAAGGACATATCAAGAAGAAAAAGGTAATATTGTTGATTGATTCGGGTAGTACCCATAATTTTATTCATTGTAAGGTAGCCAAGGAATTGAATTGATTCTTATACCCAGCACCAGAGAGTCAAGTAATGGTTGCAAATGGAGGAACTATAAATTTCTTTGGAAAATGCCATAATATCAAGCTAACCATGGGGGAATATGTATTTAACAGTCCAATTCTTTCCATTCCAATGAAAGGTGTTGATGTTTTACTGGGAGTACAATGGTTACAATCTTTGGGGATGGTAGATTTTAATTTTCAAGAAATTTTCTTGAAAAAAATTCAGAAGGAAAGGAAGTTGAATTATGATGTATCGCAGGGAAGCCGAGAAAGATAATAATATTTGAAGAAAGAACAACGAGGCGTAATTGCACAATTATTCTCACTAGAATTTCCAACATCAAAATCATCTATTTCTCCAGATCTCCAAAAAGTCTTGGCCAATCATTCCAAGGTGTTTGAAACTCCCAAAGGACTCCCACCTATTCATATTCATGATCATGCTATTCATTTGGTTCCAGGAAGTGTTTCTCCAAAAATGAGGCCTTACATATATACTTATGTCCAAAAGAGTGAAATTGAATGTATGATTGCAGAAATGTTAGAGGCTGGTATAATTCAACCTAGTCAAAGTTCTTTCTCTGCTCTAGTAGTATTGGTGCACAAGAAGTATGGATCATGGCGCATGTGTCCGGATTATAGGGAGATCAATAAGATCACTATTAAAGATAAATTCCCCATTCATGTGGATGAATTACATGGAGAAATTTATTTTACCAAGTTGGATCTTCGTTCACGATATCATGAAATTAGAATGAAGGCTGAAGATCTTTCGAAAACAACATTTTGAACTCATGAGGGTCATTATGAATTTTTTTTCATGCCTTTTTGCCTTACCAATGCACCTTCTACATTTCAAGGGTTGATGAATTCCATTTTCAAACCCTTCCTTAGAAATTTGTGTTAGTATTTTTTGATGATATACTAATCTACAACAGGTTTTGGAAGGATCATGTTCAACATGTTGACATGGTGCTCAAACTATTGGAGGAGAAACAATTATATGAACAAACCCACAAATATTTTTTTGGAGTACAAGAGGTGGAATATCTGGGTCATATTTTATCTCACGAGGGTGTTAAGGTAGACCCTAACAAAATTAAAGCCATTAAGGAATGGAAAGTCCCCGAAAACATAAAACATTTGTGAGGATTTCTCGGGTTAACAAGGTATTATCACAAGTTTGCTAATAATTATGGGAGAATAGCAGCACCTCTAACAACATTATTGAAGAAAGATGAATTTTCATGGATTCCTGAAGCAACTAAGGCCTTTGAACATCTAAAAGAGGCAATGTTCCTAGCAGCAGTCTTAGCTACGCCAGACTTCACAAAAACCTTTATTGTGGAATGTGATGCCTTAGGAAATGGAATTGGTGTTGTTTTAATGCAAGAAAGGAGACCCATTGCTTTTGAAAGTCGTCCAATCAAAGGAAAGTATTTGCAGAAAGCTATTTATGAGAATTAAATGTTGGCAATACTACATGTACTAAAGAAATGGCGACCTTACCTAATAGGAAGACACTTCAAGGTAAAAATTGATCATGATAGTCTTAAATAATTTTTGGAACAAAGACTATCTTTGCAAGAGCAGAAAAAATGGGTCACAAAGATGTTGGGTTATGACTTTGAAATCATTTACAAAAAAAGGAAGCTAAAATTTGTTGCATATGCACTCTAAAGAAAGGATGAAGAGGTGGATGTTGAGATTCAACAAGATGATGATCCTAGTGAAAATTAATCCCCTTCACTAGGTGGGGACCGCAGGCTATTTTTAGGTGTATGTATATTTTTAGAATGGTGAGCATATTCTAAAATTAGCAGGATGTTGATTTTAGATCGTTGAGAAAATTCTATCTTTAGATGAGTTTCTATTTTTAGAAGATGAGCGAAGTCTATTTATAGATTGCAAATCTAAAAATAGAATGCATGTCGATTATTATTAGCCCTTAATGATAATCGACAATAAATAATAACTTATTCTCTTCACTAGTACATTTGGGGGAAATTCTGACACTTGGTTCCGACGCTTTTGACCAAATGTCGGAAATTTCCCCAAATTTTTTCAATCCCGCCCGAAACCATCGCTATACCGACGTTGAGATGAAAGTGTCACAATACCGACACTTAGGAAAAGTGTCACAATTGTGACATTTGGAGGAAGACGTCGCAGTTGCGACACTATTCCCCAAAGCGTCGCTCTTGCGACGGATGCCTCCAAACGTCGCAAGTGTGACACAATGTCTAAGTGTCGCAATTGCGACATTTGGAGGCATCCGTCACAAGAGCAACGCTTTGTATGTCGTCGGTATAACGACACTTATATGCACGCTACATAAAAATATGAAACTTATGTCCGTGCTACATAAAAATGATTTTATTAAAAACTACATGCATTAACGTCTGATATCACGCGCGCATTCGCCCTCCGCTCTTGCAGAACAACATTCACACTCAGAATTCGCCCTCGGCTCTTGCAGAACAACATTCACGCTCAGAATTTGCCCTCAGCTCTTGCAGAACTGCATTTTCCCTCAGAATTCTCCCTCAGCTCTTGCAGAACAGCATTCGCCCTCAGCATTCGCCCTCAGCTCTTGCAGAACAGCATTTGCCCTCAGAATTCACCCTCAGCTCTTGCAGAACAGCATTCGCCCTCATCTCTTGCAGAACAGCATTCGCCCTCAGTTCTTGCAGAACAGCATTCGCCCTCAGCTCTTGCAGAACAACATTTTCCCTGCATTCGCCCTCAGCTCTTGCAGAATAGCATTCGCCCTCATCTCTTACAGAACAACATTCGCCCTCAGCTCTTGCAAAATGGTAAGTTCTTACTGCAGGCCCTTCCTCCTATAGTAGGGTTGACTCTATTTGGGTTTTTTTGGTCAATTCCATTGGATTGTGTTAGGCTGTAGGGTTCTCTATAGATGTCTTCCAATTTTCTTTCGGATGAGTTTCAAAGAGGATGTGTAATATGTGTCTGTGATTGCATGAATTTGACTCCACCAGTTTCATGAAGTTTAAGCTATGGATTTTAGTTCGACAAACTCATCCATCTCAACACCCAGTAACGAATTTCCCTTGGTCTGATCTATATTGAAGGTGAAGTGAAAAGTGGCTTTATCACAAGGGTAGTACTCCAGATCGAAAGTGATGAGCTTTAGTTCTCCAGATTTGGGGATTTTCTGATATTTGGGGATTTTTTGATGACATACCAAAGGTCACATCCATACAACCATATCAAGGTCAATGTTGAGATCATTGTCATATAGATATAGGTCACTGATATATAGGGTTAATATCATCATCAATATCCATGGAAACCGTCAATGTTGAGATCATTGTCATATAGATATAGGTCACTGATATATAGGGTTAATATCATCATCACTATCCATGGAAACTGAATGGTTGCAAAATCTGTGATTGTGGTTGGCTCATTTATAATTATTACCCATTTACAGTAGAGCACAGAAACACTAAATATGGCCCGAGTAGAGCCTTTACAACAGGAAATGGAATTGCAGTTGCTTCATCAATAACCAATAGCTCCACTTGAGAAAAAATTTCATAATCTTGGGGCTGGATATACTGCAGAGCAAACAATTGTAGTTATCATTCGTGCTCCAATATATTAATATAATTTTTACATTGAACTGAAGAAAGGGAAACAAGCAAATGTTAGCCATCATACAATGCTTTGACATGAGAGTTTTTGTGACATACTTGAAAAAAAGAACTCATCCACTGATATTTATAATCATTTGAGTTATTCAAGTTAAACACAATGTCAAGAATCAAGATTCAATACCCTCTATTATCTTCATCACCCAATACAAAATTTAAATTTTTCCCAAAGAAACGCTTATTAATTTGGCAGCCATTATTTCTCCCTGCTTTAAAAACCCTACATTTACATGAAAACAAGCATTGCATTTCAACTACAAAAATCTATTAGTGTTCAAATGTACATGTGTGCATCAATTGTGTAGGGTATTCCTTTTCCACTTTCACATTATCCAAGAATGTGTGTAGTATAGTTCATATTTTTTGTGATTTAGATTATCTTGAAAAAGGAAAGGTAAATTATTTCCCATGGAAAAAGAAGGTTTTCCCTTTTTACTACTGAAAATGGTACAACAAAGTTCCATTTCTACCCGAAACTCCTATGAAACAGGAACCAAATAAAGGCCATGTCCTCAATGGACATCATTTGGCTTTGAAAATGGCTATTGCACCGTGTTGTTTCTTATATTACATCACGATAGTTTCTTAGGTCATTTCTTGTTTCTTGAGATGAAAAACAACCAAAGAAATTGTGAAGATCCTTTCAAGAAATAAATGACCATTTCTCAATCATATCTCAACTATTTTTTTTTTTATTCAGTGGTTGCTTACTTTGAGAGAAATTTGACACTTTTATAAGGAATATAACATAAAAACACAAAATGGGAAGGAATTGATGAGGTAGATGACCTTTAGTTGTTGTCAATTAAGAATTGATAATACAAGATGCATGTTCTGTACTACAAACTAGATTCCTTCCTAGAGTTAGGACACAGAGTATTGAATCAAAGTTGTAGTTTCTAACTTCTTGTATTGGTTCATCAATCTTGAAATTCATACATTGCATGTCTTCATTGCTTCATGTTTGAATAATTTGCATCATATCGTACAATAGGAAATTAGGAATTATGATTATTATTACTTTATGGATCCGTTAAGTTACTTTTAAGTTTGCATGGTTTAGTGTGAAATTATTCTAGTGTGCCCCTAGGCCCAGGTGAAGGAATGCCAAGGACTGAGAACCCTAGTTTTTAAATGGTATTGTTTCTTATACCCAAAAACCCTTCAACATCACTTCTTATTAGTTCTTAACAATAGTGTTGTAAACAATTTGAGAATTGATATAGCAAAATCTCGCACTTCTCAAGATAAAGTCCTAAAGCTAAAGTGTGATACCATGTGTAATTCAATAGCCCCATTGTCACCTCACCAACCTCTTTTAACTTCGGGCTAGCTCTCCTCCAACTCAAGGGGGCTTCTCCCTAGTAGATGTTAGGGATCTAATCGCCCAACCAAACCAAGTCAAGAGCCCTCTAACTCTCTATGTTTACTACTATCAATCAAAATATTGAACAATAGGGTCAGACATGCATCCTGAAGATAAAATTGCCAGGGTATTTTTGGGTAATTTCAAAGGGAAAGTCCCCAAACACATATAATCAAGGAATTATAACATGATTTCAAACATTAAATATCAACAAAATTGTTTAAAGGATATTGAAAGGAAAAAGGTGATGGAAGATAGAAAGTGCCTTACTTAAATGCTCTAAGGATTTTTCAATAGTTGTTCCAAAAGCTTCACTTCAAGGCCCTTCAAGATCGTCTCCAACAATGCTATACCATCAGCTTCAACAATGTTGCTCCAAAAATGTCCTCAAGGTCTTCACAACAAGTTTACTAGAAGTTGCTCCAAAAATATATTCAATAAGGTCTTCATTGTCAACTCGTCTCTTGTTTGGGTGCCTTAATGTGCAATGACATGTTTCCAGGACTGAATTCAATGCAAGGCATATTTGAAACTCTAACTTTGTCGTCCGGTGTCTTATTAGAAATTATTTCAGTTTTCATTTTGTGTTTTTAAGTTAGATATTGTTTTCAAGTTTTACATTTATAATTTTATTGCAATGTGGCAGACTGATGAGAGCAGTGCAGGAACAACCCAGAGACGGGATGATCGCGGAAAGAGGCCAGCGGAAGAACATGTAAAGTGCCAGCATTGCTCTATCTTCAGGTATTTTAGTTATTTACATAATTAAAATAATATTAATTTTGTTCAAATATGCAGACACCTAGCCATGGTACGCCTGATGATTCCCTCTTTGAGGAAGATATTTCTTCATCCCTATCTCCAGTGTTCTTGTTGCGAAAAAAGGCACGAGATGCAAGGTCGGAATTTAATACTTTGATAGACGCGCTTCAAACACCTGAAACAGAAGAGAGGATAAAACAACTTATGAGCCAGCTAGAAACATATCAGGTAATAATAAAAAGTCAAAAGGATATTTTTTTTGTTCTGCATGAGATGAATTGTGATAGTTTGATTTTTAATTCTTACATTGACTAAACTAACAAAAATTTCTTTTGTATGTAGCGTTTTCTGGCACTTGCTGAACCCGGTGTTGGTGGTAGTGGGACACAAGGGCAAGAGATTGCCCAGCAACCCTCTCGTACACCTTCTACTCCTTTAGGTGCCAACCAAGAAACACACCCTGCCCAAGCAGACACCCAGCCAACCGCTGAACGTGTTGGCAATGATGAGGCTGATATGGCCAACTACATTATTTCGTTTCCTGGAGCTACACGTGTCAGCTCCACAGGGACCATTAATGGCACGTTGTTGGTGAATGATGAAGGTGTCCCTATAAAGCACGTACAACTCCCAAGTAAATTTTAATATTTTAACTATTTCATGTACTTTATCTAAAACATATTTATCATGATTTTTATTTTTAAATTAATGATAATATCTTCTTCTTTTTTTGGTTTTATTCTGTGTAGGAAACAATGAGTTCTACAGGATTCTGGAGAGCCATGCGTTAGTAATTTTTGGCCCAACCATACGTACAGGGTGGAATTCCCAGAATTCCAACCTGAAAAAAGAACTTCTAGATTATCTAGAAGCCCTTTTTGGGGTCGGCACATTTGACAGAAAAGCGGTGGCTCAGGTAGTCGACAAATATTTGAAATATACCAGGGACAACTATAGGACGCAATTGCAATTTAACCCTAGATATGAGCGTCCTCTCGCAGTTTCAGAGAGTGAGTGGAGAGCACTCATCCATGACGGAAAAGAGAAAAGGGCAAAGAAAGAAGGAAAAATGCCAACTGGACCCGCAAGGCAAATTACAACTTTAATTCAATAGCTTTAATTTTCTTTATGTCTAAAATAAAAGTGTGCTACGTCATATCTGACTTCAATCTTTTGATGCTAGGTTGCCTGACACTTCAAAGGCAACCAAAGGTAGGATTGAGAAAAAGGGCCATCACAAGCTAGGCCAGGGTGGCTACTTGAAATTAGCTGCAAGAATTGTAATTAAGTAGCTAAACATCTTATAATTAATTGTATCGCTTTCCAACGTTTTTGTAATCCTATCAAATATGATTAAAAGTACACAATAATATGTAATGTAGGGTGATGACTTCGGAACAGAAACTACAGAGGAAGATAAAAATATCGCTTTCCATTTCGGCTATCAAGCTGTAGTTGAACGTCGCAGAAGCTTGGGGCAGGTCCCAAGATCCAAAATGCCTGATAAGGTAAAACATTAACCTTTCAATATGTTTGTTTTCATCCATAAATTTAATGTCTAACAACTTTGTTTAAATCAGGGGAGAAACACTACCGATGAGGCAAATAACCCAGTTTTAGAGCCAGATGTAGATGATCCTCACGTGCAACCTGATCATTGTAGTGGGGACCAGGCCGACAATGCTACTATCAGTGAGGGCCGTGACGGTAATTAATTTCCACTTATAATTTTTTCTAATTATACCTTGATGGTTGTCCTTATAAAATTTTTTGTTTAAATGACAGAGAATGTTTCCCTTGAGGATCTTACCACCAGAGAGGAAGATAGGGCAACAGTCCCAACGGCGACAACTGGTGCACCAGGTAAATAATCTCATTGCAATTTTTTTTATTAATATTACCGAACTAGTTCAATGATATTTAAAAAATGACAATTAAAATTTAATATTATCCGTTTTTGTAGGCGATGCCCCGTCACTGGATGAGACCAGACATCGTGACTACGCAACTAGGTCAGCGCCGACAACTGGTGCACCAGGTAAATAATCTCATTGCAATTTTTTATTATTAATATTACCGAACTAGTTCAATGATATTTAAAAACTGACAATTAAAATTTAATATTATCTGTTTTTGTAGGCGATGCCCCGTCACTGGATGAGACCAGACATCGTGACTACGCAACTAGGTCAACGGCGACAACTGGTGCACTAGGTAAATAATCTCACTGCAATTTTTTTTATTAATATTACCGAACTAGTTCAATGATATTTAAAAACTGACAATTAAAATTTAATATTATCTGTTTTTGTAGGCGATGCCCCGTCACTGGATGAGACCAGACATCGTGACTACGCAACTAGGTCAGTAGTGCGGGTCGAAAGGCACGAAACAGGAGTAGAGCATGATGATATTGATGATGTAATTAGGAGCTTTAAAAATAGGAAGAAGAAAAAGAAAATTCGATAATGTAAAATATTGTATTATTATAAGACAAACGTTACCATACTTGGAACGTTTTTTGCGTTATATAAAAAAACTCATTTATCATACTATTTTTATGTCAAGCATTAATTGCAATGTTTCCTTGCGTACTTTTTGTTGAATTTTTTTTTTATTAGTTATTGAATATTTTTTTTTATGCTCATGAAAGTAAAAAATGAAATATAGATTGGGTATTGGGGAACTGAGAGTGATGTGAGGGGGGGGGGATGGGCCATAAGAGCTTCCACCTTCATGTGGTTGGCCCTGTTTATTAGAGAATAATTTATTGGAGCAATTTAATCTTGGAGCAAACCTCCCTTGATCCAACGTAGCAACAAAAAAGTCACTGTTGACTTAGTTGCTACTCTTTCAGATCGTGGGAGGCTTGTTCCAAGTTCATGCGACTCCAATAAATTGTTCTTGAAACGAAGAGGAGCTTATTCAAGTATGTTTTGACATTTTCAACATATGTTCTAATATTATCATAAGAATGCATCTTAGAGTAAAAATACTACATCAATTACTTGTATTTATTGTATAGATAATGATGGATTTTGATTGACTTGGCAGTGCAGGTACAAATCCTCTTGCATCATGAGCAATACAACTTGTCAACCAGGGTCATGTCCAGGATATTTTTGCTCGTGCGCTTGACCAGGTTCGTAATGTCACATTTTGTAAGTTCCTTTACAGTTCATAATTCAATATTAAGCTTGTTCATGATTATTATCTAGGTTTTTTGTATGTGTTTTTTCATGTATTTGATTGTAAGCAACTCTGCATGTTTCCTGTTGTTCACTATGATTTCTCCCATTACCACTCCCAGGATGAATCCGACTTTATTGTTACATAGGTTACTTTATTGTTACCATGATTTCTCCATTTACGATTTCATAGGTTACATCATGTAAAGTTGTCAATCTCAGGTTGGTGATGAGCTTTAGTTCTCCAGATTTGGGGCTTTTCTGATATTTTCTCCCTCATGTCATTCTCGCATCACCTCGTTGTTTGAGCATGCCAATTTTCTACCACTTGTACCAATTGGCACATGTCAATCTCTGAGTGGTGCCACATTTCACCTATTTTCAGTGAGAGTTTAGGGTTTCTCTAACATAGCTTCAGAAATCCGATTCAGTGCCTGCTTGAATATCGTCACACAATACTCATGGTTTGGATTGATGAGCATGTTCTGAATGGTTGGTTGATTCATAAGAACCACCCATATAGTCATCTTGAGATATTTCAGAAGTTTTCTCGGGTTTCCTTTTTCACCGTTTCTAGTGGGTGGGATGGTGTGGGGTGATCCATCAATACTGGTGCTCTGGTAGTAGGGAATTTGTTTTTGGGGATATAAAGGAGCATTTGATGTAGATATCCCATTGGATGCATTCATAGATGGGCACGAGAGGTCAAGAATTTAAATTAAAAATATACAACCTCTAGCATGGCAACCTGAAGGCCGCGAGAGACACTGGTTAAAGATTGTTTTGTGCTGGCCTTAATATAGTCGTGATTTCTTTCTATTATCTTAATGCAAATATATAGTCCGGTTTCATTAAAATGAGGATTGTGGTTGTATTTCTCTTTGGTTGTTTCTCTCTTAATGCTCCAGAAGTTGCCAAAAGTTGCGATAGTTGTTTAGTTTGCCTGTTATAACTTAAAAGTGGTTTTTAGCAATGGGAGTCATGTTTTTTAAGGTTCATACTAATATGAAGATCTTGTAATTCTATATTCAGGATAAGAGAAGATGGCCTCTGCTTTGGGCAGTATGACAACAATTGCCACATCAACCTCATTGGGTAACAATGGAAAGGGGAAGAAGTTGGGTGCAATGTTTGATAATTATGGCAGACAATTGTCTTCTCTTTCAGTTTTTTCACCCATTTCCTTTAATCGCTCAAGCAAAAGAGGGACTTTGAGATTACGCGACAGAGAGAAGGTATTTAATACAAGAGCTATGGAAAAGGAGTTGTACTTCAACAAGGATGGCTCAGTGACAAAAAAATTGCAGGTCAGAGAAAAAATTATGTTTAAAGGAAGGTCACCTGCACGTGAAACTTCACTGTGGTGGATCTTTCCTTGCCCACTTATATTCGATTTTAATGTGTTATTTTAATTTTTCATGGAGGGTTGTTTTGGCATATGGTCTGGCATTCAATTGCACACTTACTGAAAGCATTGTCAATTTGTCTTACAGGCGGTGTGAACAAACTTGCTGATCTTGTTGGAGTCACCCTTGGGGCGAAGGGAAAAATGTTGTCTTGGAGAGCAAGCATGGTTCTCTGAAAATAGTTAATGATGGTGTGACAGTAGCTAAGGAGGTAATTTGTAGATGTGTGCTCTGGTTTTCTTTTTAACATTGTATTAGTTCCCCCTCTTAAATGTCTTCCTTTGCACTTTGTGATGAAAGTAAATATTAATACATTTAGAGTCATTTTCCATCACATGCAATTCTGCAACATCATCTACCTACCCTACCTACTTTACTCTACCATTTTTTCTTCTTTATTAGGGTGCACTTAGACTGGCAAACCCTTATCACACTTTTTCTTTTACATGTAGAAATCTATCTAATTCTAACCTTATTACATCCAAGGGCTCAGATTAAACTGTTGAGCTCCTTTTATTTACTCTACCTATCTACTTATCTGCCAAGATTAAACAGTTTGGTCAGATTTTATTCTCTATTTCTAAAACATGAAATTGAAAGATGAACTAGCCAAGTTTAGACTGTTTGACTGTTCATAAATTGTGGCATAGGATACAAGTTGCACACAATTTTGTTTATTACATCAGAGCAAAAAGTAGTGGCATTTAGACTTGCACACTTTCCTTGGCCTTTCTTTTGGTGGGGTTCATTTTCTTTTACTTTTTGGCCATTTTTATTCTTTTTACCCTTTGATTTTTCTTTTAGGGTATACCCTCTTGACATTTTTTAAATTTTTTTGATTTTTTGATAATATGGAAAACCTTTGCAACAAGAAAAGGTATGAACATATTACATAGCCCATCAAGTCAATCATGAAATATGACACCTATTGGTATAGGAGTCTAACACTAACTATGTTATCACTCAGATTTTCCTTGAAGTTGTAGAGAAGAGGAAAGGGGTCCGAGGTAACCACAAACCAATCTTTTAGGTACAAAATCTAGCCAATCTGTACCCAGAGAGGGCTCTCTCTTTAAAATTTAGCTTTTTTTTGAAAGATATTAGGCTAGTTATAAAGTTCAAGGGTTTTGATTGAATTTAGGTGGTGGAATTCGATAGCTGAGGGAAAGATTGAAGTAATTCAGGCCATTGGGCTATGGAGTCAAAAATATGGCTTCACTGGATTAAGTTTCTAAACAAAAGATGGTTTTACAGGGCAAGATAATCAAACATAGAACAATTTTAGATCTTTAAAGTGAATGAGATGGAATTAAAATGGATGAAAGGAAATTAAGAATCTTTCAACACATTCAAAGAGGGAAATTGAGTGATTATCAATAAAGAGAATTCAAGTATTCTTTACTAAATAATCAAAATGCTTAAACTAGTAAAACAGGAGCAATTGAGAATTCACTGTTTAAAACCAGTTTAGAAGAAAACATTTAGAATAACGATGATTAAAATCAGATTACACTTAAGCACTTTCTGATTTACTCTTTTTCATTAGCTATTCAGAAATGAAAACACAGTGATATGATAAACATATATAAAGACTTTAAAACACAAGAGAAAGATGACTTATTGATCCATAGTTTGACACATGAATCCTGTAAAAAGTCTTTCGCATCAATTCATCATTCAGCAAGCCACAAAAAATTTCTCCAACAGGTCTTTATTCCGAAAAAGTCAATATTACAGCAAAGTATAAGAATCCACCCTCAATACTATAATTGAGGGAGTATTTATACAAAAAATTATCAAAAATATCTCATAACAAATTGAGATATAATCTAGGGTGACTCATGAATAAGTTACAATAAAAATAGAGACAAATGGTCTCGTAGATAAGATAAAAAGTAACTAATGTTGTGTTGTTTACTTCTTTTGAGAATGTGCTGGAGGCAGGCCCTATGTTTTGGCCCGTTGCTGTCATCCTTAGTAATTCTGTTTTGAATGCCTTGCTTTACTGATACTCTTTGTTTTCACTGATACACTTTGACCTCTGTTTATCCTTTTTATCATGGTATACTATAGTAAATAGGCAAAATTTCATATAAGGATAAATTTTACAAAAGTTCCAACAGTTCTTCCCACCATTTATCTTCTGGTATTCTGGTCCGTTGAAGTTTTCTCAATGTTTCATCAGCCTCAGTATATCTGAAAAAGGTAGGCTGAATTGGAAACAAATGCTTTACTTCATGTTCAAGATAAAATAAATTTTCCAATCTGTCATGAAGATTTTTTCCTGTTGGCAATGCTGCTTCTGATGTACTGGTTGAAGAATTGGCCTGATTGTCAGCATACTTGTCCAATTTTTCAACATAGCTTTCGAGGTCCATTAGTTTATCCTCTGAAACTATAGGACTGAGAAATTCTTTTTTCAACAAAATATCAAATCTTTCTCTGAAGGCAATGATTTCTTCTTGCATATCTGAGCACCTTCGTTCTAGATTCTGCATAAGGGTTCTCTTAGTAAAAACTCTTTTTATTTCCAAAATTGTTTCGGTCCTGTCCTGAATACCAAGTTCTGCAAGTTGGTGTCTGGTTTGAGTGTTTAGAAACTGTATGAGTTGATTGGCTTCCTCAGGCCTATTTCCCAATTCTTCTCTTGTACTTTAAACTTCTTCTATAGCCAATTTGACTAAATCATTCTGTTCATACATAATATGAATTGAAGACCAGAAATCCTTTATTGATTGGATAATGTTTTCCCAAAGAATTTCATTTATTTCCTTTAAAGGTTTCTCCAATGTGAGATCCTTTTCCAATGCTTTAACCAATTTTTCTAATCTTTTGACCTCTCTTGTTTTATCAACAACACTCATTTTTGAGAGATCATATCTTTGTTCTAAATTAGTAAGCTGTAACTTTGTGTGCTGGAGTTCTATTACTTGAAGTTTCAATTCATTCATTGACTTTATTAATTCTTCAGAACTCAAATTGGAAGTATTTACCTGTGATAGCTCTGTTGGCTGACCTGTTGTGGATGTACCTGTACATGTAATTGCCTCTCTTGCTGATGCTGGAATAGTAGACTACTTGTTATTTAATGCTTGTTCAAGCTCTTTTTCTATTTCATTTAGTTTCTCATTCAGTTTCAAAAGCAAGTCCATCATTTCTTCTTCATAATTTTTCTTTATCATTTCTTCAGTTTGTGGATGTATTGAAGCTGGCAATTTCAACTGCTTTCTCAAAGCTGCAATATCATCATCTTTTTTCTTGATTAGGGCCTCTATACCTTTGACATCTTTAGGATTGTGACCCAATCCAATGATTATTTCCTCCAATGTATTTATTCTGTTGTCTTTGGCCTGAGAAGAGGCTTTTTCAAGCTGCAATTGTGCATTAGTGTTCTCCAAAGAATCCTGCAACTTCTGAGTTGCCATTGCTTTATCGGTCAGAGTAGAATAGATCATTTCACCAGTCTGCTTATGTAACTCAATCTGATCTAAAGGATGAATATCCTTTGCTAAGACTTCAAAATTTGTTATAATATAATCTGCAGTTGTTTGAGGTTGCTGCACTTTTGGTTTGAAGTGACTCATTATCATTTTGCCTTGCTGAATGTCATAAGCTGACATCAATCTTTCTTGATTCTTAGGAGCCATCTTCAAATACTGATTGTAAACCTAGAGTCTTAGTGGATCATTCCTGGCTTTTATATTGATAAAGGTTTTCTTTATATCTCCTGCATCTTTAACTGGTGGTTTGAAAGAAGATATTTCAACACTTTGTTGCTTTTGCAGCTCTTTTCTTTGTAAAGTAGTGGATGCCCCACTGACTGTACCTGTTTGTTGACTATCCAAATCTTCTCTCTGGCTATCAGGAATTTCCTGAACAAAATCTGCTTCTGGAAGAGGATTTAATTTTTGTCTTTTAGCATGAGGTTGTTCTGAAGATCCACCAACAGGGGTAGCAACTTCAGCATCTCTCTTCTTGCCTTTTTCTATATTGATAGGAGTTTGTAAAATTGAAATTTCTGGCTCATTGATCTGAATAGGAGGAATTTGTACTTGACCCTGTTCTTTAGAAGTCTTAGGTTGCTCTGTCATTGTGAATTTTTCAAATACTTGTATGTCAGGCTCCTTTTCTTTTCCTTTAGATTGTACTGTGGCCAATGCACTGATCTCCTGTAAATTTTGCTGAGAAGTCGCTGCAGAAGAAGGACCAATACCTGCTATCTGCACCTGTCCAAAATAGTCTAGGTCAAGTATTTTCTCAATGTCTTTCATTACATTTTCAACATTGACCTGCTCACTATCCTGTTCTACCAACGTTCCTTCCATCCATTCATCCATATTGGCATATTGTTCAATTTTTGGAATTTTGTGATGAATGTATGATGATAGTTTATTTTTCATTCTTCTATTACAGATAAAGCTATTTGGGTCATAAGGCACCCAGTAAAAACTTTTTTGTAATCTGAGATATTCTTCTAAGATTTTTTCTGCTTCCTTTCCAGCATCTCTAGAGTTACAAACAAAGGGACCTAATTAACATTTGGTCCTAAGTTGAGCCTTTTTCTTTGCATTGCAGAAACGAACTATATCTGAGTTAATCATCTGCCTGAAATACTCTAGTGCAAAGAGTCTCATGGGGACATATTTGGGCAACTTGAATGGGCACAATTCACATCCATATATTCTGATCTCAGTGTGATTTTGATACAAGTACCAGTCACCTACCCTATATTGTTTTGAGAGTTGTAGAATTTTCTTGATTTCATTATTGACTCTAGGAGGGGAAACTCTTGTTAAAAAAGTGGTTGCAGGGTGTACAAATAGGTCAATAAACTCATTATAGGAGTAAGGAGAATCAGAGGAATTATGGGTGATGGCAGACCAAAATATCACAGACCTAGGATTTCCTTTGGCATCAAGTTTCTGAACATGGAAAGGGAAACTTTCTAATTGGTAATAAATCATGAGATGATATATAACAGAAGAATATTTGAACACTTTTTCATTCTCAAATCTCATGAACCGATCATGGATTTTATTAGCAATGTAGGATGCAAAATCATACTTGACAGCAGGGGACTATCCAGGGGTAAATATAGACAACAATACTAGGGTTAATTGATCAACATATTCACTAGTATTGAAACCCATGATAAAGGATATCATATTCAGAATAAGCCTGCCCACATCAGTGAAAAAAGTATAACCATAGGGGGAGGGCCTTTGGGCTGATGCTCTGGTAACATGAAGGTTTGACAAATGCGATTTAACTCTTCATGGGACAAATTGGCAGACTTTTCAAGTAATTCTCCCATGGACAGGGGAGTGAGGGCTTGACCAGGTTGAAATTGCAGCATTTCCTTTATCGACTGAGTAGTGATTGGGAAAAGGATGTTCTTACTCAGGGACAAAACTGCTCTTTGATTGGGGTCATAGTTTGCATGGCAATAATGAATTAACTCACGAAAAATATGGACTAAGGGGAGAAGATACATGGGGAGATTGGATTCCCATAATCCAATAATATCAGAACCATTTATAAAGTTATCTCTGCAGCGGCAAAAGGTTCGAAGAGGATTATCACTAAGAATGAGGTCTTTAATTTGAAAATCTCTATCTGCTAGGGGTAGATAGTCTAAATCTCTGTGAGGGGCATTCAAAGGTGCGATGTTTAGAGCCACTGGAACCTTCATTTCTGGTTCTTGTGGATTCAGAAATGAATTTCGGGTTTTTGTGAAGAACAAACACAATTACAAGTTTTGGGAATGCAATTTACAATTCTGGGGATTGAACAAGACCAAATTGAACTCTGTTTCTGTCTTTCGTGTGGGATTTAAAACAAAAGCTAGGATTTCACAGAGTTTTAACAGGAATTGGGGTAAATACCTATTTTTTGGGAGATGAACAGTGATTAAACAGGTACAGGCTATGGCGTACGAACTCTAGATTACTGGTATGAAATTGTCTTCAGCAAAATACAGTTGATGGCGCTTGACAGTTTGTTTTTGAAATTCTTTACATGAGACTTTGGTCGTTCACAGAATAATGAAAATGACACGGGCAAAATTGTTTTATTCACAAAGTCTAAAGGGTGACGGGGTTTTATTTATTTATTTAATGGATGAAGTTAGCAGGTATGGAGGATGAGTCACGGGATGCAAGTGGTAAGCGGTTTCCATCGCACCGCTTTTGGGGAAAAGTGGTTTTGGGCGGAGGGCGAGCGATTCCATAGAATGATTGACGTGTGGCATGGCACTGTTTGAAAACCGCCGGGCCATCGCGCGTTATTGTTCGGACGCGGATGGCTAGCGATATCATTAATAACCGTTGATCTCAGATGGGTTGATCGAACGACGATGGGGACGTGGAAGTGACGAGGATTTAATATGGAGGGTCCGACGCAATTAAACGTTAATTAATCTCATCGGGGGGAATCTGATTGGCGGAGTTAATTAATCGTGAGGATTAATCAATTTGTTTATAAAAATGCAGGAAAGTGATCGGGAAATGATTTAACCAAGGTTAGCGGTTAAGGGAGGTATTGGGGATTTTACAAAGGGTTTATAGTTTTAACCTTGGGAAAGGGAGTCGGGGGATTAAAATACAAAGGGGAAGAATTATTTTTGTATTAAAACACGTAATAAAACATGTTTTAATTATTTTTTCAATATACTTTTATTATATGACAATTAAATCAGATTAATCTAATTACCACAGGGAGCAGAATTTAATATTACAATATATTTAGCCAAAGGGGGCATAAAGTGGGTTTTTTATTTAAACATGTGGGAATAAATAACTTTGGCTAAAATTTATTAATGGGTTTTTGGGGATATTATATAAAAAGGAGTTATATATAATAGGAGAAGGTTTTTTTGTAAGGATTTAATACATAAAATCAATGTTAATATGACAAGGGGACAATGTAAACTCAAAATACATTAATATAACTAAGAAAGTGAAGATTTAAAAGCAAATTGCATTATAATCACTTCATCACTTAGACTTAGAATAAAATGTGATTTTGAGGGTTTTTTATGAAATAATGCATAATTTTCCTAAGTAAAATGGGATTTTACTTAGGAAAAGATGTTTAGAAATGAATGAATGTTATGAAGAATGACTTCAAGTACTTAGGTTTTTCCAATTATTGGGCCGAGGGTCTGGTCCCTCTAAAAGTCAAGGAAATGCCTTGAGCCCCTCTAATTTTCAAATACCTTAGTACTTAGGGGAAATTAGTGAAATCTTTAGGGGAAGATGAGAAGGGAAGTTAATAACTTTGACTTTGCTTTGCTTTGAATTTCTTCCAGCATAGTGTCTGCCTTTGCACTTTGTGATGAAAGTAAATATTAACACATTTAGAGTCATTGTCCATCACATGCAATTCTGCAACATCATCTACCTACCCTACCTACTTTTCTCTACCATTTTTTCTTCTTTATTAGGGTGCACTTAGACTGGCAAACCCTTATCACACTTTCTTTTCTTTTACATTTAAAAATCTATCTAAGTCTAACCTTATTAAATCCAAGGGCTCAGATTAAGATATTGAGCTCCTTTTATTTACTCTACCTATCTACTTATTTGCCAAGAATAAACAGTTTGGTCAGATTTTATTCTCTATCTCTAAAACATGAAATTGAAATATGAAATAGCCAAGCTTAAACTATTTGACTATTCATAAATTTTGGCATAGGATACAAGTTGCACACAATTTTATTTATTACATAAGAGCAAAAAGTAGTGGCATTTAGACTTGCACACTTTCCTTGGCCTTTCTTTTGGTGGGGTTCATTTTCTTTTACTTTTTTGGCCATTTTTATTCTTTTTACCCTTTTATTTTTCTTTTAGGGTATACCCTCTTTACATTTTTTAAATTTTTTTGATTTTTTGATAATATGGAAAACCTTTGCAACAAGAAAAGGTATGAACATATTACATAGCTCATCAAGTCAATCATGAAATATGACACCTATTGGTATAGGAGTCTAACATTGGCTCCACTTGGGGATGGCTTTTCCTGGTGAAAAGTCAAGAACAACAGGTCAGTTGCCCTCATCCATTGACCTTGGTGAACCTGTAAATGTCTTCTGTCTTCTGCAAACTGAAATCTGATCTAAAACTAAAACAACACACAAAAGTTTTCAAACCAACTTAATGAAAAACTAGCTGAAAATTGAAAACTAAAAAAAAATGCTCAAAATTCTGAGCTTATTGGCACTCATCTACCTACTCAATCTACTAAAAATCTTATTGAATCAGGTAATAAAAAAATGCCAATGAAGCCAATCAAGTAGCTGTAACAATAAATGGATAACTTGATTGCTTGTGATCAAAATTGGAAGTATATTATGATCATGTGCCTTTATAATAAATGATATGATGTGTAAAGGCCACTTTTGATGTATTTGATCCTTATAGAGAAAACATATTTGCAGATTTGGGCTAAAAATATTCTTCATATAATCTGATATAGGATCAATAAAAGTATGATGTATGTTATTTACTTCTAGGCCTTCAACGATTGGTTGCTCAGTTGTATTCTGAATATTAAGCCTTGAAACTATTTCTTCTGTCTTGTGTTTGAAAGAATAATCATCCTCAATATGAAAGTCAAAAGATACTACAATTTCCCCTTGCTTAGGAGAAGGAAGATTTTCAAAGAATTCTTTATGATTTTGGAAATTGTATCACTGAATTTGAGAATGCAAAAGTTTAATTTCATTTTCATAATTTTCAGAAATTATCTCAAGAACACATATTTTCAGTTTGGGATAATATTTTCTTGATTTCAAAAGAAGAAATAAAGCTCTTAAAAAATCCTCATCAATCTGAAGTTCTAATATCTCATCCCTCAAAATAGCTAGTGATTGTTTTGTGAAATTATCATAATTATCATCATACTGATCATGTAAGTCTAAAAAATCTTCTAAGAACCTTGATTTTCTTAGGAATATGTCATTTTGTAATAGCTTGCATCTTTTGAGGCTCCAACTTCACTCCTTCCTTTAAAACAATATGAACCAAATACTTGAATTCTTATTTCCCAAAAGCACATTTGGATATTTTTACATAAAAATGATTGTTCTCAATAATTTATATAAATTTTCCACATGTTTAGTGTGGTATTCCCATGATTTATTATAAATATGTGTATTATCAAAGAAAACCAACAAAAATTTTATAAGATGGGATTTCCACATGTTTAGTGTGGTATTCCCATGATTTATTATAAATATGTGTATTATCAAAGAAAACCAACAAAAATTTTATAAGATGGGATCAAACAAAATTGTATTCAAACGACGATAAACCATAATTCAAACCAAATTCGTGTTCCAAAATAGCCTGCTGACGTCGGCCAATTTTGTGACGCGAAAACCAAATGAATTCCTCCCTAATCTTTTTCGGGTCCGAAGTTGGGCTGGCGTACAGAGGGAGAGTTGTGATGCGAATTTATTATCAAATTCGCCCTAATCTTTTTCGGGTCCGGATTTCCACTGCGCGAGCGGCCCAAACAAAGATCCGCTCCAATCAATTTCTGCCACGTGTCCTCAATCAAAACTTGCTCTGCTCCTGGCTGCGGGTGCATTCAATGGCGTTTAAGGTGATGGGACATGGATGTGGCGATTTCATATCAATCACATTGAGTTTTAACGCTGTTCAATTAAGTTCCAAGGTTTTCACATCTAATCGCATTAAGTTTTAACACTGTTCAAGATTGGACCTCCACTCCTGTTAGCGATTCCGCATGCTCCAATATGATCCGGACTTCGGCTCTCATTAATGATCAGAGATTAATTATGACGGGCGTCCTTCGATTGCATTGCAGTCGGGTCGATAAAATGGAATTTCACTATGGTTTTTCAGACAAGCCAGTTGTTGGGTTACACTGCCTGCTCTCTGTGATGAGAAGGAGAAGTGGCCAGCTGAACTGCTGCGTAGACCTTGCTGCATATCTGCATTTCTCTTGGTCTGGTCCTTGTCTGTCTTCCTCTATTTCTTGGAATTCTAATTCTCTGACGACTC
The DNA here is from genome assembly GCA_034641835.2 of Pinus albicaulis. Lineage (NCBI taxonomy): Eukaryota > Viridiplantae > Streptophyta > Pinopsida > Pinales > Pinaceae > Pinus > Pinus albicaulis. The sequence continues at coordinate 992,209,495 of CM076583.1, forward strand.
TTGTGCCTACTACTAGTGAGATTGCACCCATGCCTCGCGTGCGTCAAAGGATGCGTTGCCGCAGGGGGAGCACTAGAGGTCCGGCCCCTGCCGCCTCCCTCCGGCCCACTCAGGCCGAGTCGTCTTCCGGCCAGTCCGGTGATTAATACATGAGTCACTATCCAAATACGAGTGGGCGAGGTGGATTACCGTTCCGTCGCATGTGCATTCCACAGCTCCTCATTCCCTCTTGCTTCATTCACCTTCCGGCGGTGCACTTGCTTCTTGTAATTTTCGTTCCAATTACTCTCTCAACCGCCCCAGAGATTATAGCCTCGATCCTTGTGGTTTCGCGAGGCCCAAACGGAGGGCGTCACCGTCGGCGGAGTGACTCAGGAAAAAGCTGGCCGGCATTCGGGCCTTCGGGAGGGCGTGCCGCAGTCTGCAGACGTACTTTCACTGAAATCTGGACTTCCAAAAGGATGACACCAAATCAGCATGGAGAAGGTTGCAGATAGTTTGGTTAATTTGGTTTTCTTGCTTCGCAGGCCCACTTAATTGGGCATGTTTTAGATTATATTACTATGTTGGACCTGTGTAATATTTTTGAATTTTGTAAACGTTCAAGACTGGTTTCCCCGTATGAGGGCAGTATTATTTTTTTATTTTTTGATGACAAATTTGACATAAGTCTGGGCAATGTTTTTGACTAAAGTCATGGTGTAATTTTATTCCCATTGTTAATAGATTACCTTTACTTAGAAAAAAAATCTTTACTTATTATTTCTATTTTACTAACTGTTTTTGAAATACAGAGCCATGTTTATATGATTGTTTATAGTCTAAGCGCTGCGGGGTGGTTTATTATATTAATATTTCTCGGTCGAATTATGTTCATAACAATTGGAAAAAAAAAATGTTGCCCTGTTTCTATTTTAAACCTGTTTTTTGAAATACAGAGCCATGTTTATATGGTCTACATATTATACTCTTTCTCTGTATATCTACAAGACCCTTTTTCTATGAATAGGGTGGATGCTATATGGTTACTAATGGAAACAAGCGAGCCTTCATGTATCCGCTTTATGATACTATTTTATGTGTTGACAGTTTATCACTCTGCCTTCAAAACTAGCGATGCTGGTCTATGTTGCTGGTTTATTGATATGGTCTGATGGTCTTTTTATATTTTGGACATATCACACTCCTCACCTGATTAGCGTTTTTCTCCGTTCAAGGATTTTGGGTACTTTAATTTTTATTTGGAACAATGGACGTCGGTACTCTATCTGTTGCTTTACTATTCTACATACTACTATTTCACTTTCTTATAGATGCCTCGGGCATATTTGGATGCTTTCTCAGATTGTCGATAATCTCCATGTGGACCGTTACTAGGTTTTATATCAAGTCCCTGTATGTAACATGGGGTATTTTCTATCATTGTCTGGGGTGGGACTTCACTTTTCTGGATGGATATTTGGGTTCCAATCTTCAGATGTGAAAATGTGTAATGACTTGTTGGTTAGTTTTATCATATAATATATTTAAAACAACATTTTTTCTCAGGAAAAAAAATGATTAACAATGCTTCTATCACTCTCGCTTCAAAACTAGCGATGCCGGTTTATTGATGTGGTCCGATGGTATTTATATTTGGACATATCACACTCAGATAGCGTTTTTCTCTGCTCATGGTTTTTGGTAATAACATTTTAGGCTGGGAAACAATGATGACTTATTTATCTCAGTTTTACTATTCTAAGACACATTTATTTCTTATAGATATCTCGGTATATTTGATGCTTTACTTGGATTGTTCCATAATCTCCATGTGGACCGTTATCAGTCAGAGATTAAGTCCCGTATGTGACATGGTATTTTTCTATCATTGTCTGGGTGGACTTCACTTTCTTCTCTGATGGATATTTGGGTTCCACTCGATGTGTAGGCTTAACACTATATGACTGTTGATTTATATAATATAATAAAACAACGCTTCTGTGAAAAAAAATTGATTACTGTTTATCACTCTGCCTTCAAAACTAGCTATGCTGGTCTATGTTGCCGGTTTATTGATATGGTTTGATGGTCTTTTTATATTTTGGACATATCACACTCCTCACATGATTAGCTTTTTTCTCTGTTCAAGGATTTTGGGTACTTTAATTTGTATTTGGAACAATGGACGTCGGTACTCTATATATTGCTTTACTATTCTACATACTGTTATTTCACTTTCTTATAGATGCCTCGGGCATATTTGGATGCTTTCGTATTTGCCTTGTTGTCTCCATGTAAATGGAGAGGAAAGCTGTAGGATTTCAAGACCCCAGAGTGCACATGGGGTATTTTTCTATCATTGTCTGGGGTGGGACTTCCACTTTTCTGGATGGATATTTGGGTTCCAATCTTTAGATGTGAAAATGTAATGACTTCATGGACTATTTTACTTCATATAATATATTAAAAACAACATTTTTTCTCAGAAAAAAATAAATGTTTATAGTCGAAGCGTTGCAGGGTGGCTTATTCTATTAATATTTCACATTCATTGGAATGCCCACAATTCATAACAAATATTGGAGATTTACTGTCATGTTTTAAAGTTTCATTTTTTTTTAAATTGAACCCACCATCGGTATACCGACGCCTTGTAAGCATCGGATTTGTGACATCTTAAAAACGTCGGACCACATTTCATCGGAATTGCGACAGTTTACAAACGTCGGAAGAGCGACGCTCAAAACTTCGGACCACATTTCGTCGGAATTGCGACCGTTTACAAACGTCGGAAGAGCGATGTCCAAAACGTCAGACCACATTTCGTCGGAATTGCGACAGTTTACAAACGTCGGAAGAGTGACGTTAAAAACGTCAGACCACATTTTGTCGGAAGTGCGACCATTTACAAACGTCGGAAGCGCGACGGTTTGGGAAATGTCGGAAGAGCGATGCTTGTTTGGAAGCGACGAAAAAAGTGTCGGTAGTGCGACACTTTGTAAATGCGTCGGAAATGCGACGGCATGGGAAACCACGTTTTGTCTGGGTCTTCGAATCGTTGCTTCTCAAGAACGATCATGTGTCTAACAGCCGACCATTTAGCTCGTTAAATTGCGCCAAATTTTCTAGTGTGTTATTCTGAAAAATTTGATGCTTACTAGGCTAAAATTGAAAAGAGGGGAAGGTCAATTGGTTAGAGCACAAGATAATCCTCAACCAAGGAGGGCTAGGGTGCCACTATCTCCACCTTCCATTTCATCCTCATTAGCGTTAGAATCAGCCACAAACATGTCTTCTAGAGAAGGAGAAGTACATGAGGAAATGGATCCCAAGGAAGAAAAGAGAGTCTTTAGAAAAGCTTTCTTGGACATGACTGAGATGGTTAGGATCCTATACCAGGAGAGAAATGATAGGATTGCTGGAGAAGGGTCTAGAAACCAAAGAGAAGAAGGAGATTCTTCAGGAGGGAAGAAATAAAAGGATGAGTCTAAGAAAAGGAATGGAGGAAATGGTGATCCTTCATCTCCATCGTCATCCCCTTCCTCCACATCATCCTCTTCAACTTCTATTAATCACCACACAACAAAAATATTCTTAAAAATCCTTTGTTAAAACTTGATGAAGTTTGAGTTGACGATGTTTAATGGTGATGTAACCCGTAAAAAATTGATAACTGGATTAGAGCAGTTTTTGGAAGTCTATCTAAGGATTCAGAATTTGCATGATGATGAAAAAAAAATCCAATTAGCCTCTTTGAGAATGGATGGAGCAGCTTTGGTTTGGTGGGAAGCCAAGACCAGGGAGGAAATCAAAAAGCATGGTAAGATAACTCTAACATGGAATGAGTTTATTACTGCTATTAAGAAACATTTTTATCCTCTTTCTCATATTCAGAAGGCAATTATGAATTGGAAAAAATTTAGGCAACTTAAGGAACAAAATGTGCAATATTATACCCAAGAGTTTAGAAGGAGAGCACTTCTACTTGGGGTTGATTTACAAAGTCAAGACACTTTGTTAAAGTACATAGGAGGTTTGCACAACTACCTTCAACATACTATTCTAATGTTTAATCCTACCAACTTAGATGAAGTCTGTGTACAGGCTACACATTTAGAAGCTAGAGGAAAAAATGCTTTTGATGCTTTGAATGAGGATAGTAATTTCAAAAACAAAGGAAAGAAAAGAGTTGCAAATTCAAGAAAAGAAAAAGGAAAGTTATTTTGCAAGAACTGTTCAAAGACAAGTCATGATGAAGATCATTGTTCGAAGCTTCATCCTGAACTGAAACCAGAAAAATTTAAGAACAAAAACAAGACCAAAGAAAAGGACAAAACTGTAGCAACAATTGAGCAAGACTTAGGGTCAGACTTAGGTGATGAGACAAAAAGCATTGCCATGGTTTTAAAGAACATTAAGGGGAAAGAAGTGGTGCAAGACACAACTCCCAGTTCTAGCTCTTTAAATTGTCACAAAGATACTCATGAAGAAAAGAGGAGGATAGAGCTCTTGCATGTGAGGTTAATTTCAAAACATACCAAAATTGACACACTGTTTGATAGTGGGTCACAAACTAATCTCATATCTGAAGACTTGGTCAAGCAGCTTAAACTTGAGACCATTCCACATCCGAAGCCTTATCCGCTTGGGTGGATATGCAAGGATGCCAATTTGCAAGTCTCAAGAAAGTGCATATTGCGCTTTGCAATAACTGCATACTTTATTGACACAGATGAACTTGATGTGGTGCCGCTTGATATATTTGGTATTGCTTTGGGAAGTCCTTACTTATTTGATAGGAAGGCCATCTTTCATCGCCATGAAAACAAGTATCACTTGTTCAAAGATGGTAAAGAGTACCTTGTAAGAGCACACAAGAAGAAGTCGGAATCTTCTTTACTCCATGCAAGTCAATTGAAAAGACTGGTTAATGCAAGTCAAAGTTCAACTTCTGTTAATGTTGAAACGAATTTATTTTTGAGAATTCAATTCTTTTCTGATGTTACTGATTTGTCTTGGCTTGATAAATTGTGTCTTTGAGGGAATATGATGTTATGTTGTGAAAATTACTCTTGGGTCACCTAATGCAAGTTGAATGAAGTGTCAAAGCAAAGTAGTGCAACAAAGAAGGACACACAATTCAAAGAGAAAATTTGGTTTCGTAATGGTGGACTTTACAGAACAAATAAAAGGTGAAAGTTATTTTAAGTCTTCAGAAGTTTGATCAAGCAGAGAAAAAGTTTGTTTTCTCAAATTAATTGTCGTTATGCAAATTTTAATATATTCCTATCAAGACTAATAATATTAGTAATGGTTATTCATGATTCCGTAGGGATGATTATCATTTTCTCAAAAGCTTCATTTGATGAAATCGCGTAGATTTCAGTTATTCAAGGGTTGAAGAGTGGAGAATCAGTCTCCACATTATCAGTTTCACTAATTAGAGAGCTTTTGGGGTCCAAAAGCTTCCCATTTGGGAGGTGTGATAAGGAGATCCAGTCTCTTGTAGAAAAATGTTCAAAAATGAAGTTGCTCAAAACTGGTCCAAACTAGAATGAATGGAAAGAGCTCGGAAAAATTATCCTGTAGACATGAACGGCACTGAAAACCGACGCCGTATGAGAAAGATATTCAGCTTTGAAGTTTGCCAATTTCAGTTTAAAAATGGCCAAAATTTGACTTTATAAAAAAATATTTTTATTAAAAAAAGAATATTCCACAGAATATTCTGGGAATATTTCATGGAATATTCCACAAAATATTCTGTGAAATATTCCGCAGGTGGCCAATCACAGGGCGCCACGTGGCTAGCCCGGAGGCCGCCACGTGGCCCCAAGGTGGAATGAAAAGGTGTTTAAAATTTTTTTTATGGTTGCGGCAAGATTTGAAACCAGGTCGGGGTGATGGCAACGGAGAGGCCCGACCAACGGGCCACGGTGGTACTTATTAAACCATGGCAACGGATTTTTATTTAAATTTTATGATTCGTTTGGGTGGGGTAGTAAAGGGGCCAGCCCCTCACCATGTAACCAATGGTCCAGAACTAGTCCCCTAAATCGTCGGCACACTTTGATGGTTCGTGGGCACAAGAACCGCCGAAAGGTGTGGAGTTAAATTATACCATATGGTTTTTGCATTAAAGTTCTTCATTTTTAACTCAAAGTTTTTCAAACGAATTCCGAAGGTCACGGTCCCGTGCCTTATCTCCTTAGCCTCGGAGGTTGGCGGGTTTATTGGCGGAGTGCCAAAATTATAGCGCCGACTCCAATTTTATCGGACTTATATGGAGTTTCTCCACATTTAGTGGAGTTTTTCAAGGTGACACTGGGCAAACTTCAGTTAGCCATAAATTTGGATTTGGGGGTATTGAAGCATTCTGGAGCTGTTGGGACAGGTTGCAGAGCCATCAGGGCATTCTATCAGTGATTTTATCAGCGATTTTGGTTGTGAAGCCACCAGGTCCTGGTGAAAGATCAGTTGTGTTGGACTATACTCATCCATTAGAGGTGAATGAATAGTCGATTTATACTGATTTCAGTCCTCTGTTTCTGAATTTGCAACTAATTTTTCCTTTTGAGGCTTTCTACATAGTGTAATTCTTAATTTGAGCATTAATGAAAGAGGGAAAAGCCTATTTAGAGGCTTTTGGACCCAGCAGAGGTAGCCCAAGAGAGGGGTGAACTGCTTAAACAAATGCTTACTGTTATGTTGTGCATTTTTGCTATTATATTTTAGATTTTACTTCATTATACAGTAACTTTTCATAAGTTCACTTTTCCCAATCAGAATTATACAGTGAACACAACTCATTAGTTTCACTTCAAACCACATTACTTCCATTGCAAAATACTTGAACTTGCTTATTCACACATAAAATTTTGATTAATGAATACTTTGCATACATAAACAAATACTTTCATTGATCAGATCTATTTAAGTGTTTACATTATATTTCTTTAGGCAGAGCCAGTAAGTGGGCCATAAGCTTCTGGTTTCATCCTTTCTAGTAAAGGTGAAATAACCAATAAAAGCCCCTACTGTCAATCTCTCTATAAGAAATACTTTTTTCACACAATTTTAGATCACAGAGCGACCACGAATAGCTTGATTGATCAGGATCAGGTGGCGTATGGTGATGATTCTGATGTTTTTTTGCTCTGATCGGCAAGGAAGAGTCAGATTGTCAAATGTCTGTGCTCCAACAGGTCCATGAACTTAGAATGGAAATAGGGTTTCTGGAGTCCAAGATTACAAACTTGTCGCATGATTCATTGGCTTTGTTGTCCCAACACTTGTGTGCGATAACCCAGAGGCGTGAGAATTTGCGCATAAGGAAAATACATGGAACTGGATGCGAGCTACGCAGGAGCAAGTGCATTTGGCACAAAGGCATGTGAACAGGCTCAAATGCGAGCTCATAGTAGCATATGTGTGAAGACCACAAATGTCATGTGAGAGGGAAGTCGTTGTTCGCATTAGACAACATCTCAACCTCAGAGAATGAGGTGAGCATGGAAGAATGAGAAGGACCATGCGTAAGATCGAGCGTGGTGTCATCAATCCTGGATCGGTCACAATGACAAGAGGCTTTGCATCAACATTGTCATCGGGAGTAAAGACTTCCAAAAGGACCTTCAAGGCACAAAATCGCTGATCTGGTTAGCTAAGATCTGAAAACGTGCCTACATGCAGGTGAAATTAGAGTTGAGGTTGCATCCATTGTTAAACTCGAGGATATTATAGTCACGATTGGAGAAGAGGAGGAGGATGTCCTCCTTGACATTAAGGTGAATCTGTCCACCAAATCTTGTTGGCTGTGGTGGATGCAAGGGAGAAGTTAAAATGATAATGCCAAGCTAGCAGCCACGAGACTGCGCATATTCCACGGGCTATTATAATCACTCCTGGGCATGCCATGGATAATTAAGTTCATGACACGGATAGTGTATCTCGGTGTGTAGACGGGTTATGGCATGTTGTCACATGAACGAGGCTAGATGCGATGGCTGGTGCGCAGTACGTAATATTAGCAACAACCTACAGGATGGACAACATAGAGAATATCTATGTGGAGTTGCATGTGGTCGTGCTGGTGGTTGCCAAGGTATGGATCGAGGTCATCCTACGACGAGAGGAAGAAATAAAAGTTTTGGTCTTGGTCCAAGTCTCCTTACAAATATCATTGCGATAAGAAATGCCGAATGATCGATGGCGATGACAAAGAATGCCAACGGGTCATCGTGGTGTTAGAAATCGTAGATCATAGCGCTGAAGAGATGTACAATAGAGGCTGTGGAAACGCTCATGAAAAATTAATTTCTTTTATTGCAGTTGGTGGGAAGATTCATGTACAACTATGATGTCCTCTTTGGAGAGGAAATCTTGAATGAATGTAGAGAATGGTTATACAAATATTGGCAACAATGAAACCAAAAAAAAAAAAAACCATGGGTGCACAAAACCATGTGCCCCAAAACCACTACTATTTACCCTAGTCAACATTGACTCTATACCGAGTCAAGTTTACCTAACAGGTATTTGGACGCAGAGCTACATTAGTGCACTCGCCACTAGGACACCATGAGAGAATATTTTTTGGGGACATTCAGGTTTATAGGCGGAATAGAGAAACTAGACGAAGCCCTGCAAGACATATGTGCTCTAGTATTTGATGAATCACTCCCTCGCATAGAACATGGGGAACCAGCTTGGGATGCACAGATGCAGGATAATGCTAACTGTCGTAATCTATCAATGGAGGAGTGTGATGAGGATCTGTGAAATATTACTATCCCTGAATCAGAGGGTGAGTGCATAGTTGTTGGACCCCTATTACAGGAATTCAATGTGACTCAA